>CAWZYM010000304.1:0-412089 GCA_963966185.1 Rhabditoides inermis
ATTTATCAAAATACTGCATATTGTTAATAAGACTTCTTTCGTCGTTTTGTATACACAAAATAGAATGTAATAAATTTATTTTAAAATTGTAACCAATATAGGCCGTCCCCCCGGTTTATTGTACGGCAGTCATTTCTCGGAATATTTACCAGACATCATTCGAGGCAACAATGGCCTGCTATCGGCCTGCGCGAGACCATTCGACCGCGCCATTCGTGCGCTTTGCGGTCTATTTTTAGGGAAATGAGGGTCATTTGCAAGTCAAATGAAGCAAAGATTTCTATCTTCCGGAGTTGATAACTCTGTTCAGAATGATCGAAAAGTGACGAACTTTCCGGACAGGTAGGTATCCTTCACAGGACCTGTTTCTTCGAATTTTCATTTCCGACTTAGTTTTTTTTCCGAAGTCGGTCTAATTTCGACTTTTTCCGACCATTTTGTAGGTGAAATCTAGAAAACTTAATAACTCTTCTCAAAGTGATCGTACAGCAACCAGTTAGGAGTATACGCCCCAAAGGAGTACAAAGAGGACCTGTTTTTCGAATTTTCGGTTTTTGATCGTTTGTTCACAATTTGAAAAACAAAACAGCTCAAAAGCGGGAGAAATCGCATCAAATAGTCGTCATTTCGCCTCTGTCTGGTTCGCCGGCGATAATGCCGTACGAAAATGGGAGATGGCCATAATTGTCATACCTGTGTGATAGGTGAGAATGAGAGGAGGGCGGCGTGACGACGTCGTCTCATCTGCAGGTTATTTATTTGATGGCAAGTCTGACTATATTATTCTTGCACACCATTGATTCACTAACCCTAAACCGTGAAACGGAAAGATAAATCAAACGCCTTGCGTTTATCGCGATTTGTTTCATATGCCACTCAAAACATACGGATGTTTGTGTACTACAATTACATACACATACGAACTCAACCATCTTTTTTGCGAACCTTGATACACTGCCATCCTCTGTCGCATCCCTCTGTGACATGGACCTGAAAGGATGTGGTGAAAAATAGGAAAAGAAGCTGAAGAGAGAAAGAGAGAGAGAGAGAGAGAGAGAGAGAGAGAGAGAGAGAGATGCTGTCGACCCACCTTTACATAGTGTACCTGTCCCACGTCCTTCCTACCCACACACACCCTGTGCGAGAGGGTGTGGTGGTGCGAGTGAACGGACCATGTGCCTGGAAGGAGGATCTACCTTATTCTGCTGCTTAGAGTTGTCATCTTTTCACGAATTATACATAGATAATCAGGGTTGATAAAGAAAGTCACATGTTGAATGGGAACATGACAGATTGGAACATGAACGTTTGGCATTTTATTTGGACACCTCATTTGATTTGAGAAAAATCGACTTTTCGAAGATGTTCACTGACAAACATTTGACCCACCCTTGTGCACTCTGTGCCTCGCTCCGTTCCCCACTCCCTCCCATCTGCCCTCCTTCCCCTCCCTATCACGGTGGAGAAAGGAGGGGAAGTCACACGAGGGGTACACCTGTGAAGGATACAGTGAAGAAGAGAAAGAGAGAGAGAGAGAGAGAGAGAGAGAGTCGCGCACCTTGAGGTCCTGTTTGTACTGTAGTGTAGTGGTTGCCGCAGCCATGTGTGTGAGTTCCTGGCAGCTGGCGTCGGCTGATATGCCCAGTCTGCCATGGGTCGAGGAGGAGGATGACGGGTCCAGGATCTGGAAGAGTCTTTCATCTAAATGGCGAACAAGAAAAACACGATCGGAGAGTCGGTTTGGATCAGAGTGTACGTTTCTGTCAAGTTTAAAACGAAATTTCAGTAGCTATAGGGCATCCCCCCCGTTCATCGTACGGCAGTCATTTCGCCGAATGTTTACTAGACAGCATTTGAGGCATCAATTGACCGTTATCGGCCCGTGCGAGACCATTCGGCCGCGCAACTCGCGCGCTTGGCGGTCTCTTTTTAGGGAAATGAGGGTCATTTGCAAGTCTAATAAAGAAGAGTTCTCCATATTCTAAAGTTAATTACTCCTTTCAGAATTAAGCAATCTTCACAATATTTTCATATGTGATGGGTATCAGTAGTTCTCGACAATCTCTAGTGTTCGATTTTTGATTTTCGCGTCAGTTTTCTAATTAGAGTCTAAAAACCTTGATTTTGACTCGATTTCCAATGGGAAAGCTCCGAAACTTAATTACTCTCTTCAAACTTATCGCACAGCGCCCAGTTTTCTGGAGAAGATGCCCAGATAGAATGTTCAGAGATCTCTAGTGCTCGATTTTTCGATTTCCGTCATTTTTACCATGTTTGAGCACAAAAACATACAATCGGGGCAAATTTGCATAAAATTCTCGTCTGTCTGGCGAGCCAGCGATATTGCCGTACGCTGAAAGGGGGGAATGGCCTATAGTAGTGTGGAGTGAATACGTTTCATTCTTTCATTCGCAAAATATTTATACACACCATTGGTTTCTTTAACTTCATCTGTTTTCTACGATGAAGTTAAACACACCAAATATGTACTCACATAGCATCTATGGGTGACCCTGTCTCCCTTGTCTCCTCTGTACAAACGGGCTGCGAAGAAGCGACCAGAAGGAGAGTCCCACTGGCCTATACACTCCAGTTCATCGTCTGAAAACAGGGATAGAGAGGGAGCGAGGGAGAGAGAGAGGGAAAGAGAGGGAGGGAAAGAGAAAGAGAGAGAGAGAGAGAGAGAGAGAGAGAGAGAGAGAGAGAGAGAACTCACTCTTTGCTTCTGTCTTGGGTATCTCTGGGCATGACTGGAACTGTATGCGCAGTCGGTGCTTCTCGGAGCAGCTCTGAAATGATTTGGAGTTTCATGGTCCTAAAAGTATAGGAGCATTTTTGTCAAAGACTAAGAGAACATGGATATTTTATCTATCATCCACGAATACAACTTTCTTGCATTCATGTTCAATTTCTCTCAAAAATCACTGCATTCTAGCAGTTGTACGTTATACGTATAACAAATGACAATGTACCCTGATCCCTGAAGTGTGTTCATATGAACTCACATGTATGGTGGACACTCTGCTGGAGCATGTTCCGGAGGAGGTGAGGTATGTGAAGTTGAGGGGAACATCCAGGGGACAGGCTGTGGAGACACCGTGCTCTGCAACAGGGTGTTGTGATCATGCTTTTGAAGTGTGATCTACGATACGCTTCAGATGCGCATTAAATAAATTGCGTTCAGGACTTTTGTAATGTTCAGTTGTTCACCTCTACTTTTTTATGAGAAAGTTAGTACTAAAACCTAACACAGTTTTTATGAGAAACAACCCCTCATTCACATAGGGTCCGTAGGTCTGTCTCTATATACACTCTCCCGCACCCTCAACTCCTACTGATCCCTAGGGACCATACACAACCTCCCTTCCCCTCTCTCTCTCTCCCCTCTCTACTCGTCCCTCCCTCCCATTTCGCTCGCATTTCATCGCGCCCTCCCGGTTGGGAATGCAAATGGAGTTGCACTTGGAATGTGACATGTATGGATGATTGCAATGCAGGTCTTATAGCTCTCGAAAAGGGAAGCACTCACTTCTGAAGAGTGTCTTGATGGTGGCATCTCCTGTGAAGTAGTCCCGACACTGTCGCACACTCTCCAGACGGTCGAAGATACAGCCAGCTGGAAAATACATTGTATGTATTTGTAATATATAATCGATACACAAAACCCATGTACTCTTCTCTTTTCCATGTACCCATGTACTCTTTTTTGCCGCCTCAAAAAAAACTTTTCTCTCCCTCTCCGACCACTAATGAACCCGCACAGTCAATATTCTCGTCAACTTTTTATGAGCTTCGGAGGCCCTGAGGACATTCCGAGGCGGCCCAAAAACATAGAGGGCGAACGATGACACTCGGTAATCGCATTTCTGCAGTAGGATGAGGAAGGATTGAACGGAGAGAGAGAGAGAGAGAGAGAGAGAGAAAGAAAGAGAGAGAGAGAGAGAGAGAGAGAGAGAGAGAGAGAGAGAGAGAGAGATGTCGGAAGAGTCGATTTCACGGGCAAACGCCTCGGACATCCCCCGCTATCTCGCCGCAATCTGCCAAAACAGAGGAGAGTATACGAATGTCAGACACAACCGGAATGATTCTTCTTTCATATCTCGACACTCTTTCACCCTTCTCACTCTACTTGACACTTGATTGTCATATGATCGTAAAGTGATCACGATGGAACTTGTCATGAAAAGTGGCAAAATAAACCGTGACTTACTGGTTTTATACTGCAGTACATTTGTGTGTACGGGAAAAGCGATGAGGCAGCGATGGCACTCTCCGCGAGACCTTAAATGGGAACGACTTCATTAGCATATCCAAATTATAGGGTACCGGCTATCCTAATTCGCAGTCATCTCACGGCTCGGATGCGTACTAATTGTCTAATGACAGGGTGTGCGAGGGACTTGAGGTGTGCAATGGATATTTCGATACTAATAAGAGTAAAAATGCGAGGCAATTCATCTACTCTTTTTCTGGATACCTAATCCCCATCAAAAGACAACCCTGGCAGACAGAGATAACATCTACTGGGTGAAATAGGAAATAGCTAATGCTAATCGAACAAAGTGAATCCAAGACAAGCACTCACGTATTCTGGACGAAAAGAAACTCGTCGCCTCTAGCTTTCTTGCATGTTCCAATTCCCTCGATTGTCTTCTCTCCGATTAACTGAAATACCATGTGTGCATTATGCAAATTTGATTTGTCTCACCTGGTCCCTATCGTTCAATAGCCACTCTCCAGCAAACGGCAGATGACATGCTGTAATGAGAACACCTCTGATCGGTCAGTCCAGTTTCCTGATAAGCCTCATGTATCAATAGAAAACAATTTCATATGGCCGGATGCGGGTGTCATTACTAGCGCTTCGTTCCATTATTCACAATTGTGAGAATTCGTTGGGGAGGGGGGCTGAGAGCATTCTCTCTCTCTCTCTTTCTTTCTCTCTCTCTCTCTCTCTCTCTTCAGATGAGAGAGCGGCGCTCTTGTCTGGTAATGGTAATGCAGCGATTGACAAATCGTTCAAGGCTATGCTCTTCGTAGAATCGCGCGTGGTTCAAAGGCAATTGATTGTGCGCGTAAACAGGCGCGCAATTATGATTTATGAGTATACAATACCGCCACGCGGCGTAATTGCTACCCCCGTAACCAGTACTAATTGGGTGTGGCTAGATCTCATATTATAAGTCACGTTACATGGGTCATGTGTAAAACTGAAACTAGCAAATGAGAAAAGAGTCTGACCTGTAACACTCCGCAGTAGACAGAGTACGAAAACGGCAGTGTGAAGGTGAGACATTGTTGTCAGCCGGACATTCCGGGGCCACTGATTGTCGACACAACTTATCAATTAATCAGAATCAGCTGATACGGAGAGTCTGCGGAGAAAGTGCGGGGCGCGCGATAGAGAAAGAGAGAAATTGGCTATGACACCATGTAGGGCGGTCCCAGAGCGAGAGCGCGGAGAGAGAGAGAGAGAGAGAGAGAGAGAGAGAGAGAGAGAGCGGGGTGCCCCCGAATAGGACAAATTGCGGGAGACGGGTAGCCTGCGACACCCCGACACTCTAATTTATGGATATATCACATTGTTTCAGTGTCGTGGACGCAAGTTTGCGAGAGAAGAAGGGAGAGCAAAGAACGAGGAATAACCAGATTGTCAGGGTTCGAATGTCGTTTGTATCTGTGCCTGAGCAACTCACATTCGGTCGAGATCCAGCAACCCACAGCTTCTCACTTTTTCGCCGCGGTTTCAAAAATGAAATGAGAGGAGACGGTAGATCCATCTCTATTAGCCGTTCCTGACGGATTTATGTGGCTCCGCGCAGTCGCCTCCGCATCTTCCGAATCTTTTTTTTTTCGAGCTGTCATGCATTTTTGATTCGCCTCCTCCATAATGACACCAGCTGCAAAGCATCGGCTCAGCACGAATAATTTATCGGCGCAAAGTATGTGTGAAATTCGAAATAATACAGAGAAACAGTCAGGTGAATCAGTTATCCCTAAGGCTCGCGGGCGCCTATAGTCTCACAGTTGAATGTCGCCTACACACAGAAGAGTGGGAGTGGTTTGGGGGAGATCTGAGCAGGGTAGTGGGTGGGTGGTTGCGGGTCGGGGAGAGACGAGGGAGTCTAGTTCTCGCACGTGTACCGCACTCTTCCCCCATAGGTGATCCTCCGCGGCGGACGCTCGCACACGTCGAACGTCAGCTTCAGACACGACATCTCGTTCTCGTACAGCAGCCACGGAAGGTAGTCGTCTCTGCGAAAAAGCATTGATGCTTGTTATTGCCAATTACTATATTATGTTTATAATTTGAATATAATGTGATGAAACATATCAAGAACCTATCAAGAACAAAGTGACTGTTTTACGCCGCGTTTGATCAAAAGCAGTGGGAGAAACGTAACCAGGAAGTACATAGAACACCACATTCGAACCCTTCTCTTTTCCAGACTCACTTGTGCCACAGGTTCTTCCTGTACTCGATGTACCACTGGCTGAACTTGTCGAACTGCCCGTTGTTCACGTCCCACGTACGACGACGCTCCTGCACAAACAGGAAGTATTCTCTCTCACGCTCAGTCTTATTTTTCTACCAATTTCCCGCGTTTCTGATTATACTAATTAACATTGATTAAAGGTAGTGTACCCTCTGAATCTGAGTGTATGCGTAGATATAACATGTCATTGTTTACGATTCAATGAGTATATTATGATAATGCAAATATACATTCTGAAAACAAATTAGTTTTAAAAAATCATTTGAAAATTAGAGTGAGAAATCGTAGAATCCAATAACTTTTAATCAGCTCGGGGGTGTGTGCACAACTTGCACGAAGTTACACAATTTGACCACACTATCGGCTGTTTCTCTCATTTCTCTGCCAGCGCGCGGTCGCGTGCTTTCTCCTGTTATTCCCCCGACCCCTGAACAATGCTGTGCGGCGGAGGACACTAACCGGACTGGTATTCGATTTTGCTACTCTCTACATCTACGGCATTGAGACAGGAGAGGAATCCTCGAAGACGATGACACTCTCGGAGACGTCTCTTCGCGATCGATCGTTGAAGCCCGGATCTCCCGCCGCCGAGATCGAAACTTTCCCAGAAGCCGCAAGCAGGGGATGACAAGCATCACCAAGAACGCGTACGCATCCACGGGACCACCGAAACCCGTGTTGTTGGAACTCGCAGTAGGCATTGTATTACTGTATTTTACCGAATCCCACCGTAATTTACGTAATCGATAATATGTGCTACTTGATTTGAGATAAATATTCTGATCGGCTGTTTCATTAAAGGTACAGTGGCGCATTATTTGACCCCCAGTACTATTCTGGACCCATGGAAATGCAAGACTAACAAAAAAAGAACGATACAAGCGTGTTACCGCGTTACCAAGGCCATTACCAAAGCATGTTTGGTAACGGAAATTTCAAATTCGTTCCATTTAGCACTGGAGCGCACTCTTGTTAAAAGCTGTTAGGTGGGGCGCGGTCGTATCAAAAGTGGCGCGAAAACAGCGGCATGTGACTGTGTGCCTTATTCGAAATCAGCTGTTTTCTTTTATTGTGTTTACCATTTCGTTGTTTTTATATTATGATTACGTTCGTGAACACTTCATTATTACTTGTATGTAGTATGAGTACTGGCTAGCTAGTATTCGCTGTAAGATTGTCTTTGACTGTGTCTGTCTGTTTCGAAACATCAACATCTTCATTATTACTCCGAAATCATTCATGTATGTGTTTTTGTATTCAAAGATTTCGCTTATTCATGCATGTTTGACGTCTGATAGCTTTTTGATAGCTTTTTAACTTGAGGTAGTCACCGTCTATGGCGTTCTCCGCCGTTCCCCGCCGGCGGGCGATGGCCGCCCGCGTCGAGCTCTCCCTCGTCTCCATCCACCTCAGCAATACGGTAAGTTTTTTTCAATAGTATTGTTTTAAAATATTGTAAATGAAGATGCGCTATATAGTGTGAACTTTTTCAGGTCTTCGCGGGTGCGTACCGTTGTTGAAGGGGCCGCCGTCTTCGACTGTCTTGACTTCAAGTCAAGTGAGTATTTTGATTTGTATATTGTGTATTAACATCAATAACGAAAACAAATTATAACGGTTCCCATTTTCACAGTTTTCATTGTTTTGTTCAGACATCAACGAACGAGGAGGTCGTCGCCGCCCCACTGCCCGCCGTATCGGAATGGAGACGAAGGAGAAGGAGGAACAGAAGTAGTGGAAGATGTTTTTGTTTTGTTAATTCAGTTGTTCATATTATATGTGTTGTAGATATGTTTGTTATTGTTTACATGTATTTTGTCATGCCATAAAGGTGCTTTCAGGCCCATACTGTGGTATTATTTGTGAAACATACCACAATGTGGAACACAACTTGATTAGAAAGAGTATTTGGGAGTGTTCGGGTTTTTTTTTGCAAATTGCGTGATGAAGCATACAATTACTTGTTGTCTGCATTGTGATAGATTTCTGCCGGTGTTATCATCGCTCTCTCTATCTCTAGGCTCGACTGCCAGCATGGCGCAGTTGGTTAGCGCGCCGTCTAGTAATCTCGAGGTCGCGGGTTCGAATCTGCCATGTCTGCCCATGTTCATTTTGCGAGTAAAACGACCCTTCTCTGTCGCGGTAACACGCGCGAAATTTGAAAATTTCATTACCAAACGGTTTTTCTAAACGCCTCTGTTCCTTTAACGACAATTTATTTCCATGTGTTTATATTGTTTCTTATGTCATTCTTATTTTAGATAACATTTTTAATATGTGTTTCTTTTCGAATTTGGCGGGAACAGCTGATAGAAAAATGATCTGCTAAACGCAGTAAGTTTTGTAAAAATCATAACTCATATCGTTGCGTAAATATGCGTATCATGGTGAATTTAAAAGAATTTTTGATAAATTTTAATTTCATTATTTATCCTCACAAACAACCACAAACGGCATGAAAATATTTCCAAAGGGCATTGATAATACATTCGTGATAGTTTTTGTTATGGGATTCAGAGGGTACACTACCTTTAAATACGTTTCACTATCACATTTTTACAACTAAATGGGGGCCGGGTTGGCCAAGTGGATAGCGTCGCAGCTTGCTAAGCGTACGGTCGCTGGTTCGATTCCCCTCGCGGGCAATTGTTCTGCCGAATTCCACTACCTCCCGGTAGGGCGCGTGAACCCACTCTCACCCTCTGAGAGCCCTACCATCGGCGGCGGCAGTCTTTCAAGATCTTCTACCACGCCTCGCATCCGGAACTGGTCACTTCGCGATGTTCACGCCCATTTACCATGAACAGTCAGGACTCGCGCCGCACTGTTCCAGTCAAGGAGCCCCAATACACCATTGTAGGATTGTGTGAGCTTCCAGATAACTCATCATGCTATCATTGTATGTACATGTCGGAATCGGGCTGATAAACAAACAACAACCAAATGGATCAATCATTAATCCGTATCTCGTTTCCGTTCTTTTTTCGGAGTATATCAATACATATTATCTTTTAAAAGGACTTCCGTAAGAGAAGAGTTTGTGTTACTCAACGTAATGCAACAAAAGCTCATGCATTTTATCAATCGAAATAGTAAACAAACCTGCTCTTTCTGCAATAAAAACTAATGCGAGCAAATGTTGTACGTCGGCAAATTGATTTCGGTATCTGATCGATTCTCTATATATATATATATATATATATATATATATATATATATATATATATATATATATATATATATATATATCTTGTTGAACTATTGGAGCAGGTTTGTGTACTATTTCGATTGATAAAATGCATGAGCTTTTGTTGCATTACGTTGAGTAACACAAACTCTTCTCTTACGGAAGTCCTTTTAAAAGATAATGAATGTACTTTTATTGGATTTCATATAAATCTATCTACATTAACATGAACCACAAAACATTTTTTTAAAGAAATCCAACAGTTCACCCATCTTGTTGAGTCCAAAATTGTATAAATTTTGAAGAGTTTAGGTAATGCTGATGGGAAAATTTACAATTCCAATGTCATTTCTATGTAAAATCATATATTACAAAAGGTTTGCCACCAGCCGGAACCGAACTCGAGCCATGTGTATCAACGGGCGCAATCGCTAACCACAACACTACTGTGCGCACGGCAGTGTACGCGATCTGAATGATATCAGTGCAATCCACAGGCAGTGCGGAATGTGCACCTCCTGTCTGCTGGGGGCAGCCGGTGCGCGCCACCCCCCCCCCCCCCCTAGAAAACGTTCCGTACACGGGGGATTGCCTGCCCCTCAGGGGGCGCGCGCGCGTATCTCGCTTTCTACAACAGCTAGCGTTACCAAAATCGAAACTTAACCATTTTCTAACATCCTGATAACATCTATCAGCATCACATTGTTCTCGCAAAGATTCTAAGGGACCTTTCGTTCAGTCGCCTTTTTCCGATTCTAGCGCGCGACTAGGGTTAACACAAACCAACCAGCGCCTCCGCGCTGCTTGTAATGTAAAATGAATCACCTCCAGTTCTCTAGCGACAGCCTCCTCGATCTGGGCTTCCTGCAAAATGAAAAATAAAGAAATAGGTTTCACGACAACTATTTACTTTGAAGAAGTGAAACATGATCAATACTGTGTGTTTTTGTGACCTGCGTGAAACCATTGAACATAATATGAAAGATTAAATATCAATCAGTGTTGTCGAACTATCCCTACCTTGATCGCCCTCTTCCTTGCTACTACACCAGTGGCGTTGAAGGCGAGACGGATCTTCGCGATCACAGAACCCTGCAACAGACTCTCTCTCCCCTCCCTTTCCCGCTCTCTCCTTCTCTCTCTCTCTCTCTCTCTCTCTCTCTCCCCTCCCTTTCCCGCTCTCTCCTTCTCTCTCTCTCTCTCTCTCTCTCTCTCTCTCTCTCTCTCTCTTTCCCTCTCCCTCCCCCCTTTTTCTCTCCCCCTCTCTCCACCCACATATCCGACTTGCTGTAGACTTGCGAGTGCCCCCTTGTAGTCTCCCTTCTCCCCACTGAAGAAGTCCATCTCGCAGTCTCCATCCGCGTCGAACGCCGACCAGTCATTGAAGCAGAACTCCTGCAAGTGACGTCATAGGGTGATGTAATTAATTGATAACTTGGTTAATTTTATGGATTATTTATTCAAGAAAGCAAATGGTTTCAAATGCTTAATGGTTTCAAGGTATACACAACGAGTGTGGCGTTGTGTCGTACCTTCCTGAAGGTGTAGTATCCGGGTCTCTGTGGGCAGTTGATTCCCTTGAGTTGGCTGGCCAGCTCGTCTCCACTCGAGGACCGGCCTCCATCGATCTCAGACAGAGACTCGCACACATCACAGTAGTAGCTGCAAAGGAATTCATACACATCTGGGATGACACTGTTTTGTGTCATCACAATTATTAGGTCTGAAACAACACAAACGGTAGATGCATGATCTGAACCATTTCACTAGCATATTGTATTCGGGAGAAAAACATTTTTTCCCGACTTCACTATCTTACCAGTTGTTGCCGTGGCCCCCGCAACCGTTGTTGGTCGCGTTTTGGCACCTAAAACCAACAAATTAACATAGAAAAGCATGTAATATTCAGGTAAACATGAAAAACGCGTACTTGAGGTTGGAGAAGTCCTTGACGTTCCACCACTGGTACTCTGCCTTGGCGAAGAAAGAGTTGCCGATAGCGTCAGAGTCGTCCAAAACCTAGGAAATGATTGTCAACTTTTGTCCGAGATCAAATTTTGTTATATCCGAAACTACAAACGATGAACGTCATGTGTGACCAGTGTGTTCTGATCAGCGATCAAGTGTGTGATTGATCTCAAAACATATCTGCAATTTTTACTATCGCTTTGAAACACATTGGGAAATTTATGTGTGCGAGAGTCGAATGTGAAAGTACTTACTACTGATGCCACACACACATGGACGATTCACCCACCTTCATGTTCTTGATCTCGAGTGTGAAGCATCCGGGGAATCGGACGACGTCCGGTTTGATGTGAACCTGCCCCGGGCTGATCTCGACCACCCGCTTCGCACCCGGACGAGCTGAACACACACACTAGTCTGTATTTACAAGGTGATTCCATAATTAAAATATGGATAGTCATAGGTTCATAGTTTCATAGGTTTCAATTACATGAAAACATGGACGTCCATATGGAATTCCATGAAATGTATAATATGTTAGGACCGGACAACACCACGGTTTCTCGAAGGAGACGCAACGACGCCCTTAGCTGCCCAATATACCTACGCTCCGTCTGTGTGTAGTCTGATCTCTTACAAGGCGAAATCTCGAATATCATGTGATGAGATACCGAGAAACCGTCGTGTTATCGATAGGCTATGCTGCGAAAACCGAATTGTGCTCTAAAGCATACTACGCTAGAGAGATGTATTTCATTTCTGATACTACAACTACCACACTCTAAAGGCGCTGCGACCAAAGAAAGAAGATGATGCATATATTACACTATGACATAAAAGTTAGCAGAACGATCCACCGTCTACCGTGTTTTTAGAAAGAAAAACAAACAAGACATCACCACGTATGGGTAACATTCAACAATATGATTTTCTATAGGTCTATGGGATCAATGTGTGATCGATGCTCAAAACACATAAAGAAACAAGGCAAGAATAGACTGTGATAAATCCCGGTATCCTGAACTCACTGCAGCTGGCGTCCGCTCGTCCCGGAATCAACCAGATATCCTGATAGTTGCATTTCGAATTCAACTTCCTCTTCAGACTGGACGCGTGCGGACTGTTGCGGTACCTACAATTACCAACTTTTCATAATGTTCATCTCCACATTCAACTGTGAAAATTACCATAATAAGAGAAAAATATCTCCCACCTCGCTCTACACGCGGGATCCAAAATGTCGCAGTCGAGCTGGCAGGTCGCCAGTGCCACCAGTGACCACAGCACCAGTCGTTGCCGCATCTGGAACCAACACCAATCGATAAATCGATAACGATCCAGACAACGTGACAGGAGTGTTGCAAAAGGCGCGCTGCGTGGGGGATGGGAAGGGGATTCGGAGAGAGAGAGAGAGAGGGTGTGACACATAATGGGATAAAGGGGGGATATGGCGATCGAAAGGGGGAGCGATGAGATCAGGTTGGCACACTGTCTTGGCTGGCTGGCTGGAAGGATGGCGGCGCGTGGATGAATCCACTATCGATCACACCATAGTGTTACATCGTGCGCGCAGACAGAGTGCGAAAAAGGATAGTGCGGATGGAGTGTGCGTGCGTGTGGCAAGCAATCATCGCGTCTACTGCTCAGTGACGCGTGGGGGCAGACATCGATTCGAAAGAGTCACAATCACAACAAGTGTTTGTACACTTCCAGGTTGCAAGAGAGTAGCAGCAAGTGGTGTCTAATAGGCGTGTGGAGAGTCGAGAGCAAGGCAGCAAGGTAGGCAGCCGACGATTATGGTGTTAGTGGCATAAGCCGGGGGCAACCAACTCTTTTTGTTGCTTCTGCAACGAGTACAGTCAAGGTCGGCTGGCAGAGCACACACTCGTCTTCTGACAGTGAGCGAGTGATTCGTTGATCCTGAGATCATTGCCACTATTCTACTGCTGCATTACTCCAATTTTTCAAGAAGAGAGAGAGACTGGGTGGACGTGTCTGTCTGATCGCGCCTTTATAGTGCCGAGTGGTACACTGTGAACTGTGATTGTGTGCGGTTGATCCCCAAACTATTGTGGCACCCATGTTAACCTTTCTGAGGCGTTTCCAAGCCATGTGAATTGCGTTTCGACGAACACTCGCATTTCCTGTTGGATTTGGGCGTTCGCGCTTGAGTCAACTGAATAGTGGTAACTCCCTGCAACCTCACTCACCACATACCAGTTTTCAGGCAGGTGGGAGAGAGGGCGCAGACACTGTACGCGGTAGAGAGTGCGTGTTTCGGAGAGGATCAGACGCACGAGTGAGCCGAGAGAGTTTGTTATGATGACTCGTATTGCGCCATTCTAGGAATCACCCAACTCCTATCGCGCGTATTTTGTTTTGCTATATTTAAATTTACAACCTCTCTGCCTATTATTATATGTGTCTAGTATACTCACTGCTATTGAGGTTCAAGGCCTCGCTATTTTGTTGATCGGAATTCCTTTGCGAATGCGAGTCAAAAATCGAGTTCTTTCATCCACTTCTCTGATTCTCTTGTTTGCACACACTCTCTATTCATCTCTGTTTCTTCGAAACGCGCGAACATCAGCTGAACTTGATTATCGCCTCGCCTCGCCTCCTTGGAACACCCGCAACA
This sequence comes from Rhabditoides inermis, assembly GCA_963966185.1. Classification (NCBI taxonomy): domain Eukaryota; kingdom Metazoa; phylum Nematoda; class Chromadorea; order Rhabditida; family Rhabditidae; genus Rhabditoides; species Rhabditoides inermis. Next base: position 14,291 of record CAWZYM010000304.1, read on the forward strand.
GGAATCCTGGAGAGGCAGAGAGTGAATGAAACAGTGCTGCTGTGGAAGAGAGCGCAGACGAGTGAGTTGAGAGTGTGTGTAGAAGGAAGAGGGTGCAGACGGAGAGGAGGAGGAGACCGTAATTCCGTAAACGGTGTACTCTCCACAATAGGATAGAGAGGGTGAGGATTAAGAATGCGGCAGTGGCTTACTGACTGAGGCCAATTCGCGCGCATCTGCAGGTTCTTTTCGTCCCCTTCTCGAATCTAGAATCCTTCCGCGTCTCTTCAAGCTGCTGAGAATTACGGCCTCTGCAGTGATCGGGCGATAAGATGATAATAATAGATGTGGGCTTCCGGCGCAAGTCATAGACCATTTTTGTGCCCCATTCCTTCTCGCATATCTCTCCTCCACTCTCTTTTTCTGGCATTCGCGTCTATGGAGCGCGTGTGCGGGTGGAAAAACTGCGAGCGACAATGTGATTGACTGATGAACATGAATGTCTATTATTGTGGCCACTTCTCACTCCCTCTCCACCCTCCGCCTCCTCCATACTCTCTCTTCCCTTTTTTCTCTCACCCTCTCCGATTAGCCACTCTCTCGCCCTAGCCCCACCCGTTTCACAGGTTGTGTTTCTCTCCAATTCCCATGATCGTTTTTGGCGTAAGCCGCCATCCGGCCGCTGTCTGACTCTCTCGCTTCTGCCTGCTCTTTCTCGTCTCTCTCACTTCGACAATCCAGCTTCCTTCCATTATTCAATCCTTTCCGATTCCTCATTAGCCATCGATCTGATTGCGCCATGTTTTCGCTCCACACCCCATCGAAACTGGATTTATTTCACAGCTTTGCAAACTCCGCCACGCGAATTTGCATACTTTGTTTCGCTTTCTGATAACACTTATTGGTCTCAGTTCTTTCAGAATGCGATGCCGCATCAAGACATTCGATAAACACTTGGAACGATTCTTCGCCTGGTATACAAAGAATATTCTCGTCGACTATTATGTTGTGAGTTAGACGTTTACAGTTAGTTAATAAGTTGTCGTTCTCATTCATTAGTTTTTGATTTATCAATGTTTAGTATTTCATCGTCGGTCCCTTGTTACTCACATTTCTCATGGCCGGTGGATTCTACTGGTGAGTTCAATTTTTGTAAATGCATTTGCCCAAAGTGATGTGCAATGAATACCGATAATAAAATGATAAAATGGTTGAAGTGTTGCGTCAACCGTGTTTGAAAAAGATGATTTCAGGATCAAAGAGTTGACTCTGCTTGATGCTCGCAAACTGTACACACCTGTCACAGCACCCAGCTGGAATGAAGAAACCACATTCGAAAAGGTAGAACATTATTCAGAGTCATTTTAATTTTCATATTTGATAGCTGCTTGACATTTATTGATAGCTTTGTTTTTTTTAAATCTTTTATCTTTGTTTTTTGTAGTTGTGGCCTGTGCGATCGAATGAGTTTCTACCAGAGCGCACGTTCCAGTGGGACCGATACGTTTACATTGTCGTGAGTCCATCTCTCTCTCTTTCTCTCTCTCTCTCTCTCTCTCTCTCTCTGTTCATTTTTCTTTTTTATGGTTTCATGTTTTCTCTTCAGGTCCACGGGCAACAAGTTAACGGATCTTTTCCGAACATCTTGGAAGGTTTTGTATGCGTTGATGCCCAGAAGAATGATTCTTTTCAGACCGATACTTGACTGACATTGAGAAAATCGAGAAGGAAATTACGGAAGAGGTCACTTTCAAAATGAAGGATAGGTGGGCGAGAGAAAGAAAAGGAGAGAGAGAGAGAGAGAGAGAGAGAGAGAGAGAGAGACTTTACAGGTGGCGCAACAACGAAACGGAGAGCGTCAACACGACAGTAGGATTCGAGGTGAGTCAACCTTTTATGGCACGTCTTGTATTATCACTCCTTCCTCCATACTTGCCCGTGTTGCAATGTGACAAATTCTTTCTCCAATCCCACCTTGGTTGCCAGTGAAAGAAGCGTGTCACGAGGAGCGAGATAATTCTGAAAGTAAAACATATATGTTTTCTAAAGCTCTGTGTGCACTCCTTTACTGCTACCAAATTCAGTGCGATAGTTGTCATAAGAAACGACGCATTGGGAAAACATTCTTTTTCAAACTGTAATTTGCATCTGCTTGAACCACTCGCCTCGCCTCCCATTCGGAATGTTCCCCAGTGCACTCCGATCGAGAATCGCGACCTGACTGCCTTGTGCACTCTGATAGCCTCCTCGGGTCCAATGTGCTGCGACGATTGCAACCAACTCAAATATACTCTTTACATATGTATGTACGTAGTACGTTTCACAGATTTTGTAGATAGTGTACCAAACTGATTCAAGACAATTTAGCAGAGATATTTAACTGAAACTTGGAACTATTTAACCTACAGATATACTCACTGTGGTTCATAGCACCCAATAGGAATAGCGGCTAGATCAAAGGGGCCGAGCAGACGGCCGATCTTCTCGAATTCCTCGGAACACTCGCCGGTATCGCCTGGTATATGGATGTCGCTAGAAGAAATAAGACTCTCTGTTGCTTCTAAAACTCACCCGCATAGTAGAAGTTGTGATTGGGTGATTTCACTACAAAGCCGCTCCATAGACGCTGAAAAACATTTTTGTGTTGCAAACTGTACCCTATTTCACGAAACTTCCTCTTTTTTTCAAAGTTGCGGGTTCTACTGTTTTGTTCAAATTGAACAACATTCGATGGAAGTTGTATACCTTGTTTCTATCGAAAGTCTTGCGTTGTCCCCAGTGCTGCGCGGGCACAGAGTGCACTGTGAACAGACGATCCCGAATGACAAGAGGAGAAGAGTCGCCCCTGGATCAATCGACTGCTAATGTGAAACAATCGACTGCAATTGTTATGGCTACATTCTTGTTACTCTTTATGAGTAATTAAATAAATACAATACCAACAATAAGATGTAAACTGAGAATGGACAGTGTAACACACTGACCAGTTCATCTCCCTGATATTAGCGACCACTCCCTCTCTCTCGAAGAGATCTGCGAATCCCAGTGGCACGAACCAAGTCATATCAGGAAAGCGACTGGAATCGATTGAATACCGATTGTTTGATCGATGACGTCACCTGCTGATCTCTCTCACTGCCTCGATATCCAAGTGATCATGGGAAATGACGGCAAAGTCGATCTGAATACGTTTCAATAACTGCACATATTGAGGAATTTGAATTTTGTGACAGTATGAATTGTGAGTTGTAAACGTTTGAAAAATGGAAGATACGGCACCTACATACCTTGGGCGAGTTCCGTATGTCACAAGGGGGAGGTCGGTATCGGGAGTGCATCCGACGGGACTCACTCCACACTGGATCAGTGAGGAAACTGCAGGGAACGAGCACACATTATACAGTTTCCGCGCATTTTTCTCGAACCGCCTTGCACCAGCAACACTATTGTGTGTCAATTCGCGTGCAACGTGCTTGCGCGCAATTGGTGCGTTTTGATAATTAGCTAAGAAGAGAATACACATTTCTATACGCCTCGACTCACGTGGCCCCGTCCATTCTCACTATGACAGTGGCATGTCCCAGCCACGCGGTCGATAGACTATCGTCATCTTCGAAGCCAGTGAACGGAAGCACCGGGAGCACTGCGCTCAGCTCTTTCTGAATGCTCAAACATACGTAACACAAAATAGGTATGGCTGAGTCCACATGGCTCACGCACCTCGTTGTCCGGAATACCACGATCTCCCTTCTCGAAAAGTTTGTCGGGTCGAAATGATCTTCCCCCAGTACCCTTGAGCAAGGCGGGGAATAGCTCATAAGAACGCTGTCTTCCTAGCCCGCGGAGTTACTATTGTGGATTATAATGGAAGGAAAGGAACCAAAGGAACACCCGGAGTCCCACTTTCGTCTATGATGGTATCTAATTCTAATGGATTATGGAAAGGAAATCGAATGATTGTCGTTTGAATATCGATCTAATATCGACTTTCGACCTTCGACTCTACCATCCTCGTTGCTAAACTGTGTTTCTCCCAGCGCTTAGCCCTTGTGGTGTACCGTATGCACTTGTTGTATAGTCAGGATATAGCGATTCTGGATAAATGATTGATTGATTGATTGTAGATAGCGATCAACAAATCTCGTCACGGTCGAGAAGGGAACTTACTGTTTTGACAGGCTGTGCGAATGGATCAGTCGACATGGAGGAAAACGGAAATAGAAGAAATGCACAGAGAATGGGCAATGCACGCGGTTTCATCACTGTGCAATGCACACCAACTACATGTGCTCTATCTCTCCTTTCTCTCTCTCTCTCTCTCTCTCTCTCTCTCTCTCTCTCTCTTTCTCTTTCTCTTTTTCTTTCTCCCTCTATCTCTTCTATCTCTCTCACTTATCGCACGTTTGTATGCGTGTCTCTATCTCCTATGACGAAACAAGGACTGACTCATTGTTTTTTGTGTGTGTGTGAGCGAAAATGATAAGGAACTGTTTTGATTTTCATTGTCAGTTTGCAAAATGAAAGCTCGCAAGAAACGTATGGTAAATGTAAACGCATATCAAATTCCAGGACGTTTGCATGAACTGGTATGGAGAGTGCTATCGACAGGCGAGCATGCTACACTTACTGAAAAGGAGGGCAGATCTCGAAGCGAGGTACGCACCTCTCTATCCATCCCCTCTCTCTCTCTCACTCTCTCTCTCTCTCTCTCTCTCTCTCTGTCTCTCCATGCCTTTCTCTTCCAGAGGCATCTCTGTCACCTACCCCCGTGCCAATACCAATGGCTCCCCCATATACCTCGCCTTCAATGTCGGTGGAGTGAAGACATTCGCAAATGATTCCATTGAGGTAAGTAGGTGTACAAATTGAACCATTGCCCATGGGTAGACAAATAAATATGTAGCTTGTGAAAAGTATTCGCTTATTATACGGTAAGAGTGGATCACTGCGAACGTGAAACGTATACTTCAACTTGTCTGATATTTTTTCAGTCAGTGACTGCCTTCCGTCTCTTCTACTTTCTCCGATTCGACTCACCGACGATGAACGAAGTACGTTACGAGAAACTTTGACTCTATGGCGAAAAAAATGACAGATGTCAATCGAGTGGGAAAACGCTGCAGCCAAGTATATCAGGCAGAGATACGAACATCATCCTAACATCAAGGTACGGAGAGAGAGTGAGAGAGAAATAGAGAAAGAGAGAGAGAGAGAGATGAGGAATCACATGTTCAGGTTCATCTCAAGTACTCGCGCATTGTCGACCAGGGTCTCACCAACAACGCCAATCGGCTCAAGCCGTATTTCGCAGTGAGTACTCGTCGCACACGGTTCAAACAAGTCTCGCCAGACTACTACTAACTAACCATCACACATTTCCAGGTGACGATCGCTGTTCTCATCGCATTCACAACATTCTATTCGCTAAAGTGGAAGATCGACAAGAGTGGAGGTGGGTATAGTAGATTTACGAATAAAGCATCGATTATTCGTAGTCCGATGAGTTTCTGTTTGTCACTCAACTGAAACGTAAACCAATGTACCGTGCACGTATTTATCACGATTATGGAATGTGGTGTAACCAATTGCTTTGCAGTGCGGATCGACTGGCTGCGTTCGAAGCCCCTCCTTGCTCTGGGAGGCGTCGGATCCAGCTGTCTCGCTATCATCAGTGGAATCGGTGGGTAAAAGACGTTCTGTTATAGAATACGTTTCAAGCGATATGAATATGACTATTTCAGGCATGTTCCTCTGGTTCGGCTTTTTCTTCGCTGAAATCACTCTCATTGCGCCTTTCCTTGTTCTGTGTGAGTTGATCGATAATCAATAATAGTTAATGTGATCGATTCAGCGATCGGAGTTGACGACATGTTCATTGCTGTGGCAGCGTGGCACAATACCGAAATGAAGTTCCCAGGTTTGAATCTCACTTTTCCCGCCATTTCCCTCACCTCCCTGATTCAGGCAAGTCGCAGAAGGTGTTGAAAGAGCGAATGGTGGAAGCGATGAGCGAGTCGGCTGTCGCCATCTTCATCACATCAATCACTGGTGGGTGGTGTCTCCGCCCACTGTAGCCACGCCCCTTTTGTAGACGTGCTGTCGTTCGCCGTCGGGACGTGGACTGATATGATAGCTGTGCAGGGTTTCTGTGCTATGACTGCTGCCTGCATGTTCTTCACCTTCTTCTATCAGGTATGCAAACTACGAATAAAAGTCGGATCACACGCTTCATTGGTGTCGAAAAGTGTGTGCACGATCGCTATTAACAAGTATATGAAACGTAACCAAAAAGAAAAACGAAACGTCTTTTAGTGCAAAAGAACGAGTCAAAGAAAAATTGTTTCACACAACTTTAATGCGAACATAGTGGACTGTTGAAACGTATGAGAGGATTCTAGGTGACGTTCTTCGCGGCTCTGATGGTTGTGTCTGGAAAGGCGCAGATGGCTGGCCGGAACTCGCTGCTTCCCTTCCTGCCAGCAGAGGACCTGTATGGGTCGGAGGACGGCAGACTGGAGGGGAGGAAGAGGGAGAAGAAGAGCAAGAGGAAGGACGAGAAGAAGAGGGAAATCGAGATGGAAGACGGCAAGCGTGAGTGTAACAGTCATGAAAACTATCTGTTTTACTATTGAACTTGGTTTTGTCCATCCTACTTATACTAAAAATTACAAATGAAATTACTTGCACGATTTACGCAATACACGAAACGTATACTTATTGACATAATAAAAAAATAACATGTGAACATACAAACATACATATATATAGACAACAAAACAACAACATATTTCAAATGTAACTCAATGGCAGGCCACCAGTTGAATGCGATCGCGCACCAGAGACACTCTCCCTCGTATTCCTCCTCTGGCAGTCAATCGAGTGGGAACACGGATGAGAGCCCCGACCCGAGCGAGATCAACATTGCTGTCAAGTCACGGGGAACCATGGGCACGTTCTTCAGGTGAGAGAGAGAAAGAGAGAAAGAGAGAGAGAGAGAGAGAGAGAGAGAGAGAGAGAGGGCGAGAGAAAAAGATAGAGAAAAGGAGAAAAGAGAGAAAGAGAGAAAGAGAGAAAGAGAAAGAGATTTCTTTCAGACGCGTCTACGTCCCATTCCTTCTCGATTGGCGCACGAAGATCGCGATCGCACTGTCGTTCATTGCATATCTGGTGGTGAGTCGAGTGGATGTACTCGAGTAAACATGAACCGCCTTCTCCCAGGTGGCAGTGTACGGCATCACAGGCATGGAGCAGGGTCTGGACTACGAGAAGCTGCTCATCCAGACAGATCCACTGGTGGACGCCTTGGCAAGGGAGATCGAGCTGTTCCACGGAGGAGACCAGGTCAACTACACACACTTCTGTTTGGTAGCAGATGAAGACACACAGCATATTAAAAACCCTTCAATTTCTCAGGTTTGCACAACCTTTGAAACGCCATTCCTTTCAGATCGAGATCGCAGTTGTGCACGCGCCGGATATGACAAAGCAGGAGAACAGGGAGCGGATAGAAAGGGTGTGCAACGAATTCGAAGCCATATCGTACGGTGGGTGCAGATTCCAGTTGAGAGATTGCAAAGCAACAAATCATTCATGTGTTTAATTAGCGTTACTATAACTTTCTAGGCATTGGTCCGAAAGGCACATCCCTATGGCTGCGCGAGTACGAGAAATACGCCAACGCTACCGGGAGCTACCTCAACGATGACAGGTAGATTCGACCGCAGTTAAATCGACCGCAATTAAATCGACCAATTCAGGGAAAGCTGGACGATCAACGTCTACGAATGGAGTCAGCTGTTCGCTTTCTACAAACTATGGAGCCAGGACTTCGTATGGGAGAACAGCGAGGACTACGACACGCTCAAGCTTAAGTGGGTTGCGATTACTGTAGCTACAGTATCTGAAAACAGATCTACCGTATATCTACTAATCATCTCTATAGGTCGTTCCGTTTCCGCATCGGTGTTCACGAGTTCCGATCTGCAAGTGATCTCGTGAAGGTCACAGAGGAGTTGAGGTGGGCTGGAAGACATATTGTAACGCATGTCGAGTATACGTTTCATCATGTCACGATTAGCTCATACAGCTCTATGAGATCTAATTCCGTGTCGATTAGAAATATAATCATGATTGTAATAAGTAGCCCTTCAGAGAAGTGGCCGCTCGCTATCCGGATCTCGGATTGATCACCTATCAGCAGAGTAGGAGTATTGCTGATCAGGTAGAGAAAGAGGGGAGAAAAAGGGAAGGAGAGAGGGAGAGAGGCAGGGAGAGAGAGAGCGAGAGAGAGAGGGAGGGAGAAAGAGAGATAGATAGAGTGAGAACCCCTGCTTCATTTCAGCTGAATGTGATTCTCCCGAACACCATCCAGAATGACTCTTTGGCAGTGGTGTGCATGGTGTTGATTGCCCTTCTCTTCATCCCCAATCCCATATGTGCAGTCTGGATCACCATTGCTATCATCACCATTGATATTGGTGAGTATAATAACATTGGTGAAATCAACTTTTTGAAAAGCATTTAAAATTAGTCTGAAAAAGAGTCTGAAAAAAACTCTTATTGCAGGTGTGATTGGTTTTCTGGCTCTGTGGTCTGTGAAGCTCGATCCCATATCAATGATTACTATCATCATGGCTATAGGATTCTCTATCGAGTTCAGGTCAGAAAGAGAGAGAGAGAGAGAGAGAGAGAGAGAGAGAGAAAGAGTTAGAGAAAGAAAGAGAGAGAAAGAGAGAGAAAGAGAGAGAGAGATAATTGTTTTCAGTGCCCACATCACCCATGGTTTTGTCTCAAACGAGGATAACCTCAGTCCGAAAGAGAGATGCATCGATGCAATGGAGAAACTAGCCTGGCCTGGTGCGTTTTGATCTATGATATTATGAACCAACATGTAAACGACACATATAGTAATATATTGATTAAATGATCGATCGATCGATCGATCGATTGTTTGAGATCGATCGATCGATAGATAGATAGATAAATAGATAGATAGATAGATAGATAGATAGATAGATAGATAGATAGATAGATAGATAGATAGATAGATAGATAGATAGATAGATAGATAGATAGATAGATAGATAGATAGATAGATAGATAGATAGATAGATAGATAGATAGATAGATAGATAGATAGATAGATAGATAGATAGATAGATAGATAGATAGATAGATAGATAGATAGATAGATAGATAGATAGATAGATAGATAGATAGATAGATAGATAGATAGATAGATAGATAGATAGATAGATAGATAGATAGATAGATAGATAGATAGATAGATAGATAGATAGATAGATAGATAGATAGATAGATAGATAGATAGATAGATAGATAGATAGATAGATAGATAGATAGATAGATAGATAGATAGATAGATAGATAGATAGATAGATAGATAGATAGATAGATAGATAGATAGATAGATAGATAGATAGATAGATAGATAGATAGATAGATAGATAGATAGATAGATAGATAGATAGATAGATAGATAGATAGATAGATAGATAGATAGATAGATAGATAGATAGATAGATAGATAGATAGATAGATAGATAGATAGATAGATAGATAGATAGATAGATAGATAGATAGATAGATAGATAGATAGATAGATAGATAGATAGATAGATAGATAGATAGATAGATAGATAGATAGATAGATAGATTGATTGATTGATTGATTGATTGATTGATTGATTGATTGATTGATTGATTGATTGATTGATTGATTGATTGATTGATTGATTGATTGATTGATTGATTGATTGATTGATTGATTGATTGATTGATTGATTGATTGATTGATTGATTGATTGATTGATTGATTGATTGATTGATTGATTGATTGATTGATTGATTGATTGATTGATTGATTGATTGATTGATTGATTGATTGATTGATTGATTGATTGATTGATTGATTGATTGATTGATTGATTGATTGATTGATTGATTGATTGATTGATTGATTGATTGATTGATTGATTGATTGATTGATTGATTGTTTGATTCAATTTGTTTCAGTGGTGCACGGCAGTATGTCGACCATTCTCGGTGTTACCGTACTCGCATTCATCAACTCTTACATGGTCCTCGTCTTTTTCAAGACCATTTTCTTGGTGAGTAAGCCATTTTAATTAAAATTGGAGTCTTTAATTTCCAATGATTGTGTGTTGACCAAGTGTTTTCAATATACACTTGGTATGAAACGTAATCACATAAATAAAATAATTGATGAAACACGAATTTTAGGTGCTGGTGATTGGAGTGTTCCATGCTCTAGTCGTCCTTCCCATTGTGCTCGCAACCACTGCACCCTTCTTTGACAGGTACTCTCTCTCTCTCTCTCTCTCTCTCTCTCTCTCTCTCTCTCTCTTTCTTTCTCTCCTGTCTCTCTCTCTCTCTCTCACTCACTCTCTCTCTCTCCCTCTCTCACCTCTCCCTTTAGATTCAATGCTCGTCCGTCCAAGTCTTCCGACAGTCGAGGCGATCGCAAGGGCAAGCCAGACTCTGTCTATGCTATCACTCTGCCAGTCAATGTCACTACATAGTTTTTTGTTTACAATTAACTTTGTGTCTTCCTTCTTCTTTCTCTCTCCTTTCTGCCTGCCACGAGTCCCGATGATCGTCCCAATTTGCATATTTCATGTTAAAAGCTAGGATTTCTCTCTCTTTTTGCCCTTTGAAGCCATCTCAATTGATGATTGTACAGCAATATCATGTTCGTTGTGTGTCGCGCATTGTTTGTGAATAAAACTGAAACGTGTTTTATCTAGTAAAGTTTATCTTCCTATATGAAATATCAATTTTCCGAACCTATCTAGTATCTAAGGCTGAATTTATAAAACATACACTACATATGACTGAAATGGATTGAAATCCACAGCATCTGCGAGGCGCGAATCGATGTAAAAAAATCACTTCAACAAACTTTTCTGCTTCTATAATAAATTGTTTTATCAAGGCACAAACATGCAATTGTCATACTATGTGAGTAAAGCGTTATCCAAAGCACAAACAAAAAATGCAATAAAATAAACTATACACGTGGTGGTTTGTGGTACGGCAATACGAGAGCATTGTTTGATTGCTATGTGACAGGCAAGTGAACGCATACTAGTGAATATCCCAAGAAATCAATCAATGCAAATCAATAGCTGATGGGCTTGATGTCCTGCGGCTCCATGTGCTGGAAGGGCGGGACTTGCATGGGCGGCGCCGCGTCACTGGCCACGCCCCCGCCGACCACGCCCACGGCCGCGGGCTGCCGCGAGTGCCGCGCCGACGCTCGGCCCGTCGCCGCTGTAAACTGCACGATGCATGAGAGTGCGGTAGACTACAGGTTACAGTAGCTAGTGAGGATTACGGTAGCTACAGTAGTACATGGAAGTGCACGTACCATTGTTTCCGGGCGAGTGTCCATCGTCTTCAGACATATCGTCATCGTCGAAGCCTTCGGGAGGGAACGGGAATTCGGCGGGCTGGAAGGAAGCGGTAAGACTCTCTCTCTCTCCAACTTTCTTTCTTTCTCTCTCTCTCTCCCTCTCTCTCTCCCTCTCTCTCTCCCTCCCTCCCTCCCTCCCTCTCCCCTCCCCCACTAACCACATACTGCTGTCCTCCCCCGCACTGGTTGTTCCTCATGATCTGTGTCATCTTCCCGGATTCCGCCAGCATACCCTCCAACTTGTTGATGTATTCGATGGCCGATCGTAGTATCTCGACCTGAAAGAGAGTGTTACGTTTCACATACGCTTATTACGCCTTGCAACCATTCACAATTTAATGCGCTATACTTTCACTTCTGAAACCAATCAATTTACAGATTTCCAGTACCTTGGGCAGCCGCTGTGCGGGGTTGGGGCAGGTGCGCAGCTTGACCACTTCGAACGCCTCGTTCACCTAGAGAGGGGGGGGGGGGTGGAAGAGGGAGAGAGAGAGAATAGAGAAAGGGAGATAAAGAGGGAGCGGGAGAGAGAGAGAGAGAGAGAGAGAGAAAGAGAGAGAGAGAAAGAGAGAGAGAGAAAGAGAGAGAGAGAGAGAGAGAGAGAGAGAGAGAGAGAGAGCTTGCTCACCTTTCGCAGCCGCCTTCGCTCGCGCATCGTCGCTGCCTTGCGCCGGTCCACTGAAACAAGAAATGAGCACGATGTACACATAATAAAACTGCAAAACAATTTTCCTAACCCTCTCTTTCTCCCCCTTCTCTACTCACTCCTCCTGGTAGGGGCGGCTACTCCAGCCGCCTCAGCAGTGTCTCCAGCGTCTTCCGAAAGCGGAGGCGCCAGCTGGTCTGAAATAGATACATGACTACATATTACTACGTGGTGGGATCCGTAGAATGTGTTCTCTCTCTCTCTCTCTCTCTCTCTCTCTCTCTCTCTCACCTGTCCCCGCAGCCTCCTTCTCGTGTTTCACCTCCTTGTACTCACTCGACGTCGACGAGCCAGCGAAGTCACTAAAAAGAATGTAACTAGTATTCATGCTACCGTATCCTACTCTCATACTCATAATGGTAATGAATGATTGAGACATCTTCTCAACGTCTTCCTCTACTTCTCTACCCACCCGGTGCGCGCTGTTTGCGGCTGTTGGGAGAAGGGTATGTCGGTGACTGCGGCATAGCTGTACAGTCCGGCTGCGTTGGTAGTGGGTGGGTAGACGGTGGAGTGGTAGACTGTCGACCCGGCGGGGGCGTAGTAGCGAGATGACAGACCGGCGCTACAAAAGGGAGTATGAAGGGGTTCACATCTCGCAAGATGCAACGGGAACGAATGAATTTTTGCTCTCATTTACAAGTTCCTGATTCACTAATTCATATCCGCTTTGAAACAGAATGCGTTCCCATCTCAAACGTGCTTTCTCGATTCTCACTGGCTGTTGTGTGCATGCTTGCTGTCGACTGCGGCTGCTGCTAGCAACTGGTGCGCAGGTGTGCCCCCTCCTTGCCCCGCTGTCAGTTGGTCCCCACTCTCATACACACAACCCATCCGCACATGTGTTATTCGGAAGGCGCCTGTTGCCACTCCCGCCCTCCCTGACCACTTGCCACGCCGACTGCGCCGAAGCACGGTCGTCTGCCCATCCTCTGATCTACTCTCCTTCACTGATCTACCCGACTAGCCAGCCATTACTTACTGCGAGGCTTGGATTTCTTCACTGCTTGCACTTTCTTATCTCTCTGTCTCGAATGGTTGAGTAGGCCTCGAATGATTGAGCCTCTCAACGTCTTCCTCTACTCTACTTCCCTAATGCCAGCACCCATCGATCACTTTCACAATCCACCCGCTCTCTCGCTCTCGCACAGCTACCGTAACCCGCGTCTCGCTCGATCTATCGCATACGATTTACACGTTGCATACATCGAAAATTCCTTCACTCACTCAATTCTGGCAGGGCAACGCGCATGGACCGATTTAAGCAAATGCGAGTGATTGTGGTATTACCTGTATGGATCATAGTTGCCAGTCGCGTAGTCTGGCAGTTGTCCCCCGAATGAGGTGAGAGTGGTGATGTCACTGCCTGCAATGAACGTATCTTAGAATATGTTATCAGAGCAACATCAGAAAAGGTTTAAAATAAATTTTTTTTAGAATTTATACTCGATTGTTGATTGCTATCATTTACAATAAAAGGGAGCGAAGGAGAATGTAGATATGTAGCTTAGTGTTACTCACCAGTGGTAGTGGGTGTGGATGTGGGCACTCCATAGGCATACGAGTAGTTGGCTGGCAGAGTATCCGACGGGTTCATCGCTGCAATCACGTACGTTTCAAACCTTTTACTTTGTTTAATCAGATTGTTCAGATCAACTTCAGATATGTTACGCTCGCTTTGAGCGCATTTGTATGTAACTCATCCTAAATTACACCATGATAAGGTCGTCATAGCATCTGACTGATGTGCCTCTATTCACAAGCCAAGCTTTCATGTGGCGTGCCGCCTTCTCGATTCACACTCGCTCACACTCACAAACAGCCGCACGCTCACAACAGAGGGTCTCGCGCACCTGCTCACCTCGTCTCCTTCTTCTTTTTGCTCCACGGGAGGGCAGTTGTCGAGGCTTCTCCGAGGGATGAGACGGCTGTTCTCCTCACGGCAGTAGACGGCAACTGACGGCAGCCAACTGACGCCCCACTCCCGCCTCTCACACCCTCTCCAATACCACACTCTCTCACCCCGCTATCCCCTCTGCCGCCTCTCCTATCAGCGTGATCTCTGCGCATCCTCTCACCCGCTCTCTCGATTCGCCGCGCTCTCTCGCTCGCGGGGCTCGAGTGGGCGGGGCGAGGCGGGTACGGTGTAATCCAGGTGAGTTGCTGTGTAGATATGCCCCGAGGGGTGATATGCCTGATCGGCTATTGATCCGGCTGGTTTAAGACACAGTGATAGACTGATAGACTCATCGTTTATCACAATCACTCACCTCTCGTTTGCAACAGAGAGCGTCTTCCCATTGATTCCTAATCCATACCGTATCCTATTTCACACTCGCACCTACCGTCGCTTGTCGGCGAGCGATTACCGTATCGAATTACAGTAATCTGGTCACCTATCTATCTGATCTGTCCGAAGCCAAGTCATCCTGCATTCTTCCACCAATTCATTATACAAGCTTCTTTCCCGCGTTTTTCTCTCACAATTACTCGGTGCGGCTTTTTCTGCTTCTGCTTTCTCTGCACTCTCTCAGATTCGCGCGCTCTCTCGCCGAACAGGCGGTAGCTCGTATATTCTGTACTATGTTCGCTGAGTCAGTGATGGTTTATGAGGCTTTATGAGTGGAGGGTTCAGAGGTTGGAGGAGGGGGGAAGAAGGAAGGGGGAGTGAGGGGAGAGTGTACTGTCATCTGTCAAGCTGTCATCTGCAGAGTGTATTCCAGCGGAGTATTACAGTATGAAGACCGGGGAGACGGAGAAATGGAGAGGGGAAGAGGAGAGGAGAAGATAAAGCATACACTCAAACAACATTACCAACAGAACAAAACAACATAGCTGATACACAAGTGTGCTCAGCTCACTCTGATTGATTAGTGAGAAATTAGTTTGTATTTTGGATTTTCTGTTTTCAAATTTGATCGATTACTATCACAACTGCTCATCAGAATACGTTCACATTATTTGAAGTAAACTTATCCAAATCTCAAATAGCTCTTACCAATATATATTTCTCATAGAAAAAGAACAGACTGTGGATTGTGGCCTCATTTGCTCTATCCAGAAGTGTTGTAAACCGGTCAATCTTAGTGAGTATATAATCCGAGCAGACACCGCGAGAGAGCATGTAAAGAAGAGAGGGGCAGACATGCGGCGGGTTCAAAGGGAGGAAAGGTGAGCAGAGACTAAGAGGCGCCGGCGGCTTTCGGATCTGGCAAAGAAGAGAGGGGCGAAAGAGTGTGGGAATGGAGAGGAGCAGAACGAGGACGCAATGCGATCTGTTTTCAGGAAGAGTTGGGTGACAAATTGATGAAGAGTTGCGATGTGGGAGGTTTGTGAAAGAAACGCACTGTACAGAGTACAGAAGTAAAATACGCTTCACACTTTATCGTTACATAATACATAAACATAACAATACATTAACACCGACAAATAAATATGGAGACTAATAATGTACAATGCTGCATAATAAATAAAATAAAAACTATTCAATTATAATTACAGAAGCTGACCTGCTTCAAAAGACATTTTTAAATAGACACAGTATAATCGCTGAGATAAGAGTAATCCAGGTGGATTACGGTAGTACATTCGAATCAGGGCGCACTAATCGACAGGTAGTTTAATCAAAACACACTCCTGTAAATATTCAATCGGGCACCATAGTGTAAGGGTACGGTATTCGCATCAGAGCGCGTTTCCGTTTTCGTCCATTTTACGCGGCCGCACAGTGAGGTTGTAGCGAGGAGGCGACACCTGAAAGACAACATTTTCTAGGAAGCACGTGACTAGTGAACAAGACAATGAGAATGGGAGGAGAAAACAGATACAATATGGAGAGAAGGGGAGAGAGAGAGAAAGAGAGAGAGAGAGAAAGAAAGAGAGAGAGAGAGAGAGAGAGAGAGAGAGAGAGAGTACCGTGAGTCCGAGCAGTCGCTCGGTGCTTGGTTCCCCGACGGGGCTGAACTGGAACTTCTTCATCATGTTTGCATATATGAGGAACAGCTCCGCCCTCGCAAGAGACTCCCCCAGACACTGACGCTTGCCTGCAATCATACATAACACTTCATTCATCCGGTATTCACTTTTCATGTTTTCTATTTGCGAATGTTGTTAGAAAATCAAGAATGGTGCCGCTCGGCTTCACGAATCACGACGAGATACTTTTAATGAACAGTAGCGAATTGATTATTTACTCATGTTAGGTGTCTTGTATCATTCTTGATTGCCTTTTCTTGTTTTGCCGCACGGATGGAAAATGAATTAAAGCCAACGGCTACAGTCTTATAATGCAAGACTGTATGTGATGTGTGACGTGTGAATCACATTAACACAACACTTGTTTCCTAGTGATGTTTCTCATGTATGCTGAAACCCACCGATAGAGAATGGAATGAACTCCTCGTAACGCTTTAGCTTGCCTTCATCGTCCAAGAATCGCTCGGGGCGGAAGGACTAAATAGTCTCTTTCTCTCTCTCTCTCTCTCTCTCTCTCTCTCTCTCTTTCTCTCTCTCTCTCTCTCTCTCTCTTTCTCTCTCTCTTTCTCTCTCTCTCTCTCTCTCTCTCTCTCTCTCTCTCTTTCTCTCTCTCTTTCTCTTTCTCTCTCTCTCTCTCTCTCTCTCTCTCTCTCTTTCGCTCTCTTTCGCTCTCTTTCTCTCTCTCCTCTCTCACCTTCGGATTTTCGAATATGTCTCCATCGTTGAGTAAAATGGAGATCTGTGGAATGACAAGGGTGTCTGAAAATGAAAATATGTTTCTTTTACACAACAAGCTTGACACTGACTTATCATTTTTTCACACAAATTCAAAACTAGGAAAACACTAGATGAGAGAGAGAGAGAGAAGAAAGATGGAGCGGTAAGAGGGAGAGAACGAGAGAGGAGGACTGACTCTGCTTGAAGTGGAATCCGTCGATGTCCACGTCCTCACTGACTGTCCGCAGCAGGTTGATCGGAAGGATGTTCGCCACCCGCTGCATCTCCTGAAACACATACATACAATCAATAAATACACTAATGAATAATTCTTGTATGCAAGTATGTATGTATGAACTATGATTGTACATGATTCTTGTCACCCATGGGCGCATTATTGCGAAAAGAGCTGTCGTTAGAAAGTAGCTGGGTTAAGGTGTAGTAGAATATAGTGATGTGATCTTCCTTCGACCCTCTCCGCAAAGTAATTTCTTCAATCGGGGAAGACCTGTACCTTCATGATTTTTTGTGATGTTTGAATAGTGATAACATAAACAACACACTTATATATATCTTTATTCATACATAGTTATGGTAGCGATACAATATGGTTTGAGATGCGCGGTACAGAACTAAGAGGAGTTTCGACAGGGTTCTGAGGCTACTCGATCCTTGCCCGGACGATGCGCAGACAGACCAAGGGATTTCCTGCCCCCAGACACTGTTGATTAGAGCAGCGTATGCGGGGGTAGGAAACCTTTCATACCACTCACCAGGATGGGGTTCGCGGCCGGTGGGATAGACCCTCTTACTGAGTCACTCCCCCCCCCCCCCTTCACTCTACAAATGATAACAAGAGCACGTTTATGACCATATTCTAGTTGGATCTACAATGTTCAGTTGATTTATTTGAGACTTTATAAACTTGGTGACACCGACTTTGAATGTGCTTTTGTCTGACACAAGGACAATTGATTAGAGCAGCGTATGCGGTGTACTCGGAAGAGGAAAGAAGACTGTGATAGAAGACCGGTGGGTGCGTGCACTGCTCAGTTTCAGACCATGTCCGCGGTTTGTTCCCAGACGTCCACTATTCGATAAGAGCAATAAAGGAATAGGATTCACGTAAATGTAACCGTAAATATAACTGTGTTTCAAAGATAAGTCAGTAAACAACCGCCTCATATACAAAGTATCCATTTTCAAAACGGCTAATCTTGTTGAATAAGTCTCATGGGTCTCAACTTCTGTCTAATTGAATCCGAATAATGAAACTGTTGTTTACTGCAGCTTGTGACGGAGTAAATCAAGTAAATGCAATGTAGCGAGAAAATAAGAACTTACTGTACATGTCTTTGGATAGAATGAGTGCACCAGACACCACTGTTCACATCTACATTCTCGTATTAGGGACCACAACGTGAGATGTAGTGAGGCGAAATCATGTAACATATTCTCACTGGACGCATGATGTGCTCTAATTAGCATAGAACGATTCGCCCTTTCGCGCTGATTCCAACAACATTTTGTTTATGGGATCATGTACTCTGTAAAGTAGTAAAAATTGATAAAGAGCGATAGGATGACGTCATATGTCTTTGATCTAGCCGCCATTGCCCAGATAGAGTAAAGAAAAATAATGTCAAAAGAGACGTATTTGATCAAATACTGATCGATTACAATCAAACAAAGCGTATTGCTACTATTATTAACGAATATAATCATAATTCAACTATCGATGACGTCATAAGTGTTTTGATCTAGCCGCCTTCTGTCGCACTTTCCCTATGTGAGCGCGCGCTCGGGTGCGCGCGCCGCGCGGAATTTGAGCGCAATGTGAACGATGAACCCTATGAACATTATATATTTTTGAAATCAGCTTGAAATGAACTACATTAGTGAACTGATTGCTATACCATATTCAAACATCTGAAAATATCATTGTGGTCCCTATTCTCGTATTTTGTCCTATAATGCAATTTATAACTATATCCAAAGTCGCTTTTGTCATGAACATTATCCAAACGACATTCACATTTTGTTATTACCACCTGCTTGATTGTCGTTTACGCATGTCACTCTATATAATTGTTCGCGAGCAAGAATGTCCAGTTTCTTTAACATGACCATAACCGCTGACATGCCAGAAGACGAGCGAGCGATGATTGACTTCGTGGCTCACCTCCAATCACTGCACCTCACCCACTGGCAGAGACTCACATTCGGGATATGTGAGGGATCCATCAGTGTCGCTATGCTCTTTTGTCATCTGCTATTGTTGAAAGTGAGCTATTCATCTTTTGTCTTGTTTTCATTGAACAGTGAAAATTTAGGAATTGTGCACACGGAGACGATTAAAATTTATAACGACACTGATTATAATGGTTGTGTCGTTGCTTTCTATTGTCCACTTGCTACATCACATCTATGCCGCTGTGTACATGTTATCTTATTTAAAATTAGACATCTCGCCAGCGGTTCGTGTTTTTGACTGAGTGCATAGGTTTGATGGCGATGCTTAGATTGTGAAATCGCTCGTGGAAACAGCTTGGATAGGCCTGATCCTATTGAACTGGTACCTTGCTGTTCATCAATGTATCATCACAATGTTCGCCAAATCGAGGACAATTCATGCAACAATGGAGACTTTCTCAAGGGTTTGTTGCTGTATAATTATTGTGCTCATCATGCTTTAGAAAGTGTTTGTGGTGTTGTGTTTGATATTATTGCTTTACTACGCGCTGTCTGTTTCCTATGATCTCGGGGCAATGATTTTTCCCGATGTCGACTTCTATACTCTTGTAATTATAAAAGAGGACGAGGATAGCGACATGTTTGGAGACAATCTCGCATTGGTCACTCTTTTCCTTCACGATTCATTCATGTAAGACCTTTTTCAAACATTCAAGTTCCGATGTAAACGTAAAACCTGTCGCCTCAGAATCATCGGCTCGTTCGGAGCTCTGCCATGCACAATCATTACTATTTCGTTCATATACTTCAAGGTGATTCAAAACTGCATAAATTATACCAATTGTTCGAACCCTCCATTATTCTAATTGATTTTTTTCCCCAGAAATATCTTCCGAAGAAGCACGAGAAGAGTGTGGTTTGTCAAGTTGTTATCACGAACGTGGCTACGTGTATTATCTGTACGATCTGGTTCGTATTCCACAAATTCGGGAATAAAGACGACGTGTTTCGTGAGTCAAGCAAATCATGTTTTTGTTTAATTTCCCTATGCAGAACTAACAATGCTGGAGGTGGTTTGGCCAATCTGGAATGGTGTGCAAGCTATGTGTTACTTCATATTCAGGTACTATACGATGAATTTTTCGTATTAACTTCTTTTGATAACATCTGTCATTTCGTGTTACCTATGTGAGAAGTATTTGAGTACGATAACACGCGTAATATTTTCCAGGAAGTCAGCAGTGCAACGAAAGGGGAAGCCGTCACCACAGCCTTCGGTTCTGGTCGTACCGATTCCCGATGGAACTGCCACATCATATAAACATAGACACTCCAAGTAGATGATAAAGGTTGATTATACAAATCTAATCACCTGTTATACGCAATAATTTACTACGTAATACAACATATCAGTTACAACATTAAATTAATAACAAAAAGAGTAGTGTTTTACGTGAACTATTCGAGAAGAAATACTTGGTGTTGTGTATACGCATATAGTGGGAACGTGCGTATGTACTCAACTACTACTGTATTCATGTTTCATATGCACCCGGAGTGTGTTAGGGTACACGAACACTGTAACGTCACGCCTGTATAACACACGTATGTGTCTATTAAAAAACCGTTTCAAGCAACTTCAAACCTAGAATGTTTTAATCTTTAATGAAATACTGCCCTGCAAGTGTCTATCGTGAAATCTCGTTACCGCACTGGAAAAACATTTGTTAGAGGTAATGTTCGTATCCGCGACTTCCCACAAACAGTATTATCATAGATCATCGAAAAAAGTATAGAGTGAAGTTCATGTCCCATTTCCGATAATTTCTTCACGCTTTTTGCGTATAATAGAGTTAGGCAGAATCGGGATGGAAATCATTGTGGAATAATTTTGAATTCAAACAACTTTTCGAAATTAAAAATGAAAACAACAAAGAATCTGCGTTCTTTGTCACAAATTGAACAGGTGTTAGGATGATATGTTTAAACAAACATTTTGAGTTCAAATAAGTCGCCACTGCGATTGAGAAATGTGCTCCGTTCAAGTCGTTTTGTTTCGTTGAAATCTATACAATCAATCCGAGCGAAACCAAGTTCACTCTGCCCTACAGTTTTCCGCTGCCTGGTACTCACATACCTGGAAAGAGAAGAAAAAACTAATAAGCAAAAAGAGGCAGCTGTCCCAAGAAAGTCACGTCACAGACGTAAGTCCCTCTCGCATGGTGCGAGAGTAAGGTCATCATATCATACAAATAAGCTTCACCAACTAAAATCGTTCACCCTTCTCCTTGTTTCTGACGCAGCCCTGCCGCCATTTTCATGAGAAAAAAGTGAAGGCAGCTTTGAAAAAGGCGAAATATGTATACATAGGTCAGCAGAGATAAAACAACTAGTGAGATAAAAATGCTCGAGCCTGTTTCCCCATGCATCTCTTGCAATGTCAAAATCTCTTCGTTTTTCTCCCATCGGTGGGTGGAGATAAGTTTACAGAACTCTGCGTTGGCACAAATCACTGTCCGCGTTTAGAAAATGTACAGAAAATGTATAATAGGAAGCGTACCTATTGTGGTGCAGATTTTTGAGAATTTTCAGTCGTGTGGGAACGATATTCGATTTCAATTTCATTGCGAAAGACCAACTATTCTTAGTAACTTTCATATCAGTTGCGAACAGGGCAGAAGAATTTTTGAGTTCAATGTTGACGGTCAATCACTTCCTGCATGGCTCAATGTGTGAGCTGCTTTGTTGCACCGAGCTGGCAAGTTCGATTCATGTCTACTTACGACAAAAGTTTTGCTCGTGAAAAAGGCTCGTGTGAGTTGTGGCAGGTTGGTGCAGAATTTAGTCGCCATTGCTTTTAAAATGAAATCTACATCTCACAAACGGCACACTTAATCGATTTCATCTTGGTTAAACATGTTTTGTAAACAAAAAAAACACATATACACACAATTTAGGGACCACAATGACATTTTCAGATACTTGGATATGATATAGAAATTAGTTCAATATTGTAGTTCATTGCCAGCTGATTTCAAAAATATATAATGTTCATAGGGTTCATCGTTCACATTGCGCTCAAATTCCGCGCGGCGCGCGCACCCGAGCGCGCGCTTACACAGGGAAAGTGCGACAGAGGGCGGCTAGTTCAAAACTTTTATGACGTCATCGATAGTTAAATTATGAACATATACGTTCATAATAGTAGCGATACGCTTTGTTCGATTGTAATCGATAAGTACTTGAAGAATAACGTCTCTTACGACATCATTTTTCATTACTCATTTTGGGCAATGACGGCTAGATCAAAGAAATATGACGTCATCATATCACTCTTTATCGATTTTCAGTACTTTACAGGGTACATGATCCCATAAATCAAATATCGTTGGAAACAGCGCGAAAGGGCGAATCGTTATATGCTAATTAGAGCACATCATGTGTCCAGTGAGAAAATGTTACATGATTTCGCCGGGCTCTCTGCAACTCACGTTGTGGTTCCTACACACAATTGTAGTTACAAATGTATTTTTGAAGAAAATAAATCATATGATTAGTGATCGGAAGTTCTTTCTCAAAACAATGTTCTCAAAAAGAATGATCACAATTGTTTCACAGAACTTCACCGTCACTGAACAAAATACTAACTACTTGTAAGTATACTTGTGAGTATTGTTATAGTTTATCGTTATGTATGTGTGTATGACTACAGTGTACACTACTGCATGCAACTCCTCCAACGATTATGGGATCGTGTCTATCAGCAGTAAAGAGTAACGACTGAGATAGGCTCGCCCCACGGAACGCGTTATTTTAATAGTATTCACGGCGAGGCATAAAAACTCCAGGTGCATTTCTTATATATCGTCCCCCAGAATGCCTAGGTTACCGTCACTGCAAACTCTCATTTCCGCTTTTGCTTTGTCATTTGTTTCGCTGTCTGTTTAATTACAGTATTTCCAGCAACATGACTGAGCTCGATTGTGACATGGACAACATCACAGCGGATACCGAGGGATGCGCGTATGTGCGCTATATGTTGGTGAGTCTCGCCTTCTTATCATCCGTCAGAGTCTTTTTCCATTCAGTCCCTCGCTTTCACTCCCTGGCAGCGCTATGTGTTCGTGGTCTGTGAGGGGTCGATCAGTCTGGCTATGCTCGTCTGTCACTGTCTGCTGTTTAAGGTACCCATACATTTCTGTGCTAACATGGAAAGCACGTATAACTTTTAAGACTTTCTGCGACAAGTCGAAGCTGCGCAACGTCTCCACAATCATCATGATGTCTGTGTCAATATGCGATATCATACACTTGTTACATCACTTCTATGCTGCCATTTACTTTGCTCTGCACTTACACGAAGATGTTTTGCCTTCGGTGAGATTCACTTTCTGTGTGTTGGACGCTTGTTTAGTTCCTCAAATCACTTGCGGAGACATCGTGGATAGGTCTTATTCTAATGAACTGGTATCTCACCGTCCATCAATGCATAGTGACGATGTTTGCGAGATCGCGCACCATTCATGAAACCATGGACAAGCTATCAAAGGTAGACTTTTTTTGAACAACGTTTTGTAACGTCTTGATTTCAGAAAATTTTTGTTTTCTTATGCACACTGCTCGCACTATATTTCGGCCTTTCAGCGAGTTTCAAACTGGGGTTGGAAATACTGGGGTACGTCAATGATTGCGAAATACGGATGATTTGAATCGCGCGGGAAACAGAGCGGGTCTATGATATAGAGTCAGTGTTTCAGCGACGCGGACTACTACAAACTGTCGCTGACTGCGGAACTGGGCGAGGATGACGAGGACAGCTGGAAAATCAGTCTTCTATGGTTCACAGTCTACGTTCACACGAGTGGAATGTGAGTACTAAATACGTTCAACCAGAAACACAATCACTTTCAGCTATCTTGGCTCGTTCGGATCTCTTCCATTCGCTGTCATCACAGTCGCTCTGATTCGCTTGAAGGTGCGCCGTTTCACAATTCGAGATAGCAATTGTTAATGTAGAACTATCTCCCGAAACAACACGAGCGGAATGTGATCGCGCAAGTGTTGATAAGCAACATCGCCCTGTGCGGACTGTGTATTCTGGCAACACTCTGGAAGGAGTACGGTAACAAGGACTACGTGTTCCGTGAGTTTGAATCATGCATGGTGTGTGTTGATAAACAAGACACCAGGTGAAAAAAAGTAATTCATTGTTCTCAGTGAATAACATTGTTTCAGTGGCGTCCATGTTGGAAATCCGATATCCGATATGGAACGGTCTACAGGCAGTGTGCTATTTCATATTCAGGTTGATGGATGTCGACACTCAGTGGGGCACAGTTGTGTGTTCTGTTCAGGAAGAGCGACAGGAAGCGTCGCGAGTCGACGGATCCACAGCGATCGACAGTGGTTGTCAGCGTGGTCTCCCACTCCAACACTCCCAGGAAGAAACACTCGAAACTATGCTGATGCTATGACAGTTAAATGTTTCATTTAATACTGCTTGCATAAAACACTGCCATATAAAGGTGATTGAGAAATTTATTTCAAATACATTTCTGTATGTTTGTGCAATTTGGTTTTGTTATAGTAGATGGCAAGTTAGCTTATGCTGCGTCCAAATGACTATTTTGCGTTTGCAGCGTGAAAACGACGATGAACACGCGTTGCAGGCGCTTTGTAAACGGACGGTTTTCATTTGTGCAGACGTCTGCATTGCGTATACACACAGTATGCAAGCCATCTGCACGTTTTCCATTCGAAACACTGTAAAAGCAGAGGAAAAAATGGCCTGCAGATGGCTTGCAGACGCGTTGCAGATCTGCAAACCATTGTCTGTTTACTCACATCGTGGCTGATTCGTAGAGCGATATCAGGGAAACGAGGCCATTATGAAATCGCACCACGTACCACCACACCACCGCACCACATATATTTCACCATCGCACCGCCACTTAGGTTGTCGCACCACTTGTTGAAAAATCCACTCTGGCTTTGCACTCGAACCAGCATTGCACTGTGTAAGAACTACATGATACTATACTATCCACGGAACGAGTGCTGCACTCTTCGCTGTTCGTATGAAGGAAAAGAAGAACAAGCGCCACCGAGAATTCGTCAGCCCCTCCGCGCCTTTCGGGAGTCCTTACCCCCTATCTCATGGACGGCCGCCCTCGTCTTCCACACACCCGTCACACACCTGCGCGGAGACGCCACACGCTCCGAGTTTTAGCCCCGTCTCTTCCTTTCCTATGATCTTATTGTTCGAAAAGTGATGTCGGTCCCGTTCAGTGTTTTTCCTCCGTCAAATCGTGTGTCTTCATCTCTTTAAAGGAAATTGGTGCCAATTTTCAATGTTCAACGGATATTCTCATCGACTTATAGGTATCTCCAACACATAGTTGTATTGAGAAAAGCGCTTCTTTTTTATCATATTTTCACATCTCGGTGCTAACTCAACTTCGCTAGTCAGAGTGTACAGTCCCTTCAATTGTAAAGACTTCGAGCAGAGTTGGGTTGGAGATTGCTTATCAGTTTTAGTGGTGGACCATCCGCCTTTGACTTCCTTGAACAAACTCAAAGTCATTTGAAAAAGCTGAATGTGGGCAAGTGTGCAAATTAAAAAGAAAATTCATTTCGCTCACGTTCGCATTTGCATTACACCTGTGAACATTCGCAGGTCACTCCCTCCACTGAAATCATATTACGATTCTGGCACGTCTATTCCAGCACAATTTAGATAAATCACGTCATTTTTCATAGTCGATCTTTGTCTGATATGATCTCATGTCTTTATATCCTTATGTGTTTCTCTACAAAAAAACACATTCACATTGTTTTCAACAGTGTACCGTGTTTTTGCATACTTTGCATTTTAACAGGTCATATTCATATCGCGCAATGTCATATCGTAAACTGCGTTTCTTATATTTCTGGCGTGCATGTATGGTATGTACAAATTCCAGGCAGGATGGGCGTGCCTGAAGGTCTTTCGGAGGCCGGGAAAGCACTACTTGCCCATAAGGCATCTCTTCACATTTCGTTCATTCAACAACTATGTTTCTCGATTCCCGAAGGCACCATTAGTATCGTTATGATTGTCTGTCACGTGTTGCTAGTCAAGACGTTGCTGAACAAGAAACGTCTACGCTACGTTTCAACGATCATGCTGATAACGATTTCCGTTTTCGACATTATCAACTTGCTGCATCACTTGTATGTAGCAGTTTATATTCTGGCCCAATTAAGAGAAGATATTCTGCCTGCAGTATGTTCATCTTCATATCTCTTTCCACATTTTTAATACGGAACGTTTAGATAGTTAGATCGTTTGTGGAATCATGTTGGACCGGGACCATTCTCATTAATTGGTATCTTTCACTCCATCAGTCTATCATCGCGTTGTTCGCTAAATCGAAATCAGTACCGAAGAAAATGGAGGGCATTTCGAAGGTTTTCGAAGGAATACAATCAATTCTGATTCAGTTTCACTTCAGAAAATGATAGTGATGTTTACTATCATTCTTATTGTATACTACACCATTTCTGTGATCTTCGATTTCGGACAGCAAGTTTTGATTGGAGTGGACTACTATCAAGTAATGATAATGCCGCATTTCAATAGATCTAATCCGGTAGAAGTAAATCTGGTCCATTTCTACAATTATCTCCATGAAACCTTCATGTCAGTGGGAAAAAACCTCCCTTATTCAAATGAAAGCACGTCTTCAGATACATCGGTTCTTTCGGATCATTGCCATGCACATTGATAACCGTCAGCGTCATTCATCTCAAAGTGTCAAATGACGTCATTTCTGATAGGCATTCTGTTTTCAGAAGTACCTCCCGGACAAGAGACACGAGCGATGTGTGGTAGCGCAGGTTATTATCAGTAATATCAGTCTCTGCTTTTTTGCAACCATTTGGTACCTGCACACGGTATTCATTCACGAAGACGATGTGTTTGGTACGTCCCATTGAGTTTCAGAAATGCGTTCTTGATGACGCCAGTTCATTTTAGCTATGACAATGTTTGAGGTGATTTGGCCGATTTGGAACGGCACGCAAGCGACGTGCTATTTCATATTCAGGTGCGGTTTGGAACTATTGTATGTGAAACATTCCAGTATGTTTAGGAGAGAGGAGAAGAAGAGTAGTTCGAGCACCGTCGTAGCAGCCCTCTGCACCCCACGGCACCAAAAGAAAGAGTGTGACGATTTCGAAATAAACCTTTTTACTGTATAATCTTGTACTTGAAGTCTCGAAATAAACATTCATTCATTGCTCTGAAGTTGTTTTTCATATGAATATATCACTTACATTGATGACGGCTTGTGTGTAGGGTAGGTTGGGTCTGTCAGAGAGTGAGACGGAGTGAGAGGAAAGAGAATCCAACTCACACTGAACACGACGCTGCACCTGCACGAGAAAGAAAGAGTAGTTAAGTTGAGTCTGTCAGCGAGTCTTTAAGTGATCACACTCTTTCTGTTGTCAAAGGGTGAGGGTTGTGGTGCCCTCAAGTTCACTGACAGACTCCTAGAGCAACAGCTCCAGAATATGGAGAAAACTCGCAGAATGGAGTCGTTTGAGACTTTTGAGAGGTTTAAAATATGATCGACACGAACCTTTTCATTGAGTGCAGTGAGTAGGAATCCCCACTTGAGAGTAGTGACAGTCGTCTCCATACCAGCGAAGAACAGATCGAGCAGCAGCATAGTCAGCTGCCACTCACTGAATGTGTTATCTGTTATGATGTGCAAATGATCTTTACATTGAAACATTGCTTGGTCTTTGTATGTACATGTCTAATAACACAGGAGTCAGATTACTTGCAACTCTCATACCATAACTTGAGTTCGTCACATGCCTCTCACTTTCGAAGATGTATTGTTCTACACCATATTTCCTTCGTTCTCATCCCACCTGAAGCTTCCCATATCCTCCCCAGCCATCTCTCTCTTCTCCATCTCCCTCATGTATGCGAATGTGAAGTCGTCCAGGTCCCGATGACCAGCGTCGAACATCGAACGGTGCTGCTGCAAGCCACCACAATAAAACTCTGCATTTGCCTGCTACCTGACGTTTACATGAGTACATTTAATTTTATAGCGTTATGGTTCGTACCGGAAGTACCTCAGTACGGAACAAATTGTTCGACGTAACTTCAACGCTAATACGTTACATATTTGTGTATTTCACCGATGACCATGACAGTAAACTCTAATGAATAAGAAAAAAACTTATCTGTCAGAAATCTCCCCTTTTTTTCACCGTGTTTCCGTTTCACCATTGATCCATTAGGTGAAAACGACAGAAAATTGGGCAGTCCAGGAACAACAGACAACAGACGAAAAAACCAAAAATACAAATAACTTATACTAACAACTAACTGTCGGATATTGGAACAGACGAAACCCACTGACCTGTACTTGTTTGGTGAGGAACCCCCACATGGCCTCCCTCTGTACCAGCAGCTCCCGCCACTTTCCATTCACGACAGGGATGTGCGTCGTCCACGGGGCAGCTGGAAAACAACTTTTCGCGAAGAAAGTTTGTTTTGTTTTGTAGTAGAATATGTCAGTAGTCCAGAAACCAATCGGTTTTTCGTAAATTGTAATAGTTGATTGTAGTGAACGGAACTGAATCTGTGCGTTTATTGAGTGAGACAGAGACATAAACAGAGACATACAACGACACAGGCATAGACAGAGACAGAGACAGTGAGACATAACTGTGTGACGTACCGATGTACAGTCCCATGATGGGATGTACGACTAGTCGACTCTGGTGGTCGAGTAGGTGGTGCAGGTGGGCCATCTCGGGGGAACCCTGCGGGAGTGGTATACACAAGGAGAAATGAAGCAATAATTGATATCCCCATATCAAAGAGAGACTCTTTTGATTTTTCTTACATTTCACAGAGAGAGTATACAGAGACGAGAGAGAGAGAGGAAGAGAGAGAGACAGAGAGACAGAGAGACAGAGAGACAGAGAGACAGAGAGACAGAGAGACAGACTGAGAGAGAGAGAGAGAGAGAGATTCAGTAAGCGGATTGATTCACCTGCGGGAATGTCTTGCTGAAGAGCATGTTGTTGATGATGTTGCCGACACAAATGGCGATCGGGGTGGACATCTCGAGGCCTGAAGAGAGGGACTATCTCTCTCTCTCTCTCTCTCTCTCTCTCTCTCTCTCCCTCCCTCCCTCCCTCCCTCTCCCTCTTTTTCTCGCTCTCACCTCCCTCCGCTGAGACAGCAGAAGAGGAGAGGAACGTAGCCAGTTCGTCTACCTGAAATGAGAATTGGTTAACAGAATAAGCATAGTGTCCTCGTACCTCATGCATAATCTTCCCCTCCATGAGCTGTCTTCCCACTCCAAAGTCGCGGAGGACGTGAAGAGAGAATCTGAAGGAGGGGGGATAAGAAGAGAGAGAGAGAGCGAGAGAGAGAGAGCGAGAGAGAGAGAGAGAGAGAGAGAGAGAGAGAGAGAGAGAAATGAGATAGAAAAAGAGAAAGAAAAAAGAGTCCCGTTCCCTCACCTTCTCTGTTCCCTCCACTTTGGTCCATCAATCTGCACCACTCCGTTCACTCCTCCTGAATGCGCTTTCAAACATTGTCTTCCCATAGCATAGAATCCAAGCGCCAAACCATCGGTTGATAATTATCTACACATATGAGACGGTCTGGAAATAGTGTATGTAAAACGTGGATAAGATAGGTGACAAATATTTAACGATGCAGATCACCAATTGAACCATAAGCATTTTATTAAAGTTATGATATTTATGAAACGTATCGTGGACAACTTTGTGTAACGTTTGTATAAGGTATATCCCTTTCTCCTCAGCTTTTTGGCGTGTCTATTTCAGCCAGTGACCAGTCCACTCAATGACTCAATCCAATCCAAATCCCACAGTGAGAGTCGCATTTCATGACAGTGTCTAGAAAAAAGTGAAAAGTGCGCGAAAATTGGGCTGGCACGGAAGATACAAGAAATGACGTACTCATATGAAAAAATTCTCTCTCTCGCTCGCTCTCTCTCTCTCTCTCTCTCGCTCTCGCTCTCGCTCTCTCTCTCTCTCTCTTTCTCTCTCTCCATCTCTCTTCTACTCACCCATGAACGTATCGGTGACGTGATTCCTCCACCGGTTGCTGAATACTTCCGCGTTTTGCACGTAGTATCTGTGAAACAATACTATTTTTTACGACCTCTAGAATAAACATTATACATATTTTCAATATACTATATACATAATATAACAGTTATACATAGAAACAAAATCTATTCAGTACTATTCCGGTAAAATACAAACCTATAATAATATTCACCCAGTACGTTTCACCTAGAAATGAAATGGAGTACGAAAGATGCGACAGTCAATGGACACTTGATCGTCAGATATTGTTACAGTCTCACCTTTTCATAGTCTCGAAATCGGCGACCATCACGAATGGAATGGGCCCGACCCAGACAGTGAACACAGGGCCGTATTCACGCTTCCACTTCTGGAAAGAAAACATGAGGATAGAAGCATTCTTCAATTCCATTCAATTTGAATCATTGTAACGCATACAAGGGCAATTTAACAGGATAAATTGCAGAAATCCGAAGACGTTGTTAGGAATGATAAAAAGGTTGGGCCGGAGAAAGTGAGTTTAAAAAAAACGAAGTGCAAGAAATGCTTACTTGAAACACATCGTCGATGTCTCCGAATGCGAGGGCGACTATGTTGCCAGCGACGAGCCATGGAGTGGGGCCGGGGGGAAGCAGGCGACGCTTCCAGTACAACTCCCAGCTGAAAAGGGCACCATCTCTCTCTTTCTCTCTCTCTCTCTCTTTCTTTCTTTTTCTCTTTCTTTTTTATTCTTGGTTTTGTGTTTATCTCACTATTCATAGAGAGTAACAAGGATACAGCTGTACCAATTGTTCTCAGCCGAAAACAAGACAGAGCGTTGGATTATAACGACTGTGAGAAATGAATTAAATCAACTGACGTGCTATATAAGCACGCTAGTCGATAAACACAACTCTCTTTCTCTCTTTCTCTTACCTCACATAAAATGGCACCAGCAAGAGGAGCGATTTCGCCTGTAACAAACATGTTTCCCATACATGAAAAGCAAGTAGTGAAACGAATAAGAATGCAAACTATATTTTACTAACTTATATCACAACAATAAACTGACAGTGATTAGACTGGCAGCCAGCCTGAGCAGCCTGGATGCGACCACTGCCACGAGCATGAGAAGAACGAGAGAAGCCGAGCGGCCAACAGGGATCCTCGGAAAACTCCCCGCCCACGGGAGAGACAGTTGCGACAGAGCCGCTAGCTTGGATGTCAACATCCTGAATGGAGGATCACGACATGAAATATCAAAGTGTACTCTATGAAATGTAATACATCAAACGTAAACAATAACGTAAACAAATATATCACCGAAATTCGATAGCGAAAGTGAAAGGAACGCGAGCGTTGTCCGGAAAGGGAGAGTGTGCGAGAGAGTGCGGTGATTGGAGAGACGCAGGTGGAGAGACGGCGATCTCACGCAATCCGGGAAAAGAAACTCTCTCCTCCGGACTGTGCGATGTCTGTGGCGAAATATCGGTCACTCCCAATATCGACTTTCGCTTTCTATGGAGAGGGAGAGGGGAAAGGAGAGAGAGAGAGAGAGAGAGAGAGAGAGAGAGAGAGTAGAAAGAGAGAGAAAGTCGAAAGGGATAGTGGGATTAACAGAGGATGCGTGAACTGGACACGATGTAGTCACGGGAACACTATACCATCTGGACTTGAGGAGCATGCCTCAGGGCAGTAGTAGCATGGAGTGAGAGAGAGAACGGAAAGCCGGTTCCGTTGGCTGGAAGGTCGGTGTACTTTCACACTCAAGTATGCGCGAGTGAGAAAGAGTAGCGATTGCAGGTTGCATACGGGGAACATGCGACCTACACTACAAGAGTGGGGGATGCGCGGTGTGGTTGTTTTGAACACGACAATTACATGGGATCAGTGGCGACGGACGCCGATCCCCGCAGGCGACTGTGCAATGATCCATGCTATTGCAGTGGTATCTGGGAGAGAGAGGGAGAGACACAGACAGCGAGACGACTACTCGAGTCAACTGGTTATGGTCAGAGTCACACATACACGCGAAGGAAAGAGGACAAGGGATAGGGAAGGGAACCAAACGGGATCGATCCATAGTAAAGGAAAGTCGGGGATTATAGGATTCCAGTAGCAATAGCACTGTACGGAATATATGCGATACTTTCAACTGCGTCGCCCGTTTCTGGCAACACCCTATCATATTCGAAAACGTTGAGTGAAATGTAATGATGGATTGTAAGGGTGTGGACAAAGCGGAATGGATATGTCACCGACGTGTAAACGGTTGCGGGAAAAAGCGGGGGAGCATAAAGTATCAGGGCAGCGAACAGCGATGACCGGATCGAATCGAATATGAGACAACAAAAACGGCAGCCCGACAATCGGATACGAGTGGCTGATGGGCATTGTCGTGTATGCGGTCTTTCTTCTCCATCATAGCTTCGTCAACAACTACAGAATAGACAAATATACCATACGAACCACACGCGTTTTAGATCATTTCGCATTTGTCGTGTCTGCCTGTATGTGTTAATTATTAACAGGTATCACTCATCGTCACTTAAAGTAGATATTACATCTACATGTATTGGTATGGGATGATTGCGATTGCGGACAGATACATCATACAGATTTTTAAAAAAAAGTTATGAGTACAGTGAGTCTATTGCTCTTTACTTGAACTACATACAGTGGTGACCAAACTACCCTACACATTGTTTTATCTTTTTTATCGCCATTGAGACACTCTTGAAGATGAAAACACGATGCTTTCTTGTCTTTTCTTCTTTTTCATTGTGTATGTTAAAAAAACCAAAAACCAATAGTTGATTCATAAACTTCTTTATCTTGTCATAGTAATGATTCGAAAGACACGGCCTCGGAACCGCATACCGGTACATCTTACAGACAGAAAGCAATGTGTACAGAAACCATGCATGGTCACATCATATACAGAAAGTCGAGTGACGTCACAGACTGACGCAAGGAGGCTTGCGTCTACTTGCGGCAGCACTGTCCTCCGTTGCCGCACTGGGAGTAGTTGGCGGGGCACTGGCAGGCTCCGCCCACCACTGCCGGCTGGCAAGTGATCACCGGCTGCGACTGCTGCATAGGGGCAGCCTGCAAACATGCACATGATGTTCGCCATCTATTTCAACTATAGTCTCGTACTTTGTGTTTGTTTTCATACGTACCTGCATCGGGGAGCAGCTAGCGGAGCACTGCGACTGGCAAGCCGGCTGGCACTGCGTCTGCAAAGGAGAGGAGTGATGCTGAATGGACGTTTCCGTCTCGTACCATAGGCTGGGACTGCTGGCAGGTGTCCATGCAGGCAGACTGGCAGGCGGGCTGGCACTGGGTCGACTGCTGCGCCACCGGGACCGTCACCTGAGAGGGAGGAGGGGTGAGGGGGGAACAGGTGAGGGCGACGCACCGTGATCACTTGCTGCACCTGCTGGTTCTGCGGCGCGTACTGGGGAGACGCGCACTGCGACTGGCACGCGGGCTGGCACTGCGCCTGCAAGGGAGACGGTGAGAAGTTGAGAATGTGAGTATTATTATAGTACTATTATACTATACTACTACTATAGTACTATTAGTACTGTGAGTATATAGTACTATTATAAATGGTACCAGTGAAACACGCACACATGCACATTCTACAAAATACTCCAGTTGTGCTGCCTGATTGTAGCTCAATCACAATGAAAATATGTCCTTTTTCTCTCACTCTCTCACCTGGTTCATCTGCTGTGTCTGCTGGCACTGTCCCATGCACGCCGTCTGGCACTGCGCCGCGTTCGGGGACTGCTGCTGCTAGAAAGAACAGAGTACGTTTCGGACAAACAATAGAAACTGGTACTGGTAAGTAAAAGGTCTTATCGAATATACTCCGTTTAGTCTGGAAGGAAACACCTCAATCTCACCTGCACCGGGTTGTATTGCTGGGCAGGCTGGGCGCACGACTGGGCGCACTGGGCGTCGCACTGGTTCGAGCACTGGGCCTGGTTCATCTGCGCTCCCTGGTTCTGCTGGCAGTTGGACACGCACTGCTGCGCGCAAGCCGGCTGGCACTGAAATGCGACTATGAGTTTCGGGAGAAAATGATAACTTTTGATGATTGTTTTACTTTTATAAGGACAACTAGTTTTACCTGAACATTGTTCTGCTGGACGTTGTTGTAGGCGACGTTAGAAGAGGGGTTCGAGTATCCGACGGTCGGTCCGCACTGGGGGGTGCACTGCTGGTTGCACTGAGTCGAGCACTGAAAGGTAGGGATGAGACACAGAGAGAGAGAGAGAGAGAGCGAGAGAGAGAGAGAGAGAGAGAGAAAGAGAGTGCCCACCTGGTTCTGCTGCATGGCAGGCTGTTGCTGGGCGCAAGTGTTGGAGCAGGCGGACTGACACTGCTGGCACTGAGGGTTGTACTGCTGCAAAGAAACGATATGTTTCAAGTAGGCGTCAAATATGATAACGCTTTTCAAATACAATTCACGCTCGATAAGTCTTCGTAGTCAATTCATAATGTATGTGAACGTGTGTCCCCACCGGCTGCTGAGTGGTGATAGGAGCGAAGGTGCTGGAAGGTCCCGTTGGCAGGTAGCCCGGCTGGTTCATCGACTCAAATATGGGCATACGTTTTTGACTACACTAAAGACATTGATGCAGTATATGACCGCACTTCTACATCGTGCAGTCCACAGCAACACTCGAACACTCGATCTACCGATCTATCAGACTTGATCTACCCATGCTGGTTTTACCTCCGCCGGTTGCTGCTGCTGGGTAGGGCCCTAGTACGGAGAACGATTAGTTCGATAGTTCATTTTCGAGTTGCATTCAGTTTCTCTTATTAAAATATCTGTGTCTACATGTTACTCATCCCATTCGTGAAACGTATCCACTCATTGAAACGTACCATCTGCTGCTGGAGCTGCTGTGCGTACTGCATGTCGGCCTGAGTGGGCTGGTACTGCTGAGGCTGCGGCGGCTGCTGCTGCTGGCTGAAACAGAGGGTTGAGAGAGAGAGAGGGAGAGCGAGAGAGAGAGAAAGAGAGAGAGAGAGAGAGCGAGAGAGAGAGAGAGGAAGGGAGGGAGGGAGGGAGGGAGGGAGGGAGGGAGGGAGGGAGGGAGGGACGCACCACACTTGGTTGCACATCTCGTTGCACTGCTGTCCGTTGAGGTTCTGCAGTTGGCACTGTTGCTGGCACGCGTTGCACTGCTCCTGCGACACCGGCGGGTTCTGAGGGTTCTGCAAAGGAAGGTAAAGGTAAAGGTAGCCCTCGATTCCAGAAGTTACTCTACGGAAGGAGTGGAGGAAAGCAAAATAACTGTTCTCAATACGATGTGACAAACTGACAGCGCATGCGTTGCTGCATGTGTTCTGGCATGTGTCGGTGCACTGCGCGGGGCTCTGCTGGCAGCTGTCCATGCACGCAGTCTGACACTGCGGGGCGCACTGCGGCTGCTGCTGCTGCTGCGGCTGAACCATACGTTTCAGTGTTTGTATAGGTATAATAATGTGACTAGGTCTTTCTACCTGATACTCTTTCAACATTCAAGATGACACTCACAGCGCAGTCGCAGTTGGGCTGTTGCTGCTGGATGGGCTGGCATTGGCAGGCGGGGGCGCTCTGGGCGACCGGCTGACACGAGCACAGAGGCTGCTGCTGCTGGGGAGAGGCACACCCACAGTTGGACTGCCGGCGAGCACGCGACACCTACGACATTACTTGTACTAGTAACTTGGATGAACCTGGATTGTTGTGTAGCTCTCATTGTCAGTAACTTGTTAACTACCAATAAGTTGTAATGACAAAACTGTATTGTAAATGATCTGAATATTGTAATTTATTGGTGAATGTATTGTGAATGTATTGTAAATTGTGTAGTAACCTACTACTTACCGGATCGGCGACGGCAAGAGCGGCGCAGGCTACAGCTAGAATGAACAGACAGCGCATGGCGGACGATGCTTTCTCCTCGCTGACTCGCCCCCTATATACTCACCCACCCTACCCTACTTCCAGTCGGGGAGGTCCCTAAGCGGCAGCGCTCTCACTCTCTGCCCTCTCTCCCTTCCCCACAGTCTCTGTCTCTCCCTGTCTGCGCTCTCTGGTGCGAGGGAGTTGCCAGGCGGCAGACGGGACCGGTCCGCTAGTGATAGCATCATTATCCGCCTAACCCTCCCTCCTCCCTCCACTCTCTGTTTGCCTGGCAAGTGTTAGCGAGTTGTGAGTACATACACGTGTGTGACGCGGATTGTTTAGAAAGGAGTGATAACTGGATTTCCACCCGCAGTTCGATAGAGCATCGAGCAGGTTGCAGTTTGATTAGCATTTGATCACTCAGTGATTTGTGGGAGAGTCACGTATGCATAAGTGTGTCACTAACTAGTGTCTTGTCGATTTCTCAATGCTAGTCAGTCTCATGGACACAAACGTCAACAAGAGCACAAGTTTCTTTTCTTCAAAAATGTTGTAGGCAAATCGAACTTTCTTTTTTATTAGAGTTTCTGCATCAAACTATCTTTATCAGAAGTTGGTGAAACGTAAACGTAATACAAAAAGTACTTTGAATAAATCCCTTACCATTTCACCAAGAGCAAAACTTGTGTTTAATAGTAAACTAGCGTGAATGGTGCGGGCTAATAAAACCGGAGACTCGTCTCGTACTTCATGCATCAGCAACATTCGTCTCAACGTTTCAAACCCTCTCTATTGTGCTGTAGTTTTTCGGTCACTCACTCCCACTCTGCAACAATACCCACTGTCTCACTGTCTCTTTCCCATTCAACCCGCATTGAACGGAAGTCTCCTCTCACTTTTTCACATGTGATAATCTCGTGTTCTCTTGCCGCTTCCGGTCCCTCACCGCTTTTTTTCGTTTGTTTTGCGTTGTTTGTTTGTTTTGCCGAGGCGAGTCCGATATGCTGTTGTAGAAACTGCTTGGAACTATGGAAGAGGGACAGGCCGGGGGATACTTGAGTATCACAGCGGGTGAAATGGATACTCTTACTTCATTAACAAAGAGCCTTGTTCAAGTCTGCAGGCGTGAAGGATGTAGGATTGTAAGAGCATCATGCTGCTCGAAACACAGTCAAATTGTACTAAAACCCCTCTAGAGCAATTTATGAATCTGGTATTTAAATGCAAAATCAAGGGTACAGTTTCCCATTTGATCTCGTCTGCTTGCGCATCGCTCATTTCCCCCACTAGCAGGTGAACGACCACTCGAGACATCAAAATTCAAGACAACGAGGAATGTGTAGAATTGAGAGACGCAGATGATTAGAGATACAATAGTCGTTATAACCCAAAACTCTGTTTTGTTTTCGGCTGAGAACAATTGGTACGGCTATAACCGTGTTACTCTCTATGAGTAGTGAGATAAATGCAACACCAACAATAAAAACAAATACAAATTTTGATTCCGATTAGTGGGGTGTGGGTTCAGCGTTCAACATTTTGCGCACCGATGATCGTTTCAACAGCGAGATGATCTTTCGTTCGCCTTTGTTTCAACCTAGGCATTAGGACTACTGATCAATACCCACTGAAATAGACAAACAGAAACAAACCATTGTCGCATCAAACATATACAATTGAAAGTTCAAAGATAACACACTTTCTATTAAAAACCATTTATTCATATTAGTAATTAGTTACTCGTGCTACCAAGAAGTTTGGTCGGATTGATTGGTCCAAAGTCCAGCTACTTTCATTTGCTCCGATAGTACCTCGGATTATCGACAACAGTGACAATACAACACAATTACGCATCATATACAAACATTGTGAGCAAACATCAACACAGTCGCTTTCTGTGACCGGAAGAGAGAGAGAGAGAGAGAGAGAGAGAGAGAGAGAGAGAGGAGGGTGTGTTTTGACAGTACTCACTAGACTAGAAGACTGGAAAGCCCGTGCAGGTGAGAGAGACTAGACTACTGTTGAGAGTTTGTGCGGAAGTAAAATGCGACTATTGTGAATGACGTCATGGGGGAAAACTATGGGACAAAGTGAATCCAGGATGGCTCTAGATTCTCATTCGTTTGACCCTCTTCTGGCTGCATAGGGCATCGCAGGACTGTCGACAGGCGGGCCTGCACTGTCGGCTATTCTGTCCACTCACACTGCACTGGCCCAGACAGACTGTCTCACAGGAGGAGGAGCAGGAGGACACCGGACACGCCTGAAACAGATCAGTGATTAGATATGTAACGATCAGTCTCTTCATTGCTGCTTCCGCAACTGCTTTCCTAACGCCGGAACATTTTAGATTGACTATACTTTTTTCACAATTTGAAGAAAAAAAGGAAAAATTGAAGCTGATTCATGGATATAGTTTTCCGGAATGCGTGAATCGTAGACGATGAAATAAACTCGCAACGGTATAGCTTAAATTATAGTAACACAACATTTGCGAATATGAACATTGTGAGAAACGTAAGCATTTTGATTTGAATCTCTGTGGTTTCATCTTGTGCATCCCTCTTCCCTCTCCTCCTACATACCTTCTCGCACCGCCCCATGCACTGCATCCCACACTGCGCCCCCTCCGGCTGTCGCTGCACTGTGCACTGCTGAGTACACTGCACATCACACGGCAGAGAACACGAAAACTGTAAAGGAAGTGGGATGGATATGAGCGCAAAATTGTTAGTGTATATGTATACCTGGACACTGCTGGCAGACGGGGTGACGGATCGCTGTTCCTCCGCGATCAGATGGGTGCACAGGGTCTGACACGATAGGGCGCAGCCTGCAAGAGTGCACATTCTAGTCATGCCTTGGTGTCTCAGAAATATATAGTTAAAGCTAAATCACTGTTACACCAAGCATGGTTACAGCTGAAAGAACC
The DNA here is from genome assembly GCA_963966185.1 of Rhabditoides inermis. Taxonomy (NCBI): domain Eukaryota; kingdom Metazoa; phylum Nematoda; class Chromadorea; order Rhabditida; family Rhabditidae; genus Rhabditoides; species Rhabditoides inermis. The sequence continues at coordinate 53,271 of CAWZYM010000304.1, forward strand.
ACAATCTGGTGGTAACTTTAGCTAGTGACATTCAGATGACCGTGATTTGGCTTAGTTGCTATCTACTCACGTTCCAAGATTGATAGACATTTATATATATATATATATATATATATATACACGTTTGGGTGTCAAAAGGTTCTGTCACAGTCATCACTGCTAAACTACTCTTTGTTCTTAACCGGTACTAAGATGTTTGTGCTAATTGATAATTGATACCATATGGATAAACTATTATTATTATTTACCGCTGCTGCAGGCGGTGTCCTTGGTGTCACAGAGAGACTCGCACTGCGGCTGACACTGCGGCGAGCAGACCGGGTGCTGGGCGGCAGACGGAGCAGGGGTCGACGTCACCTGAATCTCTCTCTCTCCTCTCTCTCTTTCTCACTCTCTCTCTCCCTCGTACCTCTGCCACCATACATGTCTGCAGGCATATGTTGTTGCATGCCGGCTGGCAGCTGCTGGCTGTGTTTCCCTGGTTCGAGCAGTCCGTGTTGCATGCTGTGTTACAGGAGGGCAGACACACCGCCGGAGAGACCTGCGCGAATGAAATTGTTGTTTCAAACTTTTGAACATATATCCCTGCACTCTAGCGTTATCCGTTATTTTCACTCCGATTCGTCATGCATTATGCATTTTCGCACAGCTCTTTAGATGAACAGGGAGAATCATAGAAGTATCATGGTTTCACGGAGAATCTAGCACTGACCGACATGGGTGTCTGTGTGGTGGTTGTGGTCGTGATGGACGTGGCGGCTTGGCAGACCGAGTGACACTGCCCGGCACAGATGTTGCCACAGTGGTCCATCGGCAGACGAGCCACGCACTGCAATCCGATACGGCATACTCGTTGTTGCTATTATCACAACCACAGTTTTGTTTTTTATCAGGCGACTAGGTAACCCGAGTTTGATTCCTTTTTGTTCTGGACGGTTGAAGTAGTTTCTGTGTCTCTGTTTGAGATGACAACCCATTCTATGCGCTCGTATGGGTGCCAATGGGCTCTGTCACAGTCTTCACTTTGTCCCTACTCACGGGTCTGACCGTTTGTTGGATGCTGTGTGTTGTTATTTTGTGATTTCTGATTATGAATGAATACATTATTATTATAACGCGGTAATACACAAACGTTTTTATTCTTCATAAGTTTCACACTTGTTACTAGTGACAGTGAAGCGCATCATGCATCAATAACTAATGGCGATATACTGGAACCATATAAAAATTTTTTTAAGTAGTGTATCACAATTCAATTCAATCAAAAATTTTGTATGATAACGACAATCAAAGCCAACCATCGCTACTAAATCACTCAAAAATCTATAGTGGGTCCCCCGTTTTCGCGGTCCGCAAAAACGAAAAATGGAATACGAGATGTGACAGTCCCAACTGATAGATTGAGATATCAGAAGCGTTTCGCTAGTTCATTTTTTTCACTTTCTTGACCGGTTAGCGGTGTGAACGGGATGAAATTGCATACGTAATGTAGGGAAATGAACTGTGCCACCGGTGCAGCAACTACCGTAATCGCGTCAAATTCTAATTCTGAAAAGTGATCTAAATGTAATGGAAATGCGAGGGATTGTTACCATTTGGTGTACCAATAGCTTCAAGCAAAAACGAGTACATAAGTTCAGACTATTTCGCAAAGAAGTCGTGATCGATATCTGATCGATAAACGGAAATAACTCCTCAACGGATGAATATTTTTCTACAGTTTTTGGATGGTAGCTTCTTCAAACCGTTTACAGGACCTCTACGTTCGAAAATTTGGAAATATCAGTCTGGTGTTCATAACAATGAGCAAAATTTGAAATTGGGTAAAATTAAAATCAATATTAAACCGTTTTCTAATGAAAGAACTCAGCATGTATAATCATGGATGCTTCCTCACAATAGAGTGCTCTGATTCTGAATCAAAGTTGTGATACCAACTCGCAGTTATCCCCTATTTCGTACACAAAATTGAAAATAACTCGGTTCGTACTGAATAAAATTTCACAAAAATTCATAAGAGCGTACTTGATAGGCATACAAACAAACCTACGTTGCAAAACTTGAAGATTTTTTGTCCATGGTCAAGATATGCCACAAAATCTGCAATCGTCCCTTGGGAAAGAGATCATTTCCATAATCGACCGATTGTCTGGACCGCGAAAACGGGGGAACCACTAATAAAACAAAATGTTTACATTCGTTCGACAATTTGATACGTTACAAAGCGTCTTTTATATGATTGCTACAAGTAAATTCAATTCCCTGTTTTTCTTCTTTTTCATAAAACATTGTTGTCTATACCTGTCCATTACAGGCTTCCTCGCAAAGGGGAAGACACATGGGCGAGTTGAGCTGCGGAGTGGACTGAAATAGAGTCATAAAGAAAGTAAAGGTAAAGGTAGCTTTCGATTCAAGTAGCTTGAGTACTCTGCGGGGGTCGAAGAAAGACTATGGCACGACACCATAGGCAAGCGATTTTCCGACAACAATGCGTTTGTGGGTGGCGAACCCTGCGGGTTACTTTCGCAGCTACCAATGTACAAATATGTACAAAAACACTAATAACAGGTTCATTCATTAGGTTTCAGTGTATAAGTTACAGCTGACCGGTTGTGTTGTCAGCTGGAGGGGAGGGAGGGGAGTGTTTACGACGTTGATCACAGTAGGGCCACACTCGTTCGCGCACACCTCGCGACACACCTAGGGGAACATGTATAATGCACTGTAATAGAGAGAAAGAGAGAGGAAGAGAAATAAAGAGAGAGAGAGAGAGAGAGAGAGAGAGAGAGAGAGTGAGAGAGAGAGCGAGAGAGAGAGAGCGAGAGGGGGGAAGGGAAAGAGAGAGAGGGAGAGGGGTAGAGGGAGGGAGAAAGAGAGAGAGGACTGACCGACTGGCACTGGCTGCTCGGTCTGTTCTGGGCGCACCCCTGCACACACTGCTGCTGGCACGGACACTGCTGGAAATTTTTGTAAACGTATTCTCTGTGAAATCTAATACGTTTCAAGATTATGTTTAAACCAAGACCAAGACTAATCAGTATTCCCAGTGCGATTGCTGCAACATGATCACTTCATCACATATCATATCGTGCCCACCTGCTGAATGATGACCGGAGCTGCGGGAGGAGCGGTCGCGGGGAGCGGGGCTGGAAGAAAATTGTAATCATTTCATATTGAGTTCTCACCATTCGTCATATGCTGTTGAATGCAGCTCGGTTGACACGCAGGCTGACAGACGGGAAGACACTGCTTCTAGAAGAGAGTGATGAGAGAGAGAGAGAGAGGGAGAGAGAGAGACAGAGAGAGACAGAGAGACAGAGAGACAGAGAGACAGAGAGACAGAGAGACAGAGAGACAGAGAGACAGAGAGACAGAGAGACAGAGAGACAGAGAGACAGAGAGACAGAGAGACAGAGAGACAGAGAGACAGAGAGACAGAGAGACAGAGAGACAGAGAGACAGAGAGACAGAGAGACAGAGAGACAGAGAGACAGAGAGACAGAGAGACAGAGAGACAGAGAGACAGAGAGACAGAGAGACAGAGAGACAGAGAGACAGAGAGACAGAGAGACAGAGAGACAGAGAGACAGAGAGACAGAGAGACAGAGAGACAGAGAGACAGAGAGACAGAGAGACAGAGAGACAGAGAGACAGAGAGCGTCTCACCTGGACGACTATCTCGACCTGGAGTGGCATCGGCGTGGTCTGTGCCGAATTGAGCGGAGGAACCTGTTCAAATCATGTCATACGTTTTTCTCTACACTTTAACTATTTTTAATTGATTGTGCAACAGCAATTGAAGCAAAAGGCTGTGCAAAAACACGAATTTGGTGAAAAGCGTGACGAACAACGTGTTCAAAAGCAGAAGCGTGATTTGAGTGCTGCACAAAAAGTGGGGAAATTGTGAAAAGCGAAAGCGTGCGCACCTGCATGAGGCACTGTGGCTGGCAGGTGGGCTGGCAGGCCGGGTGGCACACCAGCTGGTTGTTCTCGACTGAGATGTGCACCGGCTGGGCGGACAGACACGACGGCTCGCACGCCGGCATACACGCGGGCAGACACTGCGGGGCGGGAGGAGGAGAGGGAGTGGAGGGGGCAGTGCACGCCGGCTCGCAAGCGGGCATACACGCAGGGGTGCACTGTCTCTGCGGTGCGGGGGTGGCAGCCACACAGGTCGGTTCGCACGCCGGCATACAAGACGGCACACACTGCGCGGGAGCCGGAGTGACGGACACACAGGCCGACTCGCAGGCTGGCATACAGGAGGGCACGCACTGCGGAGGAGGAGGCCGTGTGGCGGTCACACACTGCTGCTCGCACGCCGGCATACACGCCGGCACACACTGCCTCTGGATGGGTGTGGGTGTGGTGAGGTAGACTGGGACGACGACTGGGCGCAGCGTGGGCGGCTGGGTGCAGCTGGGCTCGCATTGGGGCATACAGGCCGGGGTGCACTGCGGCGGAGGCTGGGCGACACATGATGGCTCGCACGATGGCATACACGAGGGCACGCACTGTGCGGGGGTTGTGGTGGTGAGTGCGGTGCAAGCCGGCTCGCAAGCGGGCATACACGCGGGGACACACTGTCTCTGCGGGGCGGGGGTGACTGCCACACAGGACGGCTCGCACGCCGGCATACACGACGGCACACACTGCTTGACGATCTTCACATTGATCCGGAACGGCTCCTCTGTGACGGCGGGCGCGAGGTTAGTGGTGGCTGTGGGGTTGGCGCAGAAGCTGGTGCATGCCTGCTGGCACTCGGCCGAGCAGGCGGGGCGGGTGGGCGGGCAGACCGAGTCGCAGGACTGCCTGCAGGTGGCTGCACACGTGCTCACCTGCTGGGCGGGGCGCGAGGCGCATCCGCTGCCGCACGAGTCCGCGCACGCCAGCCCGCACTCGCCCCGGTTGTTGCCCTGCGCCACGCACTGAGTCGAGCACGCCTGCTGACACTTGGGCTCGCAGTTCACGGCGAACTGCTTGTCCATGATGTTCAGCTGGATGTTGACAGTCGGCTGGGGCGTGGTGGTGGCTGCTGTGGTCGGGGTGACGACGGTGTGGGAGCAGGTGAAATGGCAGGTGGAGGCACACGCCTGCACACACAGCCGGGGCTCGATCCGCGAGCCGCAGCTACGCTCGCACGTGCTCGAGCAAGTGCTCTCGCACGGAGACTTCTGCGTCTGAAAATGAACATGTTGAGAATATAACGTGTGAATTTGGAAATTGTATGGTTTGAAAACGGAGCGCACGAGAAGAAGCCAATGAAAGGCAGCGAGTGTACCTGGCTGGGATTTGGCAGTAGCACTGGCACCATCACACTCTGCTGCAGGGGCTGCTGCATGTACTGCGACTGGAAATGATATTCATTATACTAAAGATACATTGACCTATTTCTGACGATTTTTAATCGTATATGCGTAACGAAACGGTTGTTCAAATACAGATTGAACAAAAGTTCTACGCTCGCGCGGTGATCAGAAACGATCAGCAGACCTTTTTTTTTTCTAAATCCCGCCACTCTGCGCTCTCTTCTTTTCGCGTGCTGTCTCGCTATCTCTCGCAAATAAAACAAAATTTCTTCACACAAAAATGTAATAAGTGACACGTACACTAATAACAACCGGAGGCTGGCTGTGCGGTTGGAGAGCAGGTATGAGAGGAACAGCAGGGATGCCGGGCAGGCCGAACGACACCTGAACACGAGTTGGACTGATCACCCCAATGGGCACTGACCCTGGCAGCGGTGGCGCATGTTCCACTGCATGTGGCAGCGCACTGTGACTGGCAGACTGGGAGGGGCGCGGCCCGCTGGCACGCAGGCAGACACGCGCGCTGGCACGTGGCGGAACAGTCGCCGCGCTGCAAAAAGAAAAAGACCTACTCGGAGAGATTTCAATTATTCCATCATTATTCATACAAACACACGATCACACGATCTGACATTGAAACAAAAATACGTGATTCTTTACTCGTCTTTGTGAGTCGTTATTTTTTTCTCCCAACCCAAATAACAGCGTGAGGTGCTAATGAACACGAACTGTGTAGGTATATGCTGCGACTCACGATCTCAGTCCTGGTGCATCCCCCGGGCGGGCAGGCCGGCTGCTGCTGACAGGAACACGAGGGAGTGGGGTTATTCTGACAACTGAAAGGGGACTGTAGTTCACGTTCACTCGCGAAGGTGCAATTCTTCGTCATTCCACCCACTTGCAAAACGAAGTGCATCCGCAGTCGCGTTTTCTCCTGTGCGCCGACGCATTCTGAAAGAAACATGATTTTCCAAATTCCAAATTCACGTTGTTTTCTGTGGGTTTAGGGCGTACTCTCCCCTCCGTAATCGCTCGCCAAACAGTGTCACTGATCGCTTTGTCAAGCCTCCATTTCAAACGCCCGAGTCAGAGTAAGGTGAGAGAGCGTGGGATATCGAGAGTGTCATGGAACCCGCTTGAAAAAGTGCGGCCGGCGGGCAAAAACAACAATGTGTTGACTGAGCGAGGGTAAGCCGACTGACCATGCGCATGCAAGAAAGCATATGGCTATTGTTGCATGCACTCACTCAGCTATTTGTTCTCTCAAGCCTCGCTGAAATCAAAGCGGCAAGCGGCTATCGTACACTTGTGGCTCGTAGGTATAGGCTACTATTAATAGTCTCGCGTTTGTTTATGCTAATGCGAGTCATGATCACTTCTACGCACACAAACAGTGCGTGTGGTCAGTGTCAGCCTAGGCTGATGAGAAGAGGACGAGATGTGTTTGTTCACTGTTTACATAATCAATCGGGCCGCCAGGGACTCCAATGATCGAAGCAATCCAACACAAAGACTCGAAACAGAAGAGCTCTTCGAAAGACACAGGCACTTTAAAGAAGCGTTTTTGCCAGGATTCTCAGACCGCAACACTTTTTCTCATAGAACAAGACGGATGCATTTCAAGAGCCTTAACAGTGCGAACTCGATGGACCCCTATCAATGTTCATCGCGCGCGCTTTTTGCATGGGTATCGTGAGGGCTTGAGGCGATGGGCCGATGGGTACCACGCACTCTGGTGAAACAGTCGGCGGCGTGTGTCCCAGGGTGCTTGTAGGCCCCTTTCCTCTCTGAAGAGGCCAGCCCTGACCACCGAGTGAGAACACTGTGCCTGTGGTGAGAACACACTGACAATCAGCACGAACTGATTGCGCAATGAGAGAGAGAGAGAAAGTGGGGAGAGAGGGGTGAAATTTGATGTGGATGTGAGAGAGCCGTCGGCGGTCCGATCTGTCGGAGCGTGCTTTCTGCTTCTTTCGGGTTCTTGCGCGAGCGTGAGTTGAGGGTACACACGGGATTACATCATGAATATGGAAGTCTTACTAGCCGATATGTAGTATGCGACACTCAAGCTGTTAAAGAATACTTTGCAGCCGAACATTTTAATATAAAAGTGAACCGATCAACCGATTTCAATGGTAGGCACTACGTACAGCTGGTCGGTACATGCGTGACTTAAAATCCAAAATCGTGAACTTTTTTAGTTATTCGAAACATTACAGGCACATTTGGTACACAACGCTCATGACAAATCTAGCTGATAATCTGATGTCGGGTCGAGATAAGAAGAGCAAATAAAAAGAGAGATAGAGCAAGGAGCAACTCGGTTGTTAGTTCTAGATCAATACGCCGCATAAGTAGGAAGAAATCAACACATGATGTATAATTTGAAACCAATAACTACCTGGACAATAATTGCGAGGGCAACGGCAAGGAAAAGCCATCGGTGTCGCATGGTGAGAAATGGAAATCGAGGGACTCGCTGGAGAGATTCGTGGACCTGGAAGCCCTCGTATGAGTGCGCGCGCGCCTTATAGCCTCGGGGGGATGGTCCCGATCCCTCTCGCCGCCTCGCCCCTTCCCCGCCCTCTCACCCGCCACCACTCTCTCGCCACCCCCGCCCACCTAGTCCTCTCGCGGCGTAGTGGTCCCTGTGCGCGCTGAATACAGTTCGATGTTCGGCCACTCACGGGCGGCACTTCTACAGAAGAGGGCAGAGGGCGGACACCCTGTTTTGCATGAGCAGAGCGGGGCGAGAGAGTGGGCGATGGGGAGAGAGCGCAGACAGTACTAACTGGATTGCTGGGGGATGCCAGTGCAATTCACACAGTCATCAACCTAGCGAGAACACAAAACACTCACTTGATTTGACTGCGGACCGGTCATCATGCTATGCACTGACTGCTTGCCCTGTACTTTTCCCTAATCGTACAAAATCTAAATACGCTCGTAAAACATCATGTGCACTGTCGAGCGTGCGAACCCCGCATGTTCTTGTTGCCACTTTGGGCCCTGACTATGTGCATGACCACGCTCATTTTGTTCTGCTTGTTTTTTGTCTCCCAAAAAGACGACAGAAGGGATGGTCGTAAATGCGCGTAATGTGTAACCCGATACGCTGAGCGCTTGCTCTCTCCCTGCAACAATCCTAACCAGCTTCTTTGCTCTTTCATCGAACGCGAGTTTGTCGAGATTCTCTGTCTCAATAGACTATGGAGTCAATAGCCCGGGGGGATCCGGTCGGTTTAGGTGGGAGCTCTGCATGTGAGTGGAGTGAGTGAGTGAGAGAGTGAGGGGGAGAGGGCACATGTTGTGTTTTTGGATGGCGTGCAAACAGGGGTGTGTGTGTATGGGTCATCGATGCGACAAGTGCTCATTGTCCGGTCGAGTTGTTGCCTCATCCCGACTCTAAGCTCTTCCATGTTCTCGCGCACCTCTCGAGACATGCAGAGAGACACACACATTCCGCCGCCCGATTTGGAAACGGGCGGATTCGCGAGCGGCTGATGAGTGATCAAGTGATCACACACAGACACACGCGACCGGTGGACTCACTGATTGTGAGAAAAGACACGTATGCAGCACAGGCACTGCGACTTGTGAAAAGCGGATGAGTGATCTGTGAAGTTGTCAAAGTTATGGCATGGAAAATCAATTGATTCACTTGCGACTCACTTCTTATACGTGAAGTTAATGAGCAGAAAATAACTCCTCGTGTGAAAGTCGTTTATAACAAGAGTGTGATGAAAACTCGCAGAGTTGACAGCCAATCGTCTCACTGACGACGCAAAGAAGGAGTGAATAGACGTTCACTAGAGAAAGACAATAAGTTAGGGAAACACGTATGCGAAACGGAGAAGGTGATTCCGAGAGGATGTTGCGTGGAAAGGATGGTTTCACGCGGTAGGAGGGGCGCCGGGAGACAGGTAGGAGTTGCCGTGTGCCATTGTCTTTCTGACGGAGAGCTTGGCTTGCGGCTTGCGATGCATCTTCTTCTCGCACACAGGGTAGCACGTCGTCTTGCACGCCTGAATCGGTTTGTTTGTTTGTTTACTTATTTGTTTTTAACTTGTTTGTTTGTTTGTTTGTTGATTTGTTCGTTTACCTGCAGGCATTGCGGCCCGGCTAGAGTGTGAACGCCGCACTGGTTCTCACACTGCATGCTGCATTCCTGAAGCATGAAGTTTTGCGATACGTTTCAACAACTACGTATATAGCGCGTTCGAATGCAATCAGTAATTCTTCATCGAAGTTTCCTCATAATCCCGTACCTTATGACACATAGCGTCGCTGCCTCTCTGCTGGGGTGGTATGGGGGAAATGGGCTGAATGCTGAGCTGGCCCGGATTCGTCGCATCGATGTGCTACAATAGTGTTGTGCAAGTTAGTTGGTAGACAGATCACACACCTTGAGACTGTTGAACCGTGGCATAGTCGGCTTGAGAGTGGGTATGTTGAGAGAAGGAGATGCGGGAGAGGGTCGGGGACGTGACGAGAACATCTGTAGGTACTCACATTTAGAAAACAAATGAAAAAGGGGAAGAGAGAAATATAGAAGTGTGAACATGGTTTTGACTCCTGTCATCGTGTCAAAAACCTTATTTGAAAATAGTGTGAAACGAATGATTCTGACCAGTTTGTTTCCGGCGGGACTGCATGTGTCAACGCATGCTGGGGCGCAGTTGCGGGAGCAGTCGGCGGCAGACATGCCCGTCTCACGACACACTCGCGTGCACGTCTCGCCTGACAACGTCGCCATTACATCAAGATCAATTCTGTTCTTTCGTTATGTTAATTTCGTGTCGTTACAATTCCGTTACAGTTCCTTACATCAAAACGCCTATTATTTGTTCACCTCTACTATAGTGGCTCCCCCGTTTTGGCGGTATAGGGTATCCCCCCGGTTCACGGTACGGCAGCCATCTCGCTGCATACTTTCTAGACATCATTTCATCGCATCTAATCGCGCTATATCGGCCCGCGCAAGAACATTCGACCGCGCGAATCGCGCGCTTTGCGGTCTGATTTTAGGGAAATGAAGATGATTTGCAATTCTAATGAAGCATAGTTCTTCACCTTTCAGAGCTAATAATTCTTTCCGGAGTTTATGAATTTTTCCAATATTTGGATATGTGGTGTGAATCCACAGTTCCAATAGAAGTCTAGATTTCGATTTTTGAATTTTGATCTAGTTTTCTTGTTATCAATCGATAACTACGTTTTTGAGGCTATTCAATAGGTGAAATCTAGAAATCTTAATAACTCACTTCAAACCCATGCTACAGAACCCAGTTTGAGGGAGAAGGTTCTTTGATAGCGTCTGCACAGAACTCTAGATTTCGATTTTTCGATTTCTTTCATTTTTGCCGTGTTTTCGGTGTAAAACCTCGAAATTTCTCCAATTTGCATAAAAAGCTCGTCATTTCGGTAATGTCTGGCCGACCGCCGATAATTCGCGTACCGTGAAAATGGGGGATACCCTATAGGCAAGTTGTGAATCGTCATTCTTTTATTATGCACAAGCGCATACTTGATGCTTTGAACAGTTGACATTTTCTTCATTGCGCACTCTCAAAACCGGTCGACCGGTGTCTGTTGACCGATCAGTGACGATAAGTTTATGGAAATGACATGCAAATGAGCGTGTTCGATACAGTATCCGTGAACCTAAGAATGGAAATAACTCTTTCCAAACTTCATGAAATTGCACACAAACTTGATATGAGGTTCTTGGATGGGTTCCCTACAAATCTCGGGGAGCGGATTTTGCAAATTGTTTCTCAGAGGAGAGATAATTAATAAAATGCTAATTACATTGGAGTCATATCTTAAAATCCAGCCGATAAATCGATCGATATCAAGTACCAGTTGTCTATTGACACCTATATGGACTTAGTTGGCACATTACTAAGATCATAGTATGATGTTGAACAGTAGTTTTCCCTATGAGAAGACACAGTTCGCTAAATAACTCCACAGTCGCTTCATGAAAACCGCTCAAACTTCGTCCAAAGGTGGTTATTGACCCCCACTAAAACTCTCGGAGAGCACATTTGTGATTTTGTTTCTCCTATTACAGAAATTTTCAACTATATATAGCAGTCCTGGGAATGATGCGCATTTGCATAATTTTCTCATCGGTCTGCGTCATTTCTTCGGCCAGAGATAATTCGCCTACCGCGAAAACGGGGGACCCACTATATGTTAGTGGAACTTGCTTTCACTTATTTTCCAACTCACCACACTTTCCCAGACACTGCTGCTGCTGCGCGGCTGACTGTGTACCTACAATGTTCTCGTCCAAAATAAGCTATAGAATAGAAGAAGTCTGACCCACCCTTGTTCCCTGCCTCGACTAGTTGTGTGAGGAACTGCAGGGCTGGCTGGAAGGTCGTGCAGGAGAGAGTGCACTCTGGCATACAACTGAAAAGAGTTAAATTTCTTCAATCAGTTCAATCTACTATAGTACTAAAAAAACACATATAAAATCACATGCAATGCGGCACTGTTTAAACTCTACGTACCGCTGTTCGCACTGAGGGGCGGGCTGGACGAGTGAGCTGAACTGCGGCGCTTGGGGATACTGCAGCATCTGAACAACAAGACGATGAGAGATTATGTGTTTGTTTGAAAACGAAGTTTTCGCTCAATCAGCTCATCGGAACGTGCCTGGGGTGAGATGTGGACATTGACGGGCTGCGACTGATGCGGGGCAGAGTGCAGCTGCGGATAGGCCTGCGAATGTACTTTTCTTTTTACGTCCTTTCTCTCTCTTTCTCTCTTTCTCTCTTTCTCTCTCTCTCTTTCTCTTTGATTAAACTACCTGTTGCGTAGCGGGAGCATGAGTTGTGGTGCTTGTAGTTGTGGTAGTGGTTGTTGGTTGTGTGAACAGGTGTGGGAAGAGAGCCCGCACTTGATGAATATGCACCTAGAAATCGAAATAAACAACAAGAAAAGACTTCTGGTGTTTTGTATTAATGAGCTTCATTGAATCATTGAAACGTATTAATCACTCACCTGTTCAGTGATGTTACGGCTGTCCTCTCCACCCGCACTGTTCGGAATGATGAACTTGTACTCACTGACTGAGTTCTGAGAAATCGGCGTCGCAATCTGAAAGCACATATTTCACCCTCAAAAACCACGTTTTCTACCCATATATAGATTCACAAATGACCTTGATGCTCTCTTGTTTGCTGCAGCTGAACTGGCACGCATCGGCGCACACCCGGTTGCAGTTCTCGTTGTTCGGCAGACGACGACACGACGAGAGACACGAAGCGTGGCAGATTACCTGAACAGATTACCTTTCTGCCCCTACAGCTTCCAACTGTTTTAGTCAGTTTTTCAGTCAGGTGAAAATGATTTTAGTTTCTGACTGACTATGGTTCCAGCATATTCCCACCTGACACTGGTGCGGGCTCTTGACGAGTGTGGTGGGGTCGGGCAGCCGCTCGCTATCCGTGCACACGCACTTCGGGGGGATGGGGGGCGAGCACGAACACACCTGCACGAATGAATTCATAGCGGCCAGTCTCTTCAAAACTTTCTTCGATACTGACTTCGAAACGTGTCATGAAAAGGCTATATCGAATAAGCTTTTTCTCTATTTTCCCACACATTTATCTCATAACCACTGAACACAACACGCACTCACCATCTGTGTGTTGTCTGTGGCGTCGGGTGTGTTGCTGACTCCGCACCCGCAGACGGGCGGCTTCCAAGGGGTGCAGTCACACGACTGGCGACGACCCCGCGTCACCTCAACAAGCACACTCACACAATGAAATCATGGAACGGTTTACTTTGTATACGTTTCCTTCATAACATAAATATAACCAGCATCGATAAACACCAATTTCATTTTGTAAAGACCTGTTATTATCAGTAAAACGCCCAACTAACCTTGACTTTAGCTCTAATCTCCTTCACTGGTTTGGAGGATGCGGATTTCTCTACGGGAGAAACGCTTGTGCACTGAAAACGCAAAGAAATAAACAAACAAGTGCTTTCAAACGGCGGTCCCTTATTCGAGTGTGTTTTTTTTTGTATCGTCACTATATTTTCCACGTAATGTTATACAACCGTATACATTACAAGTAAACAAAGTAAACAAACATACCTGAACGGCTGCGCATAGTAGGGCAGTGACACAGACGACCCTCCACATTCTCTCCTCTCCCGAACACTGTGTTGCATCGCTTATATATCGGTCACTGCCTCGGTCTATTGTCCGTTCAGCAGCAGCCCTGCTAATCACCCGCTCATCTATGCTAATCACCGCTTGCGCACATGACTTCACACTCTCCCCCCGACCATTCTTTGTTTGCTGCGGCGCGGCAAAGAACGCGTGTACATACCTTGGACCCTCGGAGCAAGAGAGAAAACACCCCGTAAATGAAACGCTGAGGTATTTATAAACATGTCGCATATACTTATTCACAATATACATTTACGATACAAATATATTTGAATGTTCAGTGCTTCTTCTTGCGGCAGCACGATCCGCCGCACTGGGTGTAGCCCGAGCCGCATGTGCACTCGTTCACGGATGAAGGCTGAAAGAATCACACATGGAATTATTTAAGATGAAATGTGGACAGACTCCCTACATACCTGACATGGCACGACCAGCTGGGCGGACTGCGTGCATGTCTGCTGACACGTGCGCTGGCAGATCGGGACGCACACCGTCGCCTGAAAGCTCTACGTTACATAAGATCTGTTTCGCGCTTTTTCAGCCACATTGCAAAGACGATACGTATCTTGAAGCGTTGAAGTGTTATAATCCAAGAGTATATACCGTGTTGCTTTGCTGGCAGCTCTCCTCGCATGACGACTGGCACTTGGGCTGGCACGCCGTCAACTCTATCCGGAAGGGCGCCTGTGTGGGTGAAGGACAGCAGGAGGAACACTGCGACTGGCACGACGACGAGCACGAGTCGATGCACACCTGACAACAGTCAGCTGTCTTGTTCGTATGTACTCACCGGTGTGACGCACACTTTTGCGCACTGCTCAGTGCACGACGACGAGCAAGCAGTGCCACACGACATGGAGGACGCGCAGGAGGGGGCGGGTGGAGGGGGCAGCATCACTGGCACAGCGAGTAGTGACATGTATATTCCACACAGTCCTCACCGACGATCGGCGCTCCCGAGCAGCTCTCGCCACTGCAGCCGCACGCCTGCTCACAGCTGGCGGCACACGTCGACACACACACCGGCGTCACGCACGTCTTCTGGCAGGCCGACGAACACGACGACGTGCACGACTGGATAGAGATGGCGATCGGCTGAAACTGTCTCATTCAGTTTGATGAGTGTACTCCTCGCACCTGCGGTGTTGTAGGTGTAGGGGCGACGCACATGGTGCACGCCTTCTGGACGCACGTCTGCTGGCAGGCGGGAGTGGTGCACACCTGTACGCACTGCTGCTGGCACTGCTGGCACGAAGGCGACTGAAAGTAGGGTTCTCAAAGTTGTATCATGTGGTGGGTGAGGACTGATGACCCACGGTCTGTTGTGCGCACTGCTGCTGGCAGGTGGAGGGACAGGCCGATGCACAGGCACTAGATGAACAGCCAGAGGAACACGACTGCAGACACACGTTCATGCACGACGGAGTGGCAGTCGGCTGAAGAACGAGTTTTTTTTTGTTGTTGAGAAGATCGTCTCAAAATATCCATGTTCATAACGTTCATGATTTTGTGCACTTTCAAAACAAATATGCTAGATCATTGTAGCACGCTAATATCCGTGCGCAAATGGCTAATCACCAGTATTACAGCCTGCGAATTTAGCTTCCTATTGGTGCTTCAAAGTTAGAATTCTTGCGCAAAAGACTGTGGCGAAAGGAGAGGGCGCTGACGACGAGAGCGCGTGTCTCTCTATTTCCCATTGTCTCTCGCAAAGAAGTAGTCCGCGCGGCCACTGTACCTGGACGCAGCATCCGGAGCTTGGAGTGCACGAGGCGGAGCACTGTCGCTTGGCGCGCGCCTCACTCGAAGTAGCGCATGCGAGAGTGGCGATCGCGCACATCAAAACAGCTAGTCGCATCGTCGCTTACCGGAAACACAAACAAACACCCGGCGGGTGATCGACGAACCTTATATAGGTGAACACATCCGTGTTTTGCCCAAATTCGGTCACTCTCGAGAGCACCGGAAATGTATTCATGTGGGGTGAATGCACCTAGTTTGTGAAAAGTTTTACCGGTAGCGATGAGAGCGCGTCCAGATCATTCGTCATCGCGCATTCCCCCTTTTTTTTGAGAGAACAAAGTCCCATGTTGTCACTCCTCCAGAAGCAACTAGATGCGTTACCAGACTTGACTACTCTACAGCATGCGTCATCGCTTGTTTACTGCATGATGGTTGGATACACACTACTAGACAACATAACCTGAAAGTGATGTCAGAATGAATCACAACTTTTTGCAGCTTCGGGCAACCGGACATGCGCTAGTGTGCTCTGGTGTCGGAGTGAGTAAGCGTTCCTGTCAGGAGCTCGGATGTCGCTGATGTACGAACCCGTCATTGAACAATCGCACTTTGCGAAGAAAAAAACGATTCTCCTCATCCCCACATCGATTGTTTTGACAGCAGAACCAACTTGATACGGGTATTGCCAAGTTTCAAATACATGCCCATGGCTCATTTCAGTATCGGCGGCAGAAATCTATGAGTGTGTTTGAGTGACATCCGTTGTTTGGGTTAGTTGGTCGACGCCCTTGATAAGGCATTGTTCTCCCTTCCCTTCAGCTTCTATTTGGAGTGTTTCAGTGTTTTCGAGTTTTCTTGAACGCGCACTGACCGCTGGGATCAACACAGAAGAAAAGGCAAACACGAGAGTGACAGAGAGACATGAGTGGCGCTCACTTCAATCACTTCCCCTTCCACAAATAAACCCCTTTGTCCACCAATTACCCATAATCCGTCCAAAAACGGCCCAGAAAGAAAACGAATCGAACAAACATAAATATTTATCACACGATCAGAACTGTTCTGTACAAATAGGGGTTTGAGAAGATCACATGCATTTGTTCGCTTAGGCGCGGCAGCACTGTCCGCCGCACTGCGCGTATCCGGTCTGGCATCCGCATCCTCCCTGCGACTGCTGGCACGGGGTGACGATCTGAGCCTGGCAAGTCTGCTGGCACGTCTGCTGGCACGCCGGCACGCAGGTCGAGGCTGGCTGCGCCTGCTGGCACTGGGGCACGCACACAGCCTGGCACTGCTGCTGGCACGGGTTGCTCTGCTGCTGCTGCACGACGACCACGGACGGAGCGGCCGGCTGGGCCTGACAGCTGGACTGGCAGCTGGACTGGCACGACTGCTGGCAGACGGGCGACTGGCACGCCGACTGGCAGGTCGCCTGGCAGGCGGGCTGACACTGCTGCTGCTGGGGCTGCATCACAACGACAAGCGGGGCCGGAGTGGTGACGGGAGCGCACAGAGGAGCGCACTGAGCCTGGCATCCGGACGACTGGCAGGCAGACTGGCACTGGTCGCAAGACTGGACGACGATGACCTGGGGAGGCGGCGCGGGGTTGGTGCAGCTCTGCTGGCAGGCGGGCATGCACTGCGGGGCGCACTGGGGCTGCTGCGGCTGCTGCACAACCACGATCTGCTGCTGCTGCTGCTGCTGTCCGCAGGCCGGGGCGCACTGCTGCTGGCATCCGCAAGACGGTTGCTGGCACGACTGCTGGCACGACTGCTGACACTGGTTGCACTGCTGCTCCTGGAGCACGATAATCTGCTGCTGTTGCTGCTGCTGCTGTCCGCAGGCCGGAGCGCACTGCTGCTGGCAAGCGGGCTGGCAAGCGGGAGCGGAGCAAGACGACTGGCACTGCTGCTGGCACTGGTTGCACTGCTGCTGCTGCTGAACAACAACGACAGGAGCGGGAGGAGGCTGCGGGCACACGGGGGCACATTGTTGCTGGCATCCGCAAGACGGCTGCTGGCAGGACTGCTGGCAGGATTGCTGGCACTGGTTGCACTGCTGCTCCTGAGTAAGCACAATGATCTGCTGCTGCTGCTGTTGCTGTCCGCAGGAAGGAGCGCACTGCTCCTGGCAGGCGGGCTGGCAAGCGGGGGCGGAGCAAGAAGACTGACACTGCTGCTGGCACTGGTTGCAAGCCTGCTGCTGTACAACGACGATCTGAAAGAATATGGTGAAATCATGTTTAATACAATTTATGAACAAATGGCTTACCGGCTGAGTGGACTGTCCGCACTGCGTCTGGCAGCTAGGGGCGCAAGCCTGCTGGCAGTTGTTGTTGTTGCACGAAGACTGGCACTGCTGGACACAGATAGGCACACAAGCAGGCTGCTGTTGCATGCAGGGGCATGCCTGCTGCGGCTGGCAGCCGCACTGGCGCTTCAGCCTCGTCACAACTGGGGCCTCATTGATCTACAACACACCACAATGCAGCACAACAACAATAACAAAATGTGAACTATACAACAATTGCGAAATGTGTGTACCTGCTCGGCAGCGATCGCAATAGCGAGCAGAGCGCAGAAGATGGCGAGGCTGCGGGCCATGTTTGAGATGCTTCTCTCCGACCGCATCCTGGTGGGAGCGTTTTATACTGAGAAGGGAAAGGACCTCCCCTTTCGCCCTCGAGCCGCGCACATTCCGCGACATGAGATCACTCGACAGCGAGAGAGCGGCGAGAGAGCGCGAGACCAGTCAGGACACAGCGCTCGTCCCTCGCCCTCGGCCCTCTCTCTCCAGGCAGCGCGCAACCGATTGCGACAAAAAGGTGCGCCCCGCACCGCAGAAACCCACCTCGATCCGCTAGCATGTGCTTGATAGTTAAGACAAACAGTTCGCACCCCCGAAAAAGCGGGGCTCATCGCGTATGGAAAAAGAGCGAGGTTGCGCAACATGTCTATATTAGGCATGTGCACTTGTTGATTGGTTTGTTTGCGCACTCTCACCCTCTCTCACTTGGTACATGGGGACAAACGGGGTCTGAAACACTCTGCTTGCACTTGACATGGCCGAACATGTTTCTGACGTTCGCAGGTATCAGCATTCCCGAGGGCAGACGCAGACTGATCACACTATGTCAATAGTTGTCTACCGGAAGTGAGTCATCGCGCGCACTCGCATTGATAAGATGCAATGCGAGAGGGCGCGCGAGGCCGGTTCACATTCCAGTAGCATAGTGTTTGTTTGTCTCTTCCTGCCTCCAGCGCCGCATCAAGCATCACCGAGGCGAATCGAAGACTCATCAAATCGCTCGCGAGGGCGGCGCGCGCCACTTTTTTCTTCGATTCGCAGCGGCACAATCTCTTTCCGGCTTGATAGTGACCGGTCTCATTGAGCCGCACCCGGAGCTGATATAAAAGTGTTGGGAGGGAGATGAGGAGGCATCTCGATTTCACTCGAGACACACACTCTTCTCATGGCCAGCCGCGCCTTCCTTCTCTGTGCTCTGCTCGCAGTTGCTGCCTACGCCGCCAACGAGACCGAACAGGTCATCACATTACTCAACTATTACTCAACTTATATTTCATCCCATTCTTCAGATCCCCGAGGCGCCTGTTGTGACTAGGCTGAAGCGTCAGTGTGGCTGCCAGGCCCAGCAGGCTTGTCCTTGCATGCAGCAGCAGCCCGCGTGCGTTCCCGTTTGTGTGCAGCAGTGCCAGTCTTCGTGCAGCAGCAGCTCGTGCCAGCAGCAGTGCCAGCCCAGCTGCCAGACCCAGTGCGGACAGTCCACCCAGCCGGTCAGTTGTGTTTTCAAGAACCATTGTGTGTTCTCCTCCATCAGTGAACTACTACCGTGTGATGTTCATCATGGTCCATTGATTAACATTCCTATATTTCAGATCGTTGTGCAGGTTCAGCAGCAGCAGCAGCAGCAGTGCAACCAGTGCCAGCAGCAGTGTCAGTCTTCTTGCTCTACTCCTGCCTGCCAGCCGGCCTGCCAGCAGCAGTGCGCCCCGGCCTGCGGACAGCAGCAGCAGCAACAGCCCCAGGTCATTGTCGTCCAGCAGCAGCAACAGCAACAGCAGTGCAACCAGTGCCAGCAGCAGTGCCAGTCCTCGTGCTCTCAGCCAAGCTGTCAGCCGGCCTGCCAGCAGCAGTGCGCTTCGGCTTGCGGACAGCAGCAACAGCAGCAGCCTCAGGTGATCGTCGTCCAGCAGCAGCAGCAGCAGCAGCAGCCCCAGTGCGCCCCGCAGTGCATGCCCGCCTGCCAGCAGAGCTGCACCAACCCCCCGCCGCCTCCCCAGGTCATCGTCGTGCAGTCGTGCGACCAGTGCCAGTCTGCCTGCCAGTCGTCCGGATGCCAGGCTCAGTGCCAGCCGCTTTGCGCCCCTGCCACCACCACCCCTGCCCCGATCGTCGTCGTGATGCAGCCTCAGCAGCAGCAGTGCCAGCCCGCATGTCAGGCTAGCTGCCAGCAGTCTTGTCAGTCTCCCAGCTGCCAGCAGTCCTGCCAATCGTCGTGCCAGTCGTCGTGCCAGGCGCAGCCCGCCACCCCGACCGTCGTCGTTGTGCAGCAGCAGAACGACCCGTGCCAGCAGCAGTGCCAAGCAAGCTGTGTTCCCCAGTGCCAGCAGTCACAGCCGGCGGTTCAGTGCCAGCCCGCGTGCCAGCAGACGTGCCAGCAGACTTGCCAGCAGACGCAGCAGATCGTCACTCCTTGCCAGCAGCAGTCGAGCGGCTCGTGCGGATGCCAGACGGGATACTCGCAGTGCGGAGGACAGTGCTGCCGCGCCTAAGAACAACAGAGAGGACCATTCCCACACATGTGTTTGTACAAATAGTATTATTATCGCCTCTCGATAAATATATTGCTTTTCAAACATTTGTTGGGTCTATGAAACACATTGTATGAATGACGCATACCTATCTACATTAGTATGAAGTTTAAAAAAGGAAAAGTGTTTGATAATCAATTATCGAATTTCAGAATCAGGTGTTACATACATTCCTAGTCCCCCTGCCAAAAGGTCTTTGTAAGCAAATACAAACATGCGTACTAAATTACCAAAACCATTTCTTTTACATTACTCGATGGAAAAAAATCAAATTTTCTAAGGAATATATATATATATATATATATATATATATATATATATATATATATATATATATATATATATATATATATATAATGTATATATGTTGCTTGCTGGCTCCTTCGAGCTACTTGTGGTTGTTAAAGATATCGCCCACGAATGGCCATAACATGCTCGCGAAGACATTCGGAATCCATTCTGTGTCGTTGCGGTCTATATAAAACCGACAGTATGAGCTTTCAATCCACATCATCATGTGGCCAACGTTACTGTTGGCCATACCTGCTTTGATAGCTGCTATATCACCTGACGAGCAATTCAGTGAGTGTTTGTTATTCATGCTCCAATATGTCGTGGTTTAGCCAAACGTCAAATTCTGAAATGTGAATCGATTCCGAAGCATACGGCATACTACGATGTGAGTGGAATTTGTTATATGCATTGCGTTAAAAAACTCTTATAGGGGAACTGTTACGTAAAAGGCTCGATCTCATGCAACAAGTTTCGCAACTTGAATTTCAACATTGAGCATTATCGCACGAATATAGGCAACGAGAGAGGAGCACTCAAAATGCAAGGAATCAGAGAGGATGTTGACGTATGCTACTATGGCAAGTTTAATGCTATTTTTCTTCACCACAATCATTTCAGATTTTGGAATCCGCTGTCCTGGAACTGAGCGACAAGCTGGAAACTGGTGTTATTCACAACGTTTTGAAAGCGATCCGGAAACGGTCAGTCGCCAGTTGAATCTCTAACACTTCTCTATCCGACTTTTTTAGGCCTTCCAACACTGTCGAGAAAACAATGCGACACTTCCGGTGATTCATTCCGATGCCGATATCAAAGCTGTAGTGGAGATGGCGAGAAAACAGAGGGCGAGTACTCTCTTGCTCGGACACACTGTCAAGAAGCTGGAGGGATGGAAGAGCCATGACCATTCCGATATGAGTCATATCAGATTCGAGTGGAGTAAGTTGTCTGACAGTCAACGCTACAATGACATCACATTGCAGAAGACGGTGTGGGAAATGAGTACGTCAAACTCGGTAATCGTATGAGCGTACGAATCGAGAGTGGACGGATACTCGGAGATGGAAACCGAGGATACACACAACTGGCCGAAGATATCTTGCAGTGAGTTTGAGATGATGTGAAACTGTGGAATTGGATGTTAAGAGAATACGTGTGCGTGAGGCCGGGTAACCACCATCATCGTGAAATCAACATTCCCGACAAGCTATTCGAAATCAAAAAGAAGCCAGAAAAGACAACTACGCCATCGACGACTAGAACTGCATCCACTACTACACCTAACACTAAGACAACCACAACCACTCCTACAACAACAACTACTTCTACTACTACCACCACTACAACCACAACCACAAAAACAAAAGCTCCTGCTCCTGCTCCTGCTCCTGCTCCTCCTGCTCCTCCTCCTCCTCCTCCTCCTCCGCCTCCTCCTCCTCCTCCTCCACCACCTCCACCTCCTGGAAAAGTAAAAACACATTGAGGTCGTTATTGATGTTCATACGTTTTTCAGCCATTAATGAATAGATGGATCACCCAAAATTCAGAATGGAGACAATGTATTCATCGCCGCGAAGAGACAACGACAAGACATTTTTATTCTGATAACATACACGAAGCAAATAGATTCCCGAGAAAACAAGGTATTCAATTGAATACAGTTTTTTAACAGTTTTGTTTGATTTCTAGCATCACCTGGAAGATACCTCACTATATCAGGCTTTAACCAGCTGAAGAATGCAAAATGTGACATGAGGGACTTCATTCCACTCTATTTGCACAGAAGAAGTGAATAGTGTTATGTTGATCAAAATGATCACTTACAGAACTAACATTTCAGATGGAAGAAACCAATTTGCTACGACTCAACATTTTCCTGGCGCTTCGTTGGTGAGACATGTGGGCTACTGTATGAGAGCTAAAGACACTTCATATGGAGCGCTTTTGACAATGACAGAATACTTGGGAAAATCCATCGCCAATGGTACAATCATTAGTGTTTCATGTTACTTTCAAATGTTTAGGGGATATTTTCTACACATCGGGAAAAGAAACCCCGCCTATTGCCAAAAACAAATTATATAAGGAAACGAGAACCGTGTGTCAACTGTGGCATCCTACAGGGTGCTAATGAAGAGAATGTGTGTTCACAAGTGCGATAAAGGCAACTCATTCACATGTTCGTGTCCTCCTTTCACAATAATTGTAATAACACAGTATGTGTGACTCCACGGATCATTTGATCTCATGTTTCCTATCAACCAGAAATGAGCAATTCCTTTCCCCATTCATTCGCTACATCACAGCTCATCGAGCGAGGCTTGGGAGAAATGGCACAGAGGGGAACTCGGTCCGATGTGGCCGATGTAGACATTGTTGATACTTTCGGCAACATGGCTGTAACTCAAATTAAAGAAGTTGAGTCAATTGCTGAATTCACTTCAGGGCTCAAGTGGAAGTTGATGATGTCATCTAGACGACTGTAATTTCCTACATATCGTTATCTTATCAGACTGAATCGGAGTCGGAACTCTCTGAGAAATGCTCTCGTTCGTGGTTGTTTAAAGAAGATACATACAACCAGTTCGTTTTCAAAGTGTCTTTTGTCCAGTGGAAAAGTCTGCAAGTTGTGGATTCTATTGACTGAAGAAGAATCGATTAAGTATCGTCTTCTCACCACTAACATCGTCAGCCTACCTGTCTTTCCCCGGCGTTAGCCTATTATGTATCTAGCATCTTATGCACTACTGTATGCTTCATATCATTATGATTGTGTTGTCATATTCAGATATAACGATTCCGGATAAACGATTGATTGACTGACGAGTATAGTCCTGTATAGTATGTATATGTATGTATAGTATGTATAGTCCTATATCACTGCGGACTGTGAATGTTGCTTTCTATGATGATAATAAAACATTTTTTCACTGTTGTCGTCGATAGCGAATCTTTAATGGCGATGTGTGCTTATGCCCGCTTATCTTTTCTCACAGCCACTTCTCACATAAATGTGTGGCGCGCGTTGTCTGTGATGATCGCAGCTCAACGTATTTGACCATGTTCCTATACTCCGGGAATAATAATAATAATAATAATAAGTTTATTACCGTGTACATTTGGAGAAACAGTTTAATACAGCAAAATGAGCAATGGCATACGGTATGAGAAAAAAAAAACAAATGGGATTACTTTCTAGGAAGGATTTTACAGTTTCATGTTTTGCAGACATTACTATGGAAGGGAGGAGTGAGTTCCAAAGCCTATAAATCCTGTTGAAAAATGCACTGCTCTTAAGGGCTGTATCAAAACACGGAACCACGCGCCACTCATGAGAAGTGCGAGAACGAGTTGGTACAAAGTTGAAAAGACCATGATAGTCAAGGTATGTAGAGTTTGTGGTCACTTTATGCATGTATGCCACATCATTCAGAATGCGCCGTTGCTCTAATGTTTGTGAGCCGAGAAGTTGTAATCGTTGGTGATAGGTGAGTGAGAAAAAACCAGCGCGGCGACATATTCGGCGCGTATAGTATCGCTGCACAGATTCTATCGCATTCACCGATCCCACATCCTGAGGGTTCCACAACTCAGTGCAGTACTCCAATTTACATCGGAAATAAGTGGTGTAGGCAAAAACCAAGACATGTAAATTTCTCGTTTGATAAACCCTCAGGAAATCATTGATTGAATTGAGCGTATTTTGAATGATGAGGTCATAGTGAGAGTCAAATACCAGGGAAGTGCTCATTGTTTTGCCCAAATCCCGGACTGAGTGAGCAGGTGCGAGAGTGGTGCCGCCTGCTGTATGCTCATATCGGGCGACCAATGTGCAAAATTTGTGTCTTTTCAGTGGAAATTTGTAATCCCCATTGATGAGACCAATCAGTAACTGTGTCAATGGCACATTGAAACTTGGATTTGGCAGAAAGATCGTCTTTGTCAAATGCGAAAGAAACTTTCAAATCATCTGCATATAACTCACACGAAACATAATCAGGCAAATGCGCTATGATGTCGCGTGAATACTCTGAGCCATGTGGATTCTACTGGCAGTTCTGCCGGCCGTTCTCTGCACGTCACAAGATACACCT
Organism: Rhabditoides inermis; assembly: GCA_963966185.1. Taxonomy (NCBI): domain Eukaryota; kingdom Metazoa; phylum Nematoda; class Chromadorea; order Rhabditida; family Rhabditidae; genus Rhabditoides; species Rhabditoides inermis. The sequence goes on from CAWZYM010000304.1 coordinate 77,741, forward strand.
TACAGTAAGTGGTTTCGTATTTTCTTGATCCAACGTATATTCAGTTAAGCGGCAAGTTCTCAAGTGCCAAGCGATTCCGCGACATTCTGCTATCTATGATGTGCGTCATTCGGTCATTCCACAGCGACTTGTATATGAAGTGTATTCAGGGCAACTGCTATGTGAAAGGCGGGGAGTGCATGGGCTACGCTTGTGGTCGATCCGTTGACTCGCTGAGGTACGCCAAGAAGACTGACGAGATCGTGGAGGTTCTCAAAAAACAAGGGCTGCACCATGAAAATGACGTATGTTGTTTCCGTGAGTATTCAAGTCTACGATTATGACTTGATTATCTTTTTTTCAATTTTTAGATTATGGTTTCACGTGTACCAAAGGCAAACTTGTAAGTAGCCAGTGCTACTACAAAAAGGAGTACAAGAAACCTGCAAATGTAAGAACGAATTGTTTTTAATACAATAAAGTCAATACATAACGTAACGTTTAGAAAAGATATTGTCATTTGATGTTTGTGCAAGATCGCCTCTGGGCAGATGTCCGCATTGGTTCTTTGAATTGATCTTTTGAGGCGTTCTCGTACTGTAGTTCTCGTGGCGGCAGCCTACCCGTTGTGTACTCGGACAGTGACATCAAACAAGTGATGGAGGTGGCGAGAGCTACCGGAGCGCCCTCACTCCTCCTGGCACACAGAGTACGCCTCAACCATGGCTGGGAGCGAGCGCACCATTCCGAACCCTCTCACATGGCGCATCTGCGATTTGAGACAGGTTCGGATTGCGATTTCGATTGTTGGTTAGCACCAGTGTAAAGTTGCGAGCATGGATCTGGTGTACCTTCGATTGCCGGCTCGTGTGGCCGGAGAACCCACAGATGCGAGTCTAGGCTACATGGAGATGACAACGTAAGAGGAACAGTAAGTCGTTTAGTTAATCGGCGTTATCCATAATCCATAAATGATATTCAGAAATTTTGTGTGTACGACTACCGGTATTCATCCCTACTGCAAGAACAACACGGAACTCATAGACAAAGTGGACACGACAGTGGGACCTATATCGACGACGAAACAGAGAACAACGACACCCAGTAACACAAAAACTACACCTACACCTACACCTACCCCGAGACAAAAACTTGAATCGCAACCCTCAGCATCGACTAAAACGCGCCGCCCACGTACGGCGACGACTAAACCCGACCTTGTTAGTTTGTCTTTACACAAACACTTTTATTTGGAACACGTCACTGCTATCTGTAACAGTTCTACATCTTGAAAAAATCTGTTTTAAAGAAGAATCAGAATATGGATCACTGTCGATCATCCTCAGCAATGGCTAAGTCCTATTTATAGACGTGAAATCACCCCAACCAATCATTTGTACTCGCTGGAAGTAACCGGTCGGGGTAAGAAACAAGGTAACACATCATATTATATATGAAACGTGATGTTCATTATTATTCAGCATCACCTGGTCGGTACTTGAATCATAAAGGCTACAACGCCTTGAAGTCCAAAAATGTGGGCATGGCTGTATTCGTGAAACTATACATGTCTATACAAAGTGAGTATGGTTTGCATGGAATCCAATCAAGTGTTGTGTTGTAGATAGACGCAAGGTGTTCTCGACAAAACCAGGCGGCATGCACATAGGATACTGTATGCGCGGCGATCTATACTTGGCCACGAACACAATGAGAGAGTTCCGAGGACAGGGAGCTGCCGCCGGTACGTCAATCTCATCATGAAAGCGACTATGATTAGTTTTGCAGGTAACATTGTGTACACATCATCGCGTCCCGGGGGTCCGACACAAGAGCGACCACCGATCGATGGCAACAAGTGGTATAAGCGTGTGCAACTTGTGGAAAGCACCCAACATGTGATCATATTCAACTTTGAATGAACAGAAATGTCATTAATATCATTTATCACTATGCGTCGTTTCATAGGGATATGGAGTGATGAATAAAAAGTGCTGCTCACATTATTCTTGAACAAGACTCGATGTTATTTTTGGCACAGTAATGCGTGTGCGCAGATGCGATGAAAGACTGTATTTGCATAGACTTCCCTCTTTCCTCTCACCATCTGAATCTCTCGCATCTACTACTCGCATTGACTTCCGAACACCTCTCTCACTGCGCGGGGCATACAATAGACTACCGGTGTACTAGTTTTTCCGCATCGACCTTTCTTCCCGTTTCGGCAATGATCGCGTTATAAATATAGAAAAAGGGAGGGTGAGCGGGAATTGACTGTGCGACCTGCCCTCACAGACATTTCCTTCCAGATACTCTTCAACCCATTTCCATCGCTCAGTATTGCTCTCTCTCTATCCACTTAACCTCGCTTGTTCATATCCGCATATCCGCATCGATCCGTATCACTGCGTGTACTCTCTGCACCCGTGAATCACCCGACGGATTTGTGGGCAGTAGGCAGTAGTAGTGAAACGGTAATCCTTCCCCTATCCCTTCGAGTGGCGGCTGGAAACCGGCAGTCTCTCGCCTCTCGCCGCCTGTAATCTGGCACACCGAGTCCAATTAGGGGAAGCTGCCGTGAACCCGGTTGTACTTTTTACGTTTGTCTGTCTATTGCATTTGGAATCATGAGTACCTGTGATATCTTGGAGGCTTCTCTCACACTTTATAGCCTAAAGCGTTAGGTTCATGCTTGGGTAATTCCAAATCGTGCGCACGCAATGCGCATTGTTTGTACAGCCGCGCGCAAGCGAAAATAGCTTTGGACGCACTACCATATCGTGTACTGATACTTGGGTACATAGCCACAGTTTGTGCTATCGTCTCTCTCCTCCTTCTCCCTTTCTCACCCCGCCGCCAGCCGATTGTTCTACTCGCTTGTTTGTACACGGTGTCATTCCACATCTTTCTGTCTCGTCCCGCGCGCATCTCACCTCACCGATGTTATACTGTATTTGCATATTTACCACTCCCATGTGAGTATTTCACTTCCGGTCCGCTGACCGCGCTAATTATTTGCTTGCGCCATGTTTTTTCGGGCGAGAATTCTTTGGTCATTGTCGATTCAGTGTCCGATTTCATCACATCTCGAGAGCCGGCGGCGCCGAATTATTATGCACTTCCGTTTGCACACCTCTGTTTCATTCTATGTCTTTCTCGGAACTTTGAATGTTTTCCGTTTCATTTGTGTTGTTTACAGTCTGATTACAGTATGCTGGTGCTACTGCTGTTTCTGCCAGCAGTGTACTCTCTCACGTGTACGCAGTGTTTCTACACTCCAGTCCACCCCTTCTCAGCCACTTGCAATGAGACATGCACCGGAGATCTGTGCTATATCGGTCAGTCCTCTCCCCTTATATCCCTTTCCAAAGCTTATTTGCAGTAGTGAACAAGTATTTCAACGGCACGATCATAGCGGGTTGTCTCAGCTATGGAGGGAACGACAAGGAGAGAAGGAGCGAGTCTCTCTGTCACAGGTTCATTTTTGTATAATTTTCACTTCGCACTGTATGTGATCTGAAACATGTAATTATGCGTATGTCTACACATTTTGAAAATGAAATGCTATGTATGCCCATAATGTTGAATCAAGATTATTTGCTCTTGCCGATCGTTCGTGTCTATTAGTCTATTATCTCTCGTTGTCTTCAGGGAGGATTCTCGTACGGTGTGTCGTTGTTCGGAGAAGGACAACTGCAATTCACCGCAGACTCCCCTCGCCAGATTCCAGTTCGTGGAGGAGCCACTGCTGCAGGCATTCCAGTTGACACCCGGTGAGTGCGTCGAAAAGATGTTCAAGGATAGTCTATGATATTATGATGAAATTGATGATGAAACGCATTGATAGATGATACTGTTCGGTAATCTTGGATGAGACGCGCACGCGCGCCCGAAGGAGTCGCTTTGTCATGTCACCCATACACACATTCGCACTCTCTTCTAATCTCGAGCCGTGTTCCATTGATACACAGTGGCGATCAGCTGAGAGGGGGAGGGAGAGAGGGAGGGAGGGAGGGAGAGAGAGAGAGAGAGAGAGAGGGAGAGAGAGAGAGAAAGAGAAAGAGAGAGGGGGGATAAAGAGAGAGAGGGAGAGAGAGGGAGAGGGAGGGAGAGAGAGAGGGAGAGAAAGAGAGAGAGAGAGAGAGAGAGAGAGAGAGAGAGAGAGAGAGAGAGAGCGGCATGGTGTGGGTACAACAAGGGAGTGATGAGTGTCGCTTTCAGACGATCCCACCAAAGCCCCTGTGCAATCGAACGACTCTACGCCGGCTCCAAAGGAAGGGGCCAAGGCCACTACAGGTCTGTCTATCGGGCTATGAAGCTCCAATATGTGTAACAAGTTTTGTTTTACAGAAAACGTGGTGTTCGTGTCATCATCGATTGGTATCAAGCGAAAGCAGGAAGGATCCACTCCGTTCCCATATGGAGCAGGGTCTACCGGAAAGGTAAACTACTCTCTCTCTCTCTCTCTCTCTCTCTCTCTCTCTCTCTCTCTCTCTCTCGCTCTCTCTCTCTCTTTCTTTCTCTCAACGTGCCATTGAAGGGCTCCGTGGTGGAGACAGATTTGAAGACTGCCCTATCCGACAACCGAACCAAGACCAAGTCTTCGTCCGCTTTCACACTGGGTCTCTCCCTCCTCCCCCTTCTCCTCCTCTTCTGACCTCTCCCTGTCTTTCCCTATGTTATTTCCTCGTGATTCGGCCCAGCTTTACCCTGCTCAACTGTATTCTTGTATTTGTTTTCCCGGTGTGCGCGACTGTTAATGACAATGCTTTACACAATACGTACATAATTAAAATACAACATAAGTCAAAAACTGTGAAAAAACACGATTCATTGAGAGACACAATGGCACTTGTGAGAGAGTTTTGGTGTGAGGAGTGATCTACTCGATCAGCTGATCGGTAGATCACAATAATCGTTGTAGGACGAACACTATCGCTAATAAATACATTGAGGTCGGGGATGTGTTGGGAAATCGGAAGTGATAGCCTGATATCACTTCGAGGTATCTGAAATAGTCATCTCATTTCCTCTATCTTTCTTCCTTCCTCTCTTTCTCTCTCATCCCCACCTCGGATCGATGGCTCCAATGATTTGATCAAAGTTTATGATTCCTCCAAAAAGTCCTTCCGCGTAGGTAGTGAAAGGAAGACGAGAGTGGATCGAATTGCACTTGTCGCGTCTGGAAAATTCAGTTATTAGATAATAGTGAAAATCACAGTCGTTATAATCTGAGTTTTCGGCTGAGAACAATTGGTACGGCTATATCCTTGTTACTCTCTATGAGTAGTGAGATAAACGCAATACCAATAATAATAAAAAACCAACACGGTACCGATTGCATATGCAGGTGGTCTGGTTGAAGCTGTCTTCACACAGCAGCTCAGCGCCCACGCGACGCATCCGAAGCTCCGATGACCTGAGACCATATTGATTAGTAGATTTAATTTATTGTCAATATGTGTTTGTTTACTCTATCGCGCACAACACTGGCGCGTACTAACCGTCTTGAAACATTTGAAAGCTGTGTCACATAGTGTGAGGTTCACTATGTGTGCACTCGTCTTAGTATACTCTAGTGTAGACTGGGACAGTAGGGTCTCTTTACTTACAGAGGCGCGGTACCTACAGTACCGAGAGTACCAAGAGTACTGAGAGTGCCGAGAGTGCCGAATGTAACAGCCCTACGTACGTAGTGCCGGTGAGTGAAAGGGACCAAGTAGAGTCCACTCCAGGTGGGAGCTACACCACGTGCGAGCAGACCGAGCACTTACTCATCGGGCGCACCTTCCACACGCGCACCCGATGGCGATGGCACGAGCAGGGAAAAGGAGAGGAAGAGCAACTACGAGGAAGGATGAGCGACGTTCGCGGCCCCTTCTACAGGCCCGCTCACTCCCCGTGACCCACATTCTCCGCCGGCATGTCAGCCGCGTCCCTTAGCTCCCCTCACTCCTCTCACTCCCGCCAACGGCGACGACCCTCCCGCCGATCCCACCAGTAGATCAGAGTATGTCAGTGATCTCCCGCCAATAGATCAGAGTCTATCAGTGTTTTCCCGCCAGTCAGCCACTATATAAGCCACACCGCCGACACCCCAATCAGTCTAGTTCATGGAGACTCTTCTCATAAAGACTCGTAGAGTCATCTGTCATTGTGTGTGTTGTTGACTACACGTGTACGTAGTACATTATACTGCTCGTAGACTCTGTGTGCTAAAACATCTCATATGCTCATTGCGTGTATATCATGCTCTCGTATAAGTAAACTTCTCTCTTCTAAACCATTGTGTTGTTGTCCTGACTGGGGTACAGTAGACATGGGCCTGCATATGCACGCTGACCTGCGCCAACGTTCACTGGTTGCAGCTCGTGTTTTCTTACTCTATTGTTAGAAAAGACCACCACCTCTATTCTCTATTTTTATCACTTCGTGTTATTCGTTGATTTCATGTGCATTGTTGTAATCGTGGTGAAGGCGGAAAGAGCTATTCTCTCTCCCCCGATCTGCGTATTGATTGCATTGGGAAGAGTTGCGCGGTTCCTATTAATATGGTTCCTCACTTCTCTGACCTTTGTTTTCAAAACAACACCCAGCCGCTCGCATGCGTGTTGGTTTGACAGTTTGTCGCATATTGATTTCTTCGTGTATGACATTTTCGATTCACCACGGTATTGTGTATTTCGTGTGTGTTATGTGAACGAGTATGAGCATAAGGTGAGATGCCATATCTCGGAAAAGAGAAGCCGTTCGACAGAAGTTTCGACCGATTTTGAACTGTTTTGGCATGCGTCTCAAGCGGAATAACGTGAGTTGATCTCTCTCTCACGTCTGTCTCTCTTCGGAGCACGTAGTGCGCCAAACAGCCCTCAAACACCCTCAACACTGTCTGTTCGATCGAACAGAGTGCGAACTTTCTCTCGGACAGAGAACGATCAAGTTGATCGGTGCGCACAGAGAAGTCTTTTCTGCTGTACCCAGTAGCTGAGAAAGTTATGTAGAGATGAAGCATCGTGAAGCGATGATGGAATCACAGTTTTGCGGTAATTGCAGAATACGGCGAAAGGGAATGTCGACAGCGTTCCCCAAACCGTAACGCGTTGTCGTCACAAACTGCCCCTATACCACCTGTATCACATGTATTTTGTGTTGTTTGCAGTGTTTGCTTGTTGGTCGACGTTGTTTTCAGCAATTCTAGCTGAGAAGACAACGGGCGCATTTGTAATGATTGAAAAATCATGAAAATGAATTTTCGAGTACGAAGAAATTAGGTTTGACGAGTAATTCGGGCGAATTATCCGATCTCCGGGTCCCGCCTCGAACGGATTGAAACATACAGGTACGGTCAAGTTCTATTTTTCGGATTTATTGTCCTAAAGTTATTACTTTTGTATCATTCCAGTATTGTTTTCTTTATTTTCACCTTTTCTCTCTTCTATTCTCGTGAATTTTGCCATATTTTCTCTCGCCGTCGTAGTATGGCTCCTTGCCCTATATTTTTTTCCTCAACGGGACAGGCTGAGAAAGAGATATTCGTCGACTCGTGGAAGTACGACGACGAAAGAACGAGTGGAAGATGTTCAGTACAGCCGAGTTCAATGGATTCGCTTTCGTGCCAACAGTGCAAGTTGAGAGCTACGAAGGGATCTACAGAAAGGTTGGTTCCTCAGTTTTTGTTGGTTTGTTTATTCCTAATGGGGGTTTACAGATTCAACAACTGATGGTGGAACAATTCTGCACTCGAGCCAACGGTGCAACTACAATGAATATCCAAAGGTTGGTTTCTCCACTTTGTTTATTATTTTTAATGTATGTTCGGTAGTCTGTGTGCCTATCATGGGCCCGGGCGCGTAGACACTTAAGCCAAAATGCGTTATTGTAATATCTTGCGGGTGTATATGGTGCATGTATTAGGGCGAACGCGGGTGCGAAGCATTTTGATTTTTTTTTGCTTGCGCAACAATGTCGGGTATTTGTTGATACGGTTCATGCTGAGCGGTTTGTATCACAAATAACGCAACAAACTACAAGCGCATTATATAAAATAACTGCAGTGTTTTCTATAATGCGTAGCAGGATGTTCTCGGAACATTCGGGCTGGCAGATGGGTTCGGTGAAGGTAGCGCCTCTCGAACGCGGTAGAAGCTTAGCAATCGATCAATAAATCGCGCGCTTTTGTTTTCGATTCCGCAGTTGGTTTTTGCTATGCGAAATGCGGTGAATGAGTGACATTCTTTCGTAAGTAAGCATTCGGTTAAATTTTCTTTCTGACGGAGAAGGATAGCCTAAGCGGACGAGTCACATAGGGTGGAAATCGGGTCGTGATGGTACCGACGAAACGACGGTTGCGAGCGGGTTGCAAATGTTTGCGGTGTTTTGTTTTATTGGCAACATTTGGCGGTAATGGTTCCATACCTTGTAATCTATTTGCTATGTGCGATAGACATCAACAGTCACTGGGCATTACTAGGGGTAAGGGAAGTCGCAACCCTAGGTTACCTCGGGCTTTGTATTTCCCAGCCGGGATATGGCTACATGGTCAGCACATGTAGAGTATAACAAACGGGAATGAGTATTGGTGGAAACAACTTTTGAATAGTGTTCTGAGTTAGTATTTACTAGTCACACACTCTTGGTTTTAGAGTGACATCAAGTAATGGTGTTTCATTTGTTTCTTTATGGTGTAGCCGGATCATAACCAGTACTCTAGGTAATATTAACTATAGAGGGTTACAGGTGTAACAGGTAGGTACTATAGGGTAATATACGGTAGATTTTCTCAACCTAACAATTTATCTTTCTTTTTGCAGGTAATACACCGTTATATGGGTTCTTCCGTATGACGACATCTTATTGTCTGTCTTGTCTCTCCACATGCTTTTGATTTTCGCGATATTTCGTGCCGTGATATGCATTGTTCGCCCCGCGTCTATTTCGATGCAAGTCAAGTTGTACTTTCAGATCAACTCGACTTGGGCAACAACAACAAGCAATCAACAGGGTAGATTACTCTTTCTGTCTTTAGGAGTCTGTTTGTGAGTTTCTTGGAGCACGTAGTGCACCATACCGCCCTGAACCTTATCCAGCTTGAAAGCTCTTCTAGCTACGGCATAGAAGGATTACAGCGGACAGTATGGCGACACGGTCTCGTGGAAGCTCAGTCTCGGACAACCTGACGGTTACGGATGCGATCAAGCATCTCAACATCAGCGACAGCTCGCTAGCGGAGCTAAATGCAATGTTGATGGAAAACGACAACGGAGGAGCGGTGGACATCGCCATGCTTAAGGAAGTGAAGAGTTTGGCTGTGAAGTCGATAGTTTCTTGTCACAAGAACGCCAAGGCAGCTGCCAAAGCGGTGGACAACAAGAACAAGGACTCGCTCAAGAACTTCGACAGCGAGGTGAAGAACTGGATCACTCATCTCGAGGGTGAGATGAACCAGATGAAGCAGCAGGCCGAGACCAAGCTGCAGGAAGAGGTGCGCAAGGCTAAGGAAGAGCTCCTGTCAGCCTTTGCGACCATGCTGGATGACGCGATAAGCGAGCGCATGGACAACATGGTCATGGGCAAAGTCAACGAGGCGGCGCCAAGGCTCAATGAAGCCATGGTTCAGGAGAAGGTGGACAGTCTCATGAATCAGCAGTGCGACCAGCTTATCGCTCGGCTTACGCCAAAGCTCAACGCGGTCAAAGAGCTCATCCAGGGAGAGCTTCACGATCTCGTCGACGATGAATATGGTGACGCGCCGGATGCACACGCAGAGAAACAGCGAGGAGAAGATGATCTCCACATATCGTTCGGTGAGCCTCAAGCACAAATGACCGACATCAACACTCCGCTTCCGGCTGGAAGAATCCGCACTGAGTCGGGCAAGTCGGGCTCGAACGATTCGGAGTCGTCAAACTCGACGAACAACGGCACGGCAGCTAGAAAGATGCACCGCCAATCGCTGGATGCCGGTATCTCTGGCGTAAACGGTCTGGGAGCGAATCACATTCTCACCTTCTCGGGGAACATCGACAGCAAGGTGACTCTCGAACAGTTTCTTCAGAGATTCGAGGACGTCTGGCAGACGAATCCTACCAACAAGAAGGGCGACGACGAACAGAAGGCGAACTATCTCGTGGCATTCACTGAGGGAGTCGCTCGCGCCAAGATCAAGACCATGAAGCCGGAGCAGAGGAAGACCTCTCAGGGAGTCATTAACTTCTTGAAAAGCTATTTCAGCGGAGAAGTCTACCGATACAAGGCGAAAGAAGCACTGAAGACGATCAAGCAGAGGAGCTCTGAGTGCATCGAATCATTTGCTGGAAGACTCGAGGAGAGCGTGCGTCTCGCACTCATGGGCAAGGACGAAGCTACCATTGCGGAGAAGCTTCTCGAGAACTTCATGGATAAGGTGAACTCAGTCATTTGCTTTCAGCTCAAGATCGAGAAGCCTAAGACGTTCGCTGAAGCGGTCGAGATCGCCAAAGAGCGCGAGATGATTTTCAGCGAAATGGAAGCTGAGGACGTCGATATCCAGCAAGTAACAGGCGTTGCGGCAAAGAAGGCCACGGCAAGCGTGAACACGGTCGGACAGTCGGTCGGTATGCATCGCGGATACTGCGGAGCAAGCGATCATGTGTTGATGACATGTCTCGCATGGAACAACGACCTGAACGACATGATGCAGTCTCGCAAGCAGGACACGCCAAAGCAAGGTCCTTGCTTCAACTGCAAGGGTCCTCATCGGATGAAGAACTGCCCTTATATCGACAACGATGAGCAGCAGCCGGTTGTGCTCAGCGTCGAGAAGGAGGACACGTCGATGCAGCAGAAGATCGAGCAGATGCAGCAGACGATCAATGCCCTCACTGATTACACGCTTTCTCTGGCTAACGCTAAGAATTCGTGGATGGATGGACAGAGTTTCCAGTAAACTCGAGAGTCGCTGAGACAACTCATTTTGAGGTACGTATTTTGTATTCAATATACTTTTAGGAGCCGTAGTGCTCTGATCAGCTCTATCATTGTTTTTGTTTTCTAGCTGTAGTGCTAGGTACCGCTTTACTCTCATTGGGTATTGCTTTCTAGCTGTAGTAGTATGTACCGCTTTATTATTGTTAATTTTCGCTTTCTAGCCGTAGAGCTGAATACTGCTTTATTGTCCTTTCTACCTTACTATACACATATTGTATTGGTCATACATTGTAGCAGTAGAAGTATATGGAAGAGAAGGGAAGCATCATTTGCTTTTTCATCTTTTCCTATCACTTTGTCCCTTCCACCACTGTAGAAGTTTCTACAACCATCCGTGATGGACATGATGGACAGGACGGACAGAGCGGACAGGAAAAGGTACGTAAAAGGGGTCTGGGGTTAACATTCTTGACTGATTCTTTTTCTTTAGATTGATGATCAGGCGGGTCAGAAGATGGACGGACAGAGAAGACACGGACGAGTGCAAAGTGGGCGCATTCAGTCGATCCGGACGTCTCGACTTGTTCAAGGTGGGGGAGATGTCACATAGTGTGAGGTTCACTATGTGTGCACTCGTCTTAGTATACTCTAGTGTAGACTGGGACAGTAGGGTCTCTTTACTTACAGAGGCGCGGTACCTACAGTACCGAGAGTACCAAGAGTACTGAGAGTGCCGAGAGTGCCAAATGTAACAGCCCTACGTACGTAGTGCCGGTGAGTGAAAGGGACCAAGTAGAGTCCACTCCAGGTGGGAGCTACACCACGTGCGAGCAGACCGAGCACTTACTCATCGGGCGCACCTTCCACACGCGCACCCGATGGCGATGGCACGAGCAGGGAAAAGGAGAGGAAGAGCAACTACGAGGAAGGATGAGCGACGTTCGCGGCCCCTTCTACAGGCCCGCTCACTCCCCGTGACCCACATTCTCCGCCGGCATGTCAGCCGCGTCCCTTAGCTCCCCTCACTCCTCTCACTCCCGCCAACGGCGACGACCCTCCCGCCGATCCCACCAGTAGATCAGAGTATGTCAGTGATCTCCCGCCAATAGATCAGAGTCTATCAGTGTTTTCCCGCCAGTCAGCCACTATATAAGCCACACCGCCGACACCCCAATCAGTCTAGTTCATGGAGACTCTTCTCATAAAGACTCGTAGAGTCATCTGTCATTGTGTGTGTTGTTGACTACACGTGTACGTAGTACATTATACTGCTCGTAGACTCTGTGTGCTAAAACATCTCATATGCTCATTGCTTGTATATCATGCTCTCGTATAAGTAAACTTCTCTCTTCTAAACCATTGTGTTGTTGTCCTGACTGGGGTACAGTAGACATGGGCCTGCATATGCACGCTGACCTGCGCCAACGTTCACTGCTGTATGGAAAAAACGCACCTCTTGGCGGCCTGTATGTCTGCCATCTGCCATCTGTTGAGCTGCACGCAACCAGACATGTACTGGTACACAGGACAGTGCTTGCACTGACCTGAACACAACAATCAAGTACTGTCGATGGTAACTTGGTAACAGTTGGTAACAGTTTAACACTCGGAAAAGGGAGATGAAAAAGTATTTCGGTACTCACGCATGAAGCAGGCGCTGCCCATGCAGGTACTGGCGTGGTGTCCGCACGGCTTCGCATCCCGAGACGCAGACCGCCACACCTGGAAAGACGAAGTGGGAAAAAGAACAAGAGTTGATGGATATTATGTGCTTCTTCGGTCTCATCGCTTCCACGCCATCGCGGACAACCCACACAGAAATCGAGCCAGGATGAACTTCATGAACAAAGCGGACACACCTATGGCATACTCACCTGTACGCACTGCACGCACTCGACGTGCGTGTCTTCGTCTAGCTCGAATGGGGAGGCGGCAGCGGCCGCCGCCAGACAGAGGAGAGGGAGCAGGGGGAGCAGGGTGTCGGGTGGGGCCTGCACGAGAGCTGTTCTGATCATGGAAACAATACACGCAACTCGCATTCGTCAAATGTCATATGCTCGAATTCTAAAAAAAAAAGTAATTTAGACAATTATGAGCTAATAAGGAATCAACTGAGACATCCGAGACACCGCGGTAAGAAAACGTAACTACATAACAAATCAACACTGTGTAAAAATGTCTAGAGACTTTTACAAAGTGTTGATTTGTAAAATATGTAAAATGACTAAATGCAGCGCAGCATGAAAAATGAAAAATGTCAGGGTTTTAGAAAGATTCATATTGGAGAAACATGGAGTACTGCTTACAATGCAGGAGTGCCAGGTGCAGTCATAATCAGAAATGCGAGTAGTAATAGAATTCACGAGTACGCACAAAATGTATTAAAAAGTAGAAACACGTGAGAGATAGACAGAGAACCAAAGGCATAAGCCAATTGAAAATTTCGTCGTCACGCAATGTTTTTCGGTGTTTTGCCGAATTAGGGGAAACACATACACATTCCACTCATAGGCGCGCGATTATGAATTCATAGCGGGATGCAGTCTCAGCACGGACATTAGAGGATCAGGGGCATCAGGGGAAAGGAGAGAAAGGGAGGAAGGGAGAGAGGGCGCTGCAAAACCGTGGGAAAACAGAATTGTGCACATATCTGAACAGTGTACAGAAAATATTTTAGGTAGAATTTATACAATTTACAGGATCCTGAATTATATGAAGTTGCTATACAATCAATATTACATACTTCCTGCTACTAGACAAAACACAAAAACCATACCGTGGGAAAGCCTTGCATACATTACCTACACTCAGATGTTCCCAGGCCTCATCCAATGTACTTACAGAGAGGACACAAAAAGTAGAATAGTTATGTTTTCACGAGTCAACAAAATAGAGAGTGAAGTAAAGTGAGAGAGGGAGAGGAGGAGTGAGAAAGAGGGAAGAGAGAGAGAATGGAGAGAGCGCGAGAGACGAAAGAGAACGGAGGAATCAGTGCGGCAATCTATGTCCGCCACTGCTTCGGAGGTCCTAATTAGCATGAAAGGTCGATTCGTTCCTCCGAGAGATTTCGATGCAAATGAACGCCAAACGAAGGCAATTCAAAGTAACTGGGATGTACATCCGAGTATGGAGAAGGAGAGAGAGAGAGAGAGAGAGAGAGAGAGAGAGAGAGAGAGAGAGAGAGCTGTTGCATAAAGCTCGCTTCATACATCTAATTGAGGCACGAAACAGAGTGAGTTGCACTGAAGTCCATAAATCCTTCTGAATCCTCCCTCGCTCCAATGAAACGAGCGCGAAACGCGACACAGAGAAATTGCACGAGGGAGAGAGAAAGAGAGGAGACGAGATAATTCGGCGCAAGGACAACAAATAGTATTCAGGATATTCCAGCATGGCCCGTGAGGGAGAGAGAGAGAGAAAGAGAGAGAGAGAGAGAGAGATAATTGGGACAAGCACGGGAGGCTCAATGGCCCTGGCAAAAACAATGAGGCTGCGAAAAAGATGAAGGGCTAGTGTCTAGCAGGTGACGTGCTATGATGGAGTGGTGACAAGTGCACACTCGCCACACTCTGCAACTACAAATCTGTCACTCACTCCACCGGACAGCGATTTCGAATGCTGTACGCGTGTAATAGGAATGTTCTCGCAAAAACACTATCTTACATCGTGATTGCAGCATAGAAAGAGAAGAGGAGGCGAGAAAGGCTGCGTGTGCTTCATTGGTAACACGAGAAGTGGCATGAAGCTGCGAGAGAGAGAAAGAGAGAGAGATAAGGAGGAAGGGAGAGAGAGAAAGAGAGAGAGAGAGAGAGCGAGAGAGAGAGAGAGAGAGATCCGTCCCTTCGCAACACGAGACGAGCGTACGAGATACGACGATAATTTTAGGGAGAATGATATAGAACAAATCTGCACTGGTTTGTGGACGATTGAGTGAGGAGATACAGAGGGTCGACGGATATAACCGAATTCTACACGCGTCGACTCTCTTTCAATCTCTCTCCCTCCTCTTTCTCTCTCTTTTGAAAAGGAAAGAGTGGCTGCGCGAGAGGAAGCAACCCGCACGATCATGTTTACGCTGTTTACGCTCTGCGAACACCTCAAATCTTTGCTTCGAGAAACTTGAAAAAAGCTTAGAAACAGATAAATTGGTTACTCGATAATGATAACGACACGACATATGATAAAGAAAGAGGACAACAGCTGTACTCTTTCCCTGGTATAGTGAGTGACATGTTGTGTTGACACGCAGATCATGTACACACACTACACGCTGCACAACACAGACACTATACTCTACGCGACACTACCAGCCGGGTGACGAGAGTGCACTGTCGCCATGGCAGAGGCATGCGAATTCATAAATGATGGCCTTCGAGTCTTCCCTGCTGCCCGTCAGAGCGAGGCGAGAGAGCGCGCGGATTCGAGAGACGCAGACATTGGCGGGAGCGGCTTTAGTGAATTCGGGCCGAGGACAAGACATGATCTATCGGGTGCTGGGGAATTGCGGCGGGACATTGAGGGTTCCGGAAAACGCAACAAGTCAACGGAGCAGTAAGTCTACTGGAATGGCCTCTGGCTGCTATCAGCTGGAGCGATCAGGAGAAGAGTGGAGTCATTGTGGAAATTGGGCGGAAGGCATTGGAGAGAAAGGGAGAGATGGGTACGCGGCCAATGGCCAGCACACCAAAACCACACACACACACACACTCCTTCGCTCAAACATAACCAAGCCCTCCCCCCATATCGCCTTACAATTGCGAGGTCCTTGTAAATAAGAGGCGATATAGCTATTATGTCGGCATTAGTCGGAGAGCGAGAGAGAGAGAGGGGGGAGAGGGGAGAGAGACAGAGGGGAAGAGAGAGAGAAAGAGAGAGAGAGAGAGAGAGAGAGAGAGAGGGGGAGAGAGAGAGAGAGAGAGAAGGTGGGGGAGAGGAAGATATGGGAGATACCGCCTGCCGAAAAGGTAAGAGGGTAAATAACCAAAGATAGATGGATACCACACCTTAGTGGCACAACAAATATCTTCCGACTTCGGGTAGCATTGAAAGAATACTCTACCTACAAGATAGCGTACAGTGAGTGAGCCATATTCAGGCCTAACTATACCAACAGAAGTGAGCTATATCATACCTGTCACTCATATGGCGAGTACATCTTAGGTGAGCCTCCGGTTGGGAAAGTGAGGTGGGATGAATTATTGAAGAGGTAAAGCGGTGCGAGGGAGAGAGAGAGGGTGCGTCTTCCCTTCTCTTCCTTCCCTCTCATTCGCACGACATCCGAGGCCTCATATCAGATGGCAAGTCAGCCGTGAAATAGGGGTTCCGTGTGTTCGAACAAAAAAGTGGACTCACGCAAGGAGCATACCACTCTATTTTTTCGGATTGTGATAGAAGATGTTTTCAACTGATCAAAACATACACAAACGCATATTTTTCACGTTTTTTAAATCTCTTTATTAACTCGACGCATTCAAAAAAGTTCAGCAAAAAGCACGCTTAATTATCGATGAGTGTTTAAATTGTTTATGAGTTTTTACTACAGAATGAGTTTAAACTTCTAATTCTTCTTCTTCTTTCCCTTTGCTTGGGCCGTTTTCGTTTTAGTCTTGCTTTCCTCGTCAGACATGCTCTTCGCTGACTTCTCTTCCAGCTCCACCCTGCAAGAGTGTCAATCGATAATCAGTCAATACTGGTTGACAAAATCAATAAATAATCGATACTGGTTGAATCAATCGATAATCAGGTTGAACACTCACACATCGTCCTTGGTGCAGCAGCAGCAGTAGATCCAACCGCAGAAGAATATCATTGTGATGACGCCACCTTCAATGAAACAGTCACTCCTATCCCCATATCTTCCATACTGAATGCGATGACAGCATACGCTGTGATCATCCAGTCTCGCTCGTACTGCGCAGACTTCGAGTCTGCAAGCAGGCTCTTCTTTGTGCTTATCTATCGTAACTCTAAATCTACATACCGTAAGCGGTCGCTCCGTGTCGGTTATCGAATATGGTATACTCCTGTTCGGTCGCACAGAAGTAAGGAGACCTAGAAGTGGTATTGTAGCAATCAAGACAAAGTTGTTGTTTTTTCTCACATTTCCCAGATCTGTTTGTCCATATCCGGACCCATAATATACTGTGGCTTCTGCTTCTTCTCAGTCGTATGAAACACCTGAACCTTCGTTATTCGTAGTCCTCTCTCTCCCTCCCTCCCCTCTCTCACACACATACATACACACATTATACATACCGCGCCCATATTTTTTATCTTTGTGTAGTCAATGAAGACTCCTTCCAGCTTCAGATAGAAGGGATGCTTGTCGTTTCGCTTGTACATGTACAGATTCGTCTGAATTTCGAAGTACAGTACCCGTTTCAGAGTACAATATCCCTTCCCCCAGGTACAGTACCTTAGCGGGGCACTTGAAGTGGCACTCGCGGACGATCCGACCGGCCGTGTCAGTGCCGTCCTTGTACTCCAACACTTGCATGGGACGACAGTGTTTCGGCTCCGCGCAGGAATTCACAGACCGGAACAGCCTGCGAGGAAAGGGATGGAAGAGGGGCACGCCTGACACTCACTTGACGAAGCTCGCCGGCTCCTTGGAGCAGTTCTTCGGCGGGTTGAACAGACCTTGCGGCGTCTGAACAGTGGTGGTGGGAGAGAAGAGGTGGCAGGGGGAGGGGAGACTGACCGAGACGGCGGCGCGACACTGCGACACCAAGAGTGGCAGGAGGAAAAGGAGGAGGGAGAGACCGGGCGGGGACCGCATCGAAAGACGAATGCCCGCATTTCCGAGACTAACACTGTCATTTCACGCATCACTCAACCCACACTTATTTTCGATCACGCACGAACGTCCACGAACAGTTTTCAGTGTTGCATAACGACGATTAGCTAACCGTAAATTTTCTGGCACGTGAATCGCTTGTAAACCGTGAAACCGTCTTCGAGGTCCGATTAGCCCCTCCTCTCGCTCTCTTCTCTTTTTTCTCTATCGCTCCTCAAAATCAACTCGCTGCGAGTGTTGTGACAGTTAGAGAATCACCATTATGTGGTGACCATGAGGGGATATCTCGGGGAAGAGAAAGAGAGAGAGAGAGAGAGAGAGAGAGAGAGAGAGAGAGAGATGTGCTAGTCTTACAAGAAGGCGCGCGGAACCCGTTTCCAGGCATACCGCTTTCCACTTGTCTCCCTCTCGGCGCTCTCTCCTCTTGACACACTCTCTACTACTCATACAATACCTGCTATGGATAGTTGGGAGGTGATAAGTTGCTGCTTCGTAGCGGATCTTACTGACCTGACCGTCCAACGTGCAATGTACACCCACCCTGGACACACGCTGAATCAACAAATCCCCTCCGCCTCTCTTTTCGTCTCACTGCTGCGATCAGATCCTGAAATGAGGCCTGTCTCTTTATCCTCTCTCTCTCCTTCTCTCCCTCTCTCTCACTCCGTCACTCTCCCTCCCTCTTTGTTCCCTTGATTCGTCACTCCACACTCACAGTTGCCATTCGAATCGAGTGGGTAGATCGTATCGAGTTCAGATTTCTCATCTCTCCAAAATAACGTTTTCACTTTTTCACGGGTCTAGATTTATATGCGCGAGATGCTAATCTCGCATATTTCGCGCATTCTTGCGGGTTTTCAACATTTCGGACGCCGTCTGGTTTTTTGGTCGTCTTTGAACCACCAGACACCCCATTCACTCGACAATCACCGAAATTAGCGCAGTTTGTGTGTTCATTGGAATTGTTGCGTGTTCTATTTCACAATTTCGTTCTCAAGGATCCTTTCAGGATGCGGTGGGTGTCGCTGTGCCTGCTGCTGCTTCCCTTCTCTTCTTGTCATGTTTCCCTCACTTTCCCGCAGGCCCGCTTCCCCCCACTGGACTTCCTCGACACAACAAGGACCATGGAACCGTGCGGAGTGCCCAAGCCCAGACGGCGTGAGCACGATTTGATTGGATCTTTCATAATTCACTTCCATTCCACATGTCAAGTTTGATTTAACTAAGTGTTTTTGTAATGGCATTGAAAGAAGCAGAACTTTTTCGTTTCTATTTCATAAGTGAAACGTATCCGATCTGTTCAGCCCACTTCACCACTCTCGTCGTCGGGGAAACGTATGAGTTCACGTGGAGACAGCAGTATCCTCACATGGTCAGTCTCTCTCTCTCTCTCTCTCTCTCTCTCTCTCTCTCTCTCTCCCCCTCTCTCTCTCTCTCTCTCCCTCTCTCTCTCTCTCTCCCTCTCTCTCTCTATCTCTCTCTCTCTCTCTCTCTCTCTCTCTAACCTCTCGCTCCAGGGTGGCTACCGTCTCACCCTGCTTGATTCCAATGGCACAATGATCGAGCGTCTTGCCCCAGTGAACGGAATCGACTTCTCCATCGGAAGCATTACGTTAGTATATCACATGTTTCATAATATCTACGTGCTTGTTGCGTCCTGGTAGTCGGACAGTCCTTCCATTCCTGTCCCATTTGCAGCTCTTCATCTGACCGCGTGCGCTTCTCTCGCGCGTGCTCTGGCTGCAGTGTTCTCTTGGAGAGGCAGGCCAGCGAGTGGGGACGGGCATATCAGTTCAGGTCAGCAATAGTCACAGCAAACCAAATATTCATTATTAGAGCACACTAGCATTCATTTACTTGTCATATACGTTTCGTCAGTCTTCCATATTCTCGATCAGATTGTTTGTAATAATGCAATCTTGTTGTATTTTACTTTATTTTGTTAGAAAAATAACATGTATAAATTATTCAAATTGATTTTCATGACTTACAGTCTTACAGAATGTTAACCATTGTGTCTACAGATCGTGTGCGGATGTTCACATTGTGGATGCGGCATTCCCCGATCCACCCGTCTGCAACAAGAGGGGGAAGATGGTGAGGAGTCTCTCTCTCTCTCTCTCTCTCTCTCTCTCTCTCTCTACCTCTCTCTTTCTCTTTCTCTGTTTCTCTCCCTCTCTTCATCTCCCTCTCTTCCCATCTCTCTCTCTCCTTTTCTCTCTTTCTCCCTCTATCACCTCTCTCTGCTAGGTCGATGGTCGTTGCGAGTGCGAGCCTGGATTCACTGGAGACGTCTGCCAGTATCTAGGTTCATTCTGAAAAACTATACGTTTCACTTATTTTGTTGTTTGTAATATCATTAGGTTTCACGAACGCAAATTCTGAAAAACGCTCACAAAAAAGAAAACTCCGTAAAATAGTAACAGTTCTTCAATTTTTAGAGTAACATATTTTAGCGCAGTGTCAGTCGGATGCAGACTGCGAGAACAGTGGAAAGTGTGTGACCGAGAAGGACAGTCTGGTGAGTGGGAGAGAGAGTAGAGGGAAGGGGATAAAGAAATGGGGAGGAGGAAGAAGAGAGGGAGAGAGAGGGAGGCAGTGCTATGGAACTGCTACTACGAGCAGCTCCGTTCAGGTCCGAAACACCTGCTACTGTGCCTACGGATTCTTCGGTCGCAACTGCGAGAAGCGTGAGTTGTCATAAATAGACCAGTGTTACGGAAAATTCAAATTTCCATTTTGACTATGAATTTTTCCCATTTTGACTATATTTTTCAGACTCCCCCCTGGAAGACAAATGTTTCTCCTATTCTAAACTCGGATCTATGAAGAACTATTCGGAATATGGTGAGGGAATAAAGCGAGAGAGCCAGACTGAGAATGAGAGAGAAAATGACTTGTTCAAGGTATGTTCGATCCGTCGTGTTATAATCGTGTGAAGCTCAACAAGGACGACTTCGTGTACTACAGGAAAGTCAGAGTGAGTGGATACCTGGATAAGTTTCAACTGCAATGACTAGAGTGTTGGACATGAGTTGATACAAAGAAGATTTACCATTCATGTGATTTGTCATAGTCATCTATCTAATAGTAATGAAATTACAGTTCGAGAATGTCTCTCTTTAGAACGACGTGGAAGTGATTCTGGACTTTGCCACGACCTCCTGGCTGGCTATCGGATGGAGGCCAGAGGGGCTGGACACGTCATGCAGGTAGCAAAGGGAAATATTGTTAAATTAAATGAAACCAAATGTTTATTCGAAACCGCAAACGTGATTATGACAAGTACAAACGTGAAAATCAATGAAAATCATAGGTTCTTAGGATCTAATAAGAATCACAAAGGGACAGTGGAATGGTGAAATATACGTATCCTTATAAACTTATAAGCTTATAAAAATATCAATGATTACAGAGCATATCATTATTTTGACTTGTATCTACTACAACTGTAATTCTTGGTTACATATTTTCACTAACTATCATTTGATCTTGAAACGTATTCCTTTCATTACAGGCTGTTCCCGGATCTGGAGGGAGTCACTGTGAGTAATTTTAAAGTTTGAAATTTCGAATCAGAATAGTAGGAGATGTCGACTCAGTTGAAGTCTATACAATGCTCACACTAATCAGATTCTTTGCAGTCGACCCGCGCGCGTCGGGCGTTCGTCCAGATGCCCCCACTCACCCCATCCACACAGAAGAGGATGAAGAACGAGAAGCCAGTGATCATACAGCAAGACGAACTGGACAGGGAGCTGGAGCAGCAGCAGAGGGAGGAGAGCAGTGGGGTGGAGAAGAGAAGGGAGGAGGCAGGGGAGGAGGAGGTGGCGCCTCTCCTCCGGTTCGTGAGCAAGGTGGAGCAGGAGGCCCCGAGGCCGATGATGCCGGATAACAACAACATGCGTGAGTGACTGGGATTTTTGACGTTTTCGATATGCACTGGTTACTACTTACTGTTTTGTGTAGTTCCCTCGGCTCTGGAGGCACCTCTGCATGGAATGGACTGTGTCGATATGATAGCAGCCAGTGTGGTGGAGGGAAGGTGAGGAGGGGAGAGAGAGAGAGAGAGAGAGAGGGAGAGAGAGGGAGAGAGAGAGGGTGAGAGAGGAAGAGAGAGGGGAAAGAGAGGGCAGGAGAGAGATAGAGAGAGAGAGAGAGAGAGAGAGAGAGAGAGAGAGATTCTCTTCAGACTCCGCGTACAGGACCTCTATTCTCGTGATAGGAGCACACCTCTGGAGGATGAGTGGTCAGTTTCTTTTTGAAAGCATGATAATAAAACAGTATTATCTCAAAGTCAAATTTTATTTATTTGTTTTGGTTGAGTGGAACGTAGTGGTTGAAAACGGTTTTTGTTAGAAGGTCAGACAAAATACGCATCAACGACATACGAATATTTTTTTACTTTGAGAATGTTAAGCGAAAAGAGCGCATCATATCATGCATTTATGATTATGAGTTGTGCTCAGGACGGAGTATTACTACAATAATATTATTGTAACTCTTTAGGTTCGATGGTGAGCACTCTTTGTCCGCAGCCGCGGGAATTGAGAGAGATGGTCGGACAGTCGTCATGTGGAGGAGGAATGTACAGGGTGGGTAACAAGCAAGCTTATTTTCTTTTCCAATCAATTTCACATCATCAACGCGCATAACTGTGAATGTGCCAGTGAGAAACGCAAGAATTTGTTGACATTGCTTTTCGCAGAAATAACGGTTTATTGAATTAAGAAAATTTTCAGAGATCGAGCCAACGGACCACCCGCTGGGTCCTGGTGCCATGCATGTGGTATGGGCGAAGGGACAGACTCGGGGGGCCGTCAGCCATCGAACCAGCAACGGACTGAAGCCTGACTCCACGTTCTACCCAGATGATCAGGTGAGACGAATCGCCCGACAGTGTTGTCGTGTTGTGTATATGCAACACTGTACGATAAATATTGTTATCATGTTATGATTTCCTTATAGATGAAGTACCACGGTGACAAAAACCGTGGGGTGACTACGATCGATTTCTTGGAGGAAGTAGTGCCGAGGAAACACAACGATGTGGCATTCGGAGTGTCCATCGCAGGTATGTCTCTTCTCTCTTCACCAAAATCTCCGTTTGCGTGTAGAATATCTCACCCTTGCCATTTCAGCCGGTGGGAAGACGTCTGCTCCGTCTGACTTCACTGCTCCTCCCTACTCCGAGCCCCAACCCGACTCCTCCCTTCCCACTTCTGTCACTTGTCTCATTGCACTGGTAATCATTGCGTTCATCGAGATCTGAGCAATGACCATTTCGCCCTAGTACTTTGATTGTTGCTGTACAAAATCTATACACAGAACTCAATATAATATTTATATATTTATTTATATTATTTTTTTTGTAATAAACTTGTCATGCAGTATAAGTGCACTTATTGACTTGCTGGCTAATTTAAGTACGGCAACGTGACTACCAACAACAACACCAGTGGATTCGATGAAACGAGTTTATTTGTTTATTCGATAGAAAATGTGGCGATATATGCGAACTGCGCAGCACAAGAAATAGACACCACGCATATGTAAGAGGTAATGGACGGGAGCGGTCACTCGTCGGCAGTGTAGGTGTGGCTGCGAGAGGAGGAGACGCGGGTGGAACGACCAGAGCGGCCCGAGCGACCGGAGCGACGAGAACGACGAGACTGAAAGAGCAACATTGCGACAGATTACATCCATCGTCCACAGTAGACAACCAGAAGATGTTTATTCCCGTCACATTGCAACTGGTCCGAGGGGCCGTGAATAGAGTTCATTAGTGCATATCCCCTACCCTCACCCACCGAACGACCCGATCTGCGCGAGCTGCGACGCGAAGACGCCACCGACGACAGAATACGCTCCTCGGCGTACACACTGAAGGCTGTATTCAGGTATACGGTAGCGGTGCTCACGTGAGGATCTTGTTCTTGCGGCCCGCCTCCTTGAGCAGCTTCTGCTCGTGCTTCAGCCTCTCCTGGGCGTGTTCGATCTCGCGACGAGTACCGTTCACCTGGTATTCCAGGTTGTTGCTGGAATACAGTAGATTAGAGGTGTCGGCTACGGTAGCTACAGTACTTCTCTCCGTGCTGGTAGTCGACGACGCATCCGAAAATGACGAGAGGGAGAAGAATAGAGGCGCCGACGCAACCCGCAATGATGTAGTCCCAAGTAGTCATGATCTGGAGGGGTACGGTGAGGTACTGGGGATACGGTAGCAGACTCACGTCGATGATCGAGCGGTTATTGAGCTTCTTGGAAATCTGGTTGACGAGGACTGTGACAGCCTGAAAAATACGGTAGAGCCATCGAATTGCTGTCAGTTACCTTGTTGCAATCGAGAGTTTGGTCGCTGTTCTTGAGTATCGACTGTTTCTTGCCGTTTTGCCACACGTTGATCTGTAAGGTAGAGGTGAGAGGGGTGGCGATGAAGGAAGAGGGGGGGGGGAGAGAGAGAGAGAGAGAGAGAGAGAGAGAGAGGAGGGGGAGACCTTGCAGGTAGCGTTGAACTTGTCGGTGGCGGGCGCAATTTCGATGAGCTGTCCAACGAGGGCGTTCGTGTGTCCCGCCGTCTCCACACAATCCCGCCTGGAAAACGTTTACGGTAATACGGTATCTATGGGTACTGTAGGGAAAGTTATCCGCGTACCCGTCGGTGGTGTGGAAAAGATAGATGTCTCGAGGCGCCGCGCTCTTCAGTTCCTTGGCGAAGATGGTGCACAGCTGAAATCAGAAATGACAGTAGCGAAAGGCGGCTGCAGTCAGCTAACGTCGTCATTCTCCTGTTTGATTGGCTGGTCCGCCTGAATCACAACGCGGTTCAACTTCGTGATATGCAGGCTGAGCTGCAAAACAAGCGGGGTTACGGTGAAATACAGTATCCTGAGGAGGTCAGAGAGAGACGGTACCGTGTACGACGTCTCTCGATATTGATCAGTCATGTTGTTGTTGCGGATGAGACGGACAGCGTCGTCGGGGAACCAGATACGCTCGAAGAAGTTGCCGCCCCTCTTTCCGAGGTTGATGTTGAGATCTGAACAGAGTGGGTCGGGTTAGCGATGGAATGGTCGAGGAAGTAACGCACCATGGGCCTCCATGTATCCTGGCACACCCGTATCGCGCAGAAGACACGTCGCCAGCAGGATCGTGACTGAAACAGGGCCTGGTCATGGGAGCGGGGCGTTGGTGAGTGCGCACCGATGAGGACGAATAGGCCGAATCCGTACGGCGCGAAGTGCATGGTTGAGGGAGTCGCCGTCGGCTAGCGGGGCAGGCGGTCGAATGACAGCAGCCTTCCACCGGCCGCCTCGAGTCGACACACCATGTCTGCGTCATTTCACGCTAATTCAACTTGCACCATTCAAAGGGGAAATTATAATGATTCTCATCTTCGGTTGATTAATTATTTAAATGATCCGAGCGCCTTTTGCCGTTTCGCAAGTAGTGCACACTTTTTCGCAGAAGGCGGTATCTATTTCGATTCGGTTGTTGTTTGTTTGTTTGTTTGTTTTGTTTGTTTTAATTGTTTTTGTTTGTTTCTTGCCGATTATTGTGTTTGTTGTTGTTGTTCATCTAAATTGCAAGATGGTGAACGTTATTAATTTATGAGAAGCTGTATTAATATTGTTTCTCGTGGTCAAATAGATTAGTTTCGTCTCCGGTCCGGAAATCGTTGTATTTGATCTTACATATTTACTTGTTGCTATTGCACTATTCCGCAAACATGACCACTTTGCTCTCTCTCTATATAAATATAACACTAATGCACCTTGCGTGTTGCGTGTCCGTGCATTTGCTGCATTCATTTCAATATGTATTATGTTTCTATACGCGGGATCAGCTGTCGCCTATTGCATCTTGATCCATCATAATCCGTCCTTTTCTCCCCTGCAAAATCTTCTTATCCAGTTCCATTTTATTGCTTGCTCTCCCATCCATCCGCTTTCCATTTTTCGCATAAATTGACTGATGGTGATCCATTCAAGTGCTTGCCGTGGGGGCGGCTCTGTGGGAACGGTTTGTGGCTGTGCCAAGGCCGCAGCTCGCGGCAACCGGTCTCCCTTCTCTACCACTATCCCTCGTCCTTATTTGGGTGTCTGTCGTCTCTGCGGGGAGCGAGTGTCTCTCGCCGCCCGGCTGACCTCTGCCATCTCAATGACCGTCCCCCCTGTGTGTTTGTGTGTATGCGGACAGTCGACTGCTCGGTACACGCGTATTCTCGCGCAGTGCCGAGGTCATTGTTCTTCCTCCAAACGACACGGCATATTTCTAGTTTTACTACATTCTATTGGCGTGAGTGTTTTTCTAACACACGCGTGCGTGTTGATTCGATTAGTCGAGAGCGCACTCGGTTTATCTGGTTTTATGATCCGTACAGCATTTTATGAGCTTGTCCCACCATTTACCTGGCAATGTCGTGGCGCTTTTTCAAACCTGGACGGCAGTTGTGACAGCTGTTTTCATATGCCAGCTTGTCTGCTGTTTCAAGTCGAGTGACTGCAATATGTGCGTCAAGAGGGTCGCGTTGAAATTCGAGTGAGAGGTTCGAATTGTATCTTTCAGACTCTCAGTTCCTCTTCCCCTGTTGCAGTATTACAATTGCACATTGCAGTAAGTTTGCTGCTGTTAGACTTTGTTCGAGTTGAAATTCGATTCATTCATTCGTGTCTTGGCCTGCTGCAGCCAGCGTTGCGTGTCGTCGTTTGACCGATCGGAACACGATGAAGCGTCACAAATCTGCTCGTTCGATTCACACTCAACGACGACGACTCGATTCGCATTGGCGCTGGGGTGATTTATGCGCGGTTCGACCTTCATTCGCCACACGTGCATCAGTCAACCATTCAACAATGTAGCAGGCAGCAGTGAATCTTGCGAGTCGGCTTGTCCCCTGTTGAGATGGATTTGTATCGTCTTCGATTCGAATCGTTCCTAGATGAGTCACGTCGCGTCATCGCTGTGCGCTGTCGCATCGGAGATTGGACAAATGGCCGTTCGTTCCCACACTGGATAGCACACACCGCCCCCTGGGTGCGACTCGACTCGTACCGTGTTCCACTTTTCTCAATTGCGATTGCGTCCGGCCGCCGAGAGAAGAATGGGAAAGTGTGTATGTGAGAGAGTGCGATTTGTATCGCTTTCTCATCAGTCGCCGCGAGTTTGTTTGCATTTACTCGTTTGCAAGGTGTGGTCAACGTCGGTGTTCGTCAAGAGCCCTCATGTGGACGTCAGTTCCTCGTTTCGTTTCACTGTTGCACTCGCGCCGTGGTTGTCACCGACTCGCTCGAGTCTACTCTCGTCTGTCCGTTCCATCCGGGTCATGGCAACTCCTCTCTCCAAAGTGCGAAACTATCGGGTTACACCGCATCATCTGCATTTCTCTCGAATTTTGTCCTGCCGGTGCATCGTTTTTTTTTTTGCCCATTACATTTCAATTGCGGCTCGCGGCCTACCCGCGATTTTATGGCCATGGTGAGAAGTGAAACTGAAATCCGATGACCGGCGAGTTTTTTGCGGGTCGGGGCTGTTGTGCGGGCGCACTTTTTATAGTCGCAATGGAAGAGCGCCATGGAGCGTCGCCACTGTGAGAGCCAGTGAGCCGCGATGAGAGAGTATCGTTGGTCCGAGTTCCGAGTGACCGCCCCCCCCCCCCCCCATCCCAAGTCGGCTATATCCGGCTGCCGTCTTCGTGAGTTTGTCCTCCCTCCCTCCTTCTTCCCCTCCCGCAGCACTGCTAGTTATTGCATTACTCGATTCGTTTTTGTGGATTGTGCGTGTAATCGTATTGAACTGGGAACGCAATGCTGGCATCAGCCGGCTCGGTTACACGGGAAACGGTCTGTGAGCCTCCTGTCCGTTTCCGTTCGATGGTGTTGCTAGGTGTTCGTTTTTGCGCGCAGCTCAGGCTCAGGCGCTCAGGTCGCGGCCAGAAAAAAAACCTCAATTAGCCGGTGGGAGGGGGCGATGGGGGCGCGGCTGATTGAGCAGAAGCAGCCTCGCGTGAACCCGCAATGTTTGTGCCTCTCTCCCGCACCCGCACTGTCGCAATCACTTCTGTTCGCTGTTTCTTTCCAGTGCTGATTTGGCTTCTCTGCGCTCTCTGCTACCAATCGCGCACTCTCTCACTATCCACCACTCTCCCACACTGCTTATCTCGCTTGAGCCGTAGCGGTTTTGAACCGGCCGGAGAACTGTCAGAGATGATAGCACCCTTTCCTCTCCCACACACCTCATTGATTTGAATTGAGACCGAGACGTTGATTGCCGCTTATGGGAGATAGTGTCCGGTGTCCTGATAAGGCTCTACCTACCGGTGCGTTGTCGCACTCCGTTTACACTGCTGGCCACTAGCAGTGTCCAGCAGTGAGAGTTGATTGTTTGTGACAAAGCGTGTCTGCTCGCTGAGTCCGCGCGCGTTTGTTGATAGTGTTGTTGTTTACCGAGTGGTTATCCCCTCGCACGAGAACTACTTTCTCTTTTCCCCACTCGTCTCTAACTCGCTCGCATCACTGCAGTAGATACTACAACCATCATTACACGATGTGTTGTGTTGTGGTAGTCAGGTAGTCGCTGAGAGCTGAACGAGTGAAAGTGAGAGTTAGGAAGGTGAAGGATATTGGTTTTACCCGTGGTATCTCAATGGGGGATATACGAATCGTCTTGTTCGCACCCCCTGTGAGCGGGTTTCTTCCTCTGTGGAAACCAGTACGAGGAAAATGTCGATGATCGCATCTCTCTCTCGTTGCTGGATTGCATGTGTGAATGTGCGAACGCGCGATGGATGTGTGTCGTTTTACGGCCAAAGCCTCGCATTTACCGCATGTGATTGAAGGCCTTGTCGCCTGCAAATGTGCAAGCTTGCTAGACGAGCGAGCGAGCCGCTATGGCTATCCTACTATCTCTTGTCGTGAGAATTTTATGGGCCCGTCCTTGTTCCCCTTTTCTTTTTTAGTTTGTTATTAGTCATCGGACGTTATTCATGGTCTGCATTGCATGCTATGGCGGCTAGCGGGCGTGGAGTGTGCACTATGTTGATGTGTCTGACTGTGTGATGCTTGATACTGGTACACTTGAGCTCTCGATTATCAGCATGTCTCTCTGATGGTGATGGCGAGTCGCTTTGCGGCCGCCGTCGATGGCAGGAGAGGGGGAGTGTTGTGTTTGTTCTGTTGTGATATCTTGCATGTGTGCGTGTTGTCTCAGTTCTGTACGTTGCTCGCCCGCACTGACTGTATATCTTGGCGAAAGTTGCGCTGCGAGGACTCTCGCATGCTCCGTTTGTCTTTGCTCGAGCGAGTGTTCGCGTGTGATTGCATATAGATAGTGAGCCGGGCCTGGGCGGTGTCTCTCCCGGCCCGAGTGATGTGTCTAATGCGCTTACCTGCCTGGAGAAAGAGAGTGACGGGAGAGATTGGCTCTCTCTCTCTCTCTCCTCATCTTCCGGTCATCCTAATCTATCCGACACACACGCAGTCACAGGCGAACGCCCGACAAAAGACAACACTGTCTGTCTCTGCTCTCTCACTCTTAAGAACATAACACGCACACTAATCGGCTTCATTTATCTAGGCACGACTATATAATGTACAAATGTACTATGCGCATGATAATACGTTTTGAATTGCACATTTTGATTCATTATCGCGTCTTCTGAATATCATGATACCGCGTGTTGCAATGTTTTGATTGATTGACCGATGAGCGTATGATTGATTGATTGCAGGAATTGTTGTGTGCGCGAGGCGACTCGAGCCTTCAGGGGTGATCATCTACATTGCAAGCCGAGCGACAACGGTAAGTGTCTCAATTTTGATATTTCAATATTTATATTATATTGTGTGCATTCTATGATTCTGCATTCTCCAAACCAATCACAATCACAATGTAACATGAAATAATTTGGGGTATTAGGGGAAAACAGTTTGCAGCTTACATTTTACTTTCCTGCAATATTTTGTGCACAGTGTGTTTAATTTTCTAATGTTTGCAATGAATGAAGGAAACAATAACAATACAACTTTTGTCTTACATTGTTAATTTACCATGTATTGTTTAAGGTTGTGTTGTGTGATGGGTCCGCCGGCGTCGCTGTCGCACTACCAGCAGGGACAGGGAGGGCAGCAGCCACAGCAGCATCGCAGCCACCGCACGGGGGCACACACCCCATCGAGCAGCGGCCGCGAGACGCCCTACCAGCCACCACCCATCGTCGTCGAGGGACAGTACGGAGTGCGATACGCCACCGACAGGTTCCTCGGAAAGGTAAGCTAGCGGCATGTGTCTTTAATCTTCCCCTCTTCCGCGTTGTTGTTTTTGCACGGCCATTGGCTGTGTAATGATTGCATGATCTCGCGAACCTTGGTCTGAGGGAGAAGCGAGAGAGGGGGGGGGGAGAGGCGAGTGAGTGTACTGAAGATGTCACCTGTCCATGTGTCAATAGTGATGAACTGATACGATGATCGATTGTTTGTTCTTTCCCCCGTTCTTTTCTTTCCGGTGCGAGCCGATTGTGTTTGATTGCGCGTCCAGGAAAAGCTGACTCACGCTCTCACGCTGTTTTATCGGGGAAAGGAGCTCGAATCAACATGGACAGTTTGGATATTAGTACAGGGGTGTTAGTGGAGGGGTGTGAGTCATGCGTATGACTGTACCATGTTGTGTGGATGGAGTGTTGACGATGAGCGATTGTGATCTATGCGATTCAAGATGGACAGGGGAGGGGAAGAAGGAAGGGGAAGGATGGACAGTGACTAATGATGTGGTGAATCAGCTGGTGGTTGTTCAGTGCAGTAGGATTATTTTATTCTCACCTGATGGTTCATCAGATTATGAAAGTGAGAACCGGAAAAAGTACATACAAATTGAAATATTTAGATGTTTGTTTTCAGGGCGGTTTCGCTGTGTGCTATGAGGCGATTCGGGTGGATACTGGAGAAGTGTTCGCACTTAAGGTGGGTTTGATATGTGTTGCATTCACGTTTAATACTAGTTACTGCGAGCGACCTGCGACCTATTGTGACCTGTTGTTTTGCAATTAGAATATCGTATACATTGTAATGTTTTGTGAATTTTGAAGTTTAGGTTTTTTTGATAGTTACTGGTAGGTTGTTCAGGTGGTGCAGAAGTCTCGTCTCACAAAACGCTCTCACTGGGAGAAGATGGATCGAGAGATACAGATACACAAGTCAGTGCAAATGCTATATTTTGTTTTATTCATTTAAAACATGCACGCGCTTACATATTTGCAACATGTGTGTTCATCCAGGTGCAATGGCAGGTGGAAAGCCGCCGGGCCAAAGTTTGCTTGGTATTGGAAGTATTGGCATTGGCAGCGTGACTTTGCGCGGACGCATTTGTTTTCGCGCATGAGTGGTTTGGAGGTTCGGACTGGCGGAGGGAGAGGAAGGGAAAGAGGGTTCATCGGTGCAGAGTAGCCTTTCCAGGTTGGCGTGGCGCGTTGGCGCAGTTAGTGAAATGAGGTCGCACGAGAAAACGAGACCCCGAGAATTGAGAGAATTGGAACGCCGCTCGCGTTCGGGATGTTTTTGTGCGTATATGTTTTTGCGCGATGTGAGTAGAAGAGGGAGAGGGAAGAGTGCAATTCTCTCGTTGTTTGTGTCTGGCGGGCGACTACAAGCCAGTAGCCAAGAAGCAATCAGCTGCGCGAGAGAGAAACAGCCAAAGATGGAGCGGCAAAAAGAGGAGGAGAATTGTTATGGCAGAAACAATTTTCTATGGAAACTGGAAACTATACGAACTAGAAGCAGGAGTGATGGTTTTTGCTTTGGATTTAGCCCTTTGACATTGTGTATTGTATTGTTGAAGGGCGTATGGCAGTGATTGCGAGAGATTTGAATGGGTTTGGGGAGTGTTTTGCGACTAGTATGGTAGGGGTGGGCTGTGAAAAGGCAGTTTGATATTTATGGGGTGGGGATGTCTAGTTGTTGATGGGAACAAGCCAATGCCACTAACAGGTGTATCCATTATTTTGAGGAAAAAAGTGTATACATTGTTTATGAATTTTGGGGCTGGATTAGGTACGTAGTAAGTACGTTGCTCAGTTGTTTAATGAAGTCAATTCGTGGTACAAATATCTGTATACAAGGTGTTTGTTGTTGCAGGGGCGCCCGGCACCGCAACATAGTGCAGTTGCATCGCAGCTTCGAGGACGACGACAACGTCTACCTGCTCATGGAACTCTGCCCCAACGACAGCCTCCTCCACAGAATCAGCACGTCGAGAAGTGAGTGACGTCATTTGTGACTTTGTTCACTTCATCACATGTTTTCGTATAGTGGTGGGAAGGAATTCCGGTCTCCTCCTCACGCGATTTTGTATTCCTCGCCTAGAGGCTTTTGGCGTTTTTGCTATCAGTTTGCACATTCGACGAGGAGAGAGAGAGATTGTGGATTCATGAAAGTTTGACTAGGCTGGGTGGTTTTGGACGGGATGGAACTGATAGGGAGTGGTGGTGTGTGCGCTGGTGCGAAAGTGGCTATTGTCATTCTGCATAGAGCTGACTCTCTCTCTCTCTCTCTCTCTCTCTCTCTCTCTCTCTCTCTCTCGGGGATCTGGACGGAAAAGGAACGTTACTAGGGATTTTATGACTTTCGACTTTCGATTTGCACATTTTCGGGTTTTAGAGTGTTGCACTGGCTATCGCAGATGCAGTACTGTGCGTGGGTGGGAAAGGAGGATAGAAAAGGAGAGGGACGGGGATGCTCTGTTATCACTTGATATCATTTAATGTGATATGATCGTGTCGTCTGTCTGCCACTTTGGCACTTTTTTATCAGCGAGTGATTGGGTGGTGAGTGTTTCTGTTGATCATGGTGAGAGTGGTTGTGATAAGCGGTTCATCAAAGGGTTGCGACGAGACTAGTGAGATTGGGTCATGTCGCCTCGCCGTGTGAATCTCTCTCTCTCTCTCTCTCTCTCTCTCTCTCTTTTCTAGTTGGAGAGAGGGGATCGGAAGGGATCTGTCATCATTGCATGATCCCGATGCGCGAAGATTAGGGAGAGACAGCCAGCGGAGTGTTGATCGGATCGAATCGCCTTTGGGTGATGGGAGACAGTTGGATGGTGGAGGAAACGGGAGAAATCGGAAGATGGAATATCGAAATGCGATGAGATCGGGGTGTGTGTGAGCCGCGTGGGTGATGGAGTGTTGTGGGAGACGGAGATGGATGAATGGAGAGGGCCGACCGACTGATTGGGTGGTCCAAGAGAGGAGATGGATTAGGTCAGAATAGAATGGAGCACGCACCAGTCGCGTGAACAGAGTGAATGCGGAGTGAATAGGTAAATGCTCATTAGCCCCGCGACCTTGTTTATCCGTTCGGGAGTCGCGTCCAGTAATCTGAAGGATTTTCAGGGATGTACTAAGATTACTGGGGGATCGCTCCACATTTTGCTAATCGTAATCGTAATCGCGTGATGTTTGTTTGTGATGCGAGATGTGATTATGAGTGAGAAGGATGAAGACAATGGGTGATTCGATTCGATTAGTAGGTGAGAAAAAGAGAAGAGGAGAAAGAGAGAGAGAGAGATGGAAAAGGGAACAGTTTATGGTGTGTTAGTTGAGAGTGACCTTGCGCGCGGAGCGGGGATTTACTGTTTAATCTCCATTACTGCAGTAGCGTGCACCTGTACAAGGACAGGACAGAAGAGAAGAGGAGAGAGAAAGGGATAATACGGTAATCTGTCGAGAGGAGAGCATTCTCGATAGGAGAGGGATGAGCTGGTGTGATTGGCGCCAAACCGTTTGCTTGTTGCAATGCTTTTTCTATCGAACATAGTACGATTAAAGTTGTGCACACGAACTAATAAAACATAAGGTTACAAGTTGTAATGTGTTGTATTGTAGACGAGCGACTCTCTCACGCTGCGAGTCGCGAGTTTCTCGCAGGTCTGCTGGCCGGAGTCGAGTTCCTCCTGTCCAGGGGCATTCTGCACAGGGACATCAAGCCTGGTACGCTGCGCCCTTCTCTATTCCAATAGTTGATTGTTGTTTGCAGGCAATGTGTTGCTGGGTGAGCGGGACGAGGTGAAGCTGGCCGACTTTGGCCTGGCGGTGCGGCAGTGCGACTCGCAGCCGACCAGCCTCGCCGGAACACCCAACTACCTCGCACCAGAGGTAGGCCCTTCTAGTGATAGTGATTGTTGTTATTATTCTTCATGTTGTTGTGCCCTGTGTTTGATTGGTAGACAAAACTGGAACTCTGATGTTTGCAGGTGCTGAAGCGGCAAGGTCACTCTCCGCGCACCGAGGCCTGGTCTATTGGGTGAGGAGGACACTCTCTATCCAGCTGTTGATGATCATGATGGCCGTCGTTCAGGTGCACTCTGTACTGTATGCTGGTTGGCCGTCCCCCGTTCGAGACTGACTCGCTCGACAACACGTACCAGAAGATTGCGGCCGGCGAGTTCTCCTACCCCATCCAACTCCATCACTACGCAGTCGACCTTATCGATGCGTGAGTGTTTTGCTCCTTCAAAATTGCCGTTTGTATTTTTATTAAACTATTTCAGTCTGCTGTGCGTGAACCCTTCGACTCGTCTGACAGTGTCGCAGATCCGGATGAGTCATTTCATGGCGTACAGTGTGGAGGAGACGACGAGGGAGAGGGAGTATGTGAGGGAGGCGGTCAGGGAGCTGGACTATGGCAGTGGAAGGGAGAGCGAATACGACAGACAGCCACGCATCAGGTGAGAACAGGGGTTGCGATTTCGGTGAATAGCTGTGTCATTGTTTGTGTGTTGTAGGAGTTCCACGCACGATCTGTATGCGGTCCCGTGTTCGTCGGTCCTCCTGACTCCCCCGCAGAGGGAGCGGGACAGCCGCTGCCAGCATCTGCCTGCCACCGATGTCAATGCCAACGACCTGGCTCCTCCGGCCATGTACTCGGTGAGAAATGCTCGCTTAGTTAGTAGCTGTAGTAGATGTAGCGTCCTTTCTTATCTCTCTGTTCAGTCGATGCCGGGTCAGCTGCAGCGTTTCAAGTCTCTGACGTTGCTGGAGCAACAGCCGAGTGGGGCTCGCGAGAGCGGAGGAGCAGGATGGAGCAGGGGAGGAGCGAGGACGGCGGAGGAGAAGGTGGGTGGAAGAGATATGAGGAAAGGGGAGGGAGAGTATAGGCTCATTTGTTGTTAGGATGCGCTGGATATGTTCAGGTAAGGCGCGCGGTGATTGATGATTGTTGTGGCTTTTCTGTATTTCGAACAAGCTCTACTTCCGATTGACTGCATATGCGCTTTTTGTGTGTGATATTGTACGGAACTGCGTATTTTTGGCGGAGCGTCGTTTGGATGGAATGTGCATGGCTACTGTTGATGAGTGTGTGTCCCTCCTCCTCCCTCCTCACTCACCCCTCTTGTGCTTGCAGCGCCGTCGTCGCTCGTTGTACTCGACCGGCCACGACTCTGGCCTCGGCTCCGACCCGAATCTGTCGGCGCGCGCGGACCTGTGCCAGGTACGTCTTCACTTACATTTGATCAAACAAGATATGTGGAATTCATTTTTACATGGCATTTGTTCAGGAACTGGATCACCACGTTGACGAGTTGAGGCAGTTTCGGAATGGAGGCAAGAAGCTAAGGAGAATAGGAGAGACGCCGGTAGGTGGAATAGACTAGTCATGTATCCACGATTTACGATGTTCGTGCGATATTTTGCTGATAACACGCACTTTGGTTGTTTGAAATCATGATTGCCCGCTTTCAGCTGCATATCTCCAAGTGGGTGGACTACTCGAATCGCTTTGGCTTTGGCTGTATGCTGAGCGACGGCGCAGTGACTGTCAAGCTCAACACTGGCGTGTCCGCTGTCATGCCGTCAGTACACTTATTTCATTTTGCAACCACCCTGTATGTAAATTGACGGCAAAATTAATTGTGATAATTCTAAAATTTATGAAACCTATTATATCTTTTTCATTCGGTTGTTGACAGTTGATGAGATCTGATGTGATGTGGTGTTGTGTTTCAGTGATTCGCAGTCGTATGTGCGTGTGGCGAAGCACGGTCTGTCGGGTCCGGTGCTGGGGTTGGAGTACCGGGGGGCGGCGGCAGTGGACAGGGAGAGGGAGTGGACGGTGGAGCAGAGCGACGCCAGCCGCTACGGAGACATGTGCAACATGTATAGGTAAGTGGAGGAAGAGAGGACGCAACATATATTTATGTCAAATCAAGTAGCACATGACAATGTGACTCTGTGTTGTTGTGGAGGGAGACGGGATGCGGTGTTACCGTCAAGTGTTGCAGGGAGTACATGCAGCGCGAGTTGATGGACGCTGGTGTGTGCGTGGGCGGGGGAGCTTCGAGTGCCAGCGGCACCCTGCCCTTCCTCGTCACATATCACATGTTCGCCAACGGCATAGTCATGCTGCTCAGCGATGCCACCGTCCAGGTCAGAGAAAGAATCACAGACTTTCTCAATTCACTTTTGAATCTCTAATCGGTGTCGTGTGTTCTGCATGTTCAGGATGGAATTTAGGACGCTTTTCAAATCTCCAAGAAGTGTTTGAGTATTGCTTGTTTCAGATCAACTTCTCGTCTCCCCGCATCAAGGTGGTTGTGTCTCCAGGGGCGCGGGGCGAGAGAGGACAGAGGTCGCCTACCGTAGTCACGGTGAGTCATCGATTTGAAACGACGCTCGAAGAAGTTATTTTCTGTTTCGCATGATTTTTTTGTGATCCGGAATGATGAAAACAACTACTGTGTACATGTGTATGTAGTGAAACGTGTTGGCACGTATGTAGTAATTGTTCTTATTTACTTCTGAACTACTGTGTTGGTCAATTCCTCATTGTTTCAGTTGATGGACTCTTCCCGCTGCGCGTATTCGTACGAGCTGGTGTCTGAGGGGGAGGAGTGCGTGTGTTCGAGTGAGAGGGACGTGTTGGAATGGACGAGGGGCCTCATCCAGGCACAGGCAGACGCCACCCGAGCCGACGTGCGCACTGTCACCACTGAGTGCTAGCCCCTCTCTCCCCTTTTCGTAGCCCCCCAGTCTCAGATTCTCTAGGCATTGTCAGTGTTGTGTAGTTTTGCATTCTTTCATACTTGTCGCAGCCTTCTTCTCTCTTTCCACGCCAGTTGAATCCATGACTGCCATTCAGAGATGTGTACATAGTCTGCCCAGATCCCCCCTTCCTTGATGATAATGATGTGTGTTATGATGAGCGGGATATCGATCGAGTTGTATCCGCAAATAGCAAGTGAGCCAAGTTACGTTGTGTTTGTTCGATCTGGCAGCTAGCGGGTGTTGCATGTGTATTGGCTCACTTTCCTCACTTGATAGGTCCCATAAAAAGAGGGAAGGGTCCCCACACGGATCCCATCCTTATAGACAATGATGAAGAGTTCTTACATAGATAGTTTATTGTTATTTCTATGTCAGTATTTTCCGTATGTTGTGCATGTAATAAACCTCGTTTGTTATCACCATGCATTTATGGGTACGTTGGATTTGAATTTGCTTGACTGACCTTTGCTTATCATTGATGAGTGAGCGAGTAATCAGCTGGCCAGTTGGCACACAGATATCGATTCCTGTGGTGATACTTGCATTTTGAATATGGATCGAGAAACGAAGGCATGTGGAGCGAGCTTGAAGGTATTCGATTATTATATATTGATTGAATCAATTTATTAATAAGTTACAGAGTATGTCTATTTTTCTGATAGTTTTGGAGTCGATTGGAACCGTATTTCTGGGAGTATTCCTTTTGTCGAACATTTTCACAGCGGATAAGTGGCGTGAGTGTATAAGAAAAGAGAAAAGGAGGAAGGGGGAGGTGGGGAGAGATTGCAGTATCTGTCGTAATCAACTCCTGCTTCTTCACTCTCTCACTCGCTTCTGTCATCTCCTTCTCACTGTCTATCAAAGGCGGCAGTCCTCTCATGGTCGTTCCTATGATGGCTAATCAGGTACGGCGTACGGTAGTATCAACTAGGGATACTATACTGTGAATGTTCAGGTGGTATCTATTATCTGGCTGGCAGTATGGCTGTATGCTTGCATCTCAGCAGTCACCAGTGGATACTTATGGTTTGTATAAGTTGTGTGTATAAGTTGTATGAAGTTGTTTAATGCACCAGTTGCACGATTCGTCACAAAAGAATCCTATTACTGACTCATTGTTCATTCTTACATTATATACTAATTCAGGTCTCTTGAGTGGTTGGGCGGGCCGAAGAGTGATCGAAGCGTTGTGTCCAAAGATATCACGGATGCCAACTATAGAGATCCCAATGAAACGAGTCCAGAGGCGAAGAAAGGTGAGAGAGAAAGGGGGAGGGAGGGAGAAAGGGTGATTTCAGCGATTCGCTTCGGTCTGATGATTACAGTGGCAGTTCTGTTCATTTTCGTTGTCAAGGTATATGCTGTTCTGTCAGAGTCGAAATAATTGATTTTGAAACACAGGGCTTCCGTGAAACGCATCTGTTGTTTCCAGGTCTTTGTCTTTTCAATCGCCAAGTCTGCATTCGTCTCCCTACAGAAAACGGCAGTCGGGGAAGCAGAGAGAAGGAGGGAGAAGGAGGGACAGTACGAGATGGAGGAGAGGTGGGAGAGAGAGGGGACGAGAGAGGGGGGGGGAATCAGCTCCTTCTAGATTCATCGAGGACCGCGATGCCAATTCGTCTCGCTTCGATCGCTACGACAAGGAGTCGAGCTGCAGCAGCCGTCAGCTCAGCAAGAAGTCTTCTGAGGAGGAGGAGTGGAGCAGGAGCAGTGCGAGGGAGGAGTGGAGGGAGCAGACGGGGAGGAGGAGCGACTACCCCCAACAGAGACACTCCATGGCCGGCCCACAAGAGTCGTGTTGTTGAGTCGTGGACTTGTTATCTCGTTGTTACCTGTGCCTCCAATAAAGCCCCCCCCCACTGTCTCTCACTCGATCGATTGATTACGCATATTCAGAGTCGCACTCTGGGTTGAGTGTGTTTGGTCATTTTACACGTCGACCTGAGAGGTCACACGAGAGAGTGTGTAGAACCGGGAGGCGCAGACGACTCTAGTGATTTCCACACGGGTCAGGGGTCAGCGAGTGGTGCGATCAGAGTGTGCGATAGCCAATGGCAGCGGTGCGAGCGAGGGAAGGCGGCGCTTTCCCGCTCTCTCACACGCACTTTCACTCCGCGTCACTCTCCCCCACTCTCCTGTATTCGCATCCGCCTCCTCTTTCACTTGCCATTTCAGTATTGGTATCTTATCATTTTGCTTCACAACAGTTGTCTTTCAGCATGCTCGACTATCAGAACCCAGTTTCTATGGCTGATTTTGCCGCGGCCGCCGCTGCTGCCTCCGCTCCTCCGACCACCACTATGGTACATCAACCGGTGAGTACTGTACGCTGTTTTGTCCACTGTACCATTACTGTATTCTTTAAACGTGTCCCTACCGTTACCGTCTCTATCTCATGTACCGTACCTCTACCGTCCCCTAACCGTATGCCCAGCTGGCGCCGGCTCCGATGGACGACATCATGCAGCAGATGCTCGCCGGTCTGCCCATGTTCCAGCAGCTCATGCAGCAACAGGTGGGAGAGGGCTGAGTAAAAGTAGACAGAACATGTGATGTGGATTGCAGCTGTCCTCCTCGGACCCGTCCCCCGTGTCCGCCCCGGCTCTTCCCGCCCTGCCGATGGATCAGCTCGTCCCGCCGCACGACTCGGAAGAGGAGAAGATGACACACTCGGTAGGTTACTATGTCTTTGCTGGTTGTGTACGTATCGATGCTTAAATAGGCCAGTGCTGTCGTTGGAAAATCGCTGGGCTATGGTGTAGCGCCATAGTACTGATTCGACCCCCTCTGCAGAGTGAATCTTTTGAATCGAGTGATACCTTCACCTATTGATGTCCGTGTTTTCCATATTTGAAGTACTCCTTTCCCGTTTCCAGGAAGAGGGCACTTCGTCGGCGACTGGATCGATGGGCTCCCGCAGTCCCGAACTCGTCCTCCCCGCTGGCGCCCCCACCACACTCGGAGAGCTCGTACAGCCAAGGTACGGCAGGTACACTGTAGACGTGGATGTGTATACTGTATGCGTAGTTCGCATCAATGCTCCTGTTAGAATATTGTACACACCGCGCTTTCAGTCTGGCGCAGAAGGACCGCTGGTTCGAGTGTTTCTCCACAGCGAACGCCGATGAGATATCGGCGCTGGTCTACTCCCTCTATTGCGACTTCAACCCGTACGGAAAAAAGGACGGATACCAGCAGTAAGTGGGCGGGGGAGAGTGTGCGGAACACGAGGGAGAGAAAGAAAGAATGAAGAGAGAAAGAATAGAGAGAGAGAGAAAGAATAGAGAATAGAGAGAGAATAGAGAGAGAATAGAGAGAGAGAGAAAGAATAGAGAGAGAGAGAAAGAATAGAGAGAGAGAGAATAGAGAGAGAATAGAGAGAGAGAATAGAGAGAGAGAATAGAGAGAATAGAGAGAGAATAGAAAGAGAGAGAATAGAGAGAGAGAATAGAGAGAGAGAGAGAGAATAGAGAGAGAGAGAGAGAGAATAGAGAGAGAGAGAGAATAGAGAGAGAATAGAGAGAGAATAGAGAGAGAGAATAGAGAGAGAATAGAGAGAGAGAGAAAGAATAGAGAGAGAGAAAGAATAGAGAGAGAGAGAATAGAGAGAGAGAATAGAGAGAATAGAGAGAATAGAGAGAGAGAATAGAGAGAGAGAGAAAGAATAGAGAGAGAGAAAGAATAGAGAGAGAGAGAGAATAGAGAGAGAGAATAGAGAGAGAGAGAGAATAGAGAGAGAGAATAGAGAGAGAGAATAGAGAGAGAGAATAGAGAGAGAGAATAGAGAGGGAGAGAGAGAGAATAGAGAGAGAGAGAATAGAGAGAGAGAGAATAGAGAGAGAGAATAGAGAGAGAGAGAGAGAGAGAGAATAGAGAGAGAGAGAGAATAGAGAGAGAGAGAATAGAGAGAGAGAATAGAGAGAGAGAATAGAGAGAGAGAAAGAGGGGGAGAGAAAAGGGGGGAGAGAGAATGTTTGCAGCTACAACTGCATCACCCGCTCTCGCTCCAAGTGTCGCTTCCGCGTGCGCGTCAGAGAGGACGCAGGACGGCGAGTTTTTTTCGGTGGAACTGCCATTTAATAGCGTGTTCCGCTGAGAGCGTATGTAATCATTACATGTTCAGTTGGAGGGCGGAGGAACGCGGGACGCACACCCATCCAGTGGACGCGGCCCATGCCGCGCCACAGGGACTGCCCAAGTGAGCACGGGTGTAGGGTACGGTAGATGGGAACTGTATAATAGCTAGATATGTATACGCCATAATATTAGGACTTCGAATTACTGTATTGTTTACAGATCGATTCGCGAGATAGTGGACCGCTCTTTCCACGAGGAGTGGACTCCGAAGCAGCGACAGGAGAAGATAGACGATGAGGTTGGTTCGTCGCGTCCTGGTGTTCTATATCGTACACTGACTTCGAACTTATCCGTGACTTGATAAGAGTGATTACGTTTCACTGTCAATGAGAGTACGTGGTGATCTGAATCGTGTGTTGCCAAGACAGTGTGTTTTCAGATGCGCCACCTGGGTATTCCATCGTATCCGAAGATGGGCCGACAGATCGACAACCGGGTGTCGTATCTGCGGAGGAGCAAGAACCTGCAAGAAGTGAAGAAGATGACTGCTGGAATAGACAATGTGGTGAGTACATGTTGGAAGACGACTGTATGTTGACCGTCCGCGTCTCGATTGCAGCCGCTGCCTGCCGGTCTCACTCTGCCCGAGGGATTCCAGATGACTCCCGAGCTGGCGCAGCTGCTTGGAATGAACATGGACGGTCTGGACACGTCGACACTGAACCAGACTGCGGACGACACTGTGCACGCACCAGACACCGACATCAAGGTAAACTCGCAATCAGAAAGTGCGCCGCCTGTCTCTCTCTCATCCCGCGGTCAGAGACGCGGAGAGAGTGTTAAAAATAGGAGAGCCAGGTTCGCGGCGCGTGTCCACCATCCGCGTGCGGCGGATGCTGGGCGCAAAGCCAAGGGCTAACTTTCTGATTCTGACTATAGCACATCCTCAATCAAACATGTCTGGAGTGTGTATTGTAAAAGCGCAAGCCACAGTAAAGCTAGCTACTTCTCGAATTTCACTCGAATGTGTGAGCCGATTGTAATTGTTGCTTGAGGTGGAGACAGGGGATTGCGCGTCTTCGGATTCGGCCGCCACGTCTCCAGCCACCAACGACGAACCCATGCTCGCGATCGCTGAGTGAGCGACGATCACGTGTCACTCTTCTGTTTCCACTGTACACTACAATGTTGTTGGACCAATCGAATGTTCCCCCCGCCTCACCTCACGCTTTCCACCAATGATATCATCAATCACGTGTATCTCACTCTCCATTACTGTAATACTGTTTTATATCGTTTGTGTAATATATAATAATACGTAATGTGATGTATACATTTTCAAACAACTCAGTGTATACATTTTCAAACAACTCAATTGTGTACATAACTGATGCGCAATCGAAATTGTGGCCATTGGAAAATCATACCACATACCACCATACCATCATACCACCAGAAGAAGTGCTATGATACTACCATACACATGATATGATACCACCATACCACCCCATCCAAAATTGGTGGTATGGTTTTTCATTGCGGTAGACGAAGAATAGGATCTATGGTGAAATGGCCAGTCTCTGAGTGTGTTCTTGACTTCAGAGAAAGACCAATGTCCTATGTGTTTATAATTAGGTGTTTCCTGTGTGTTCATAATTAGAGGTAAAGGCTTTCAAAAAAAAAAGACAACCATAGACGCCATATACAAAAGAGTCAAACTGTTGCACAGTTAATAATGGTGCTCTCGGAGTCTGGCTATTGATTGCAATCAGTTGTATCAGTTGGAGAATGTCACTATATGAGACTATGGTTATCACTTTTTTCTGGAGGTTCGACTCGTTTAAAGGCGTGTGTACATTTCAACAAGACATTCCTTGAGTGCGAAACATTCCTAACTTTTGAATAAGTTCTAGAAGAAGAAATGTTCTTTGTGTTTTTTCTTCATCACTTCATCACTTCATCACTTCATCACTTCATCACTTCATCACTTCATCACTTCATCACTTCATCACTTCAAGTGATGAAGTGATGAAGTGATGAAGTGATGAAGTGATGAAGTTTCAATTTTTTTTAACTTTTTTTAATTGTAAAAAGTACTTTGTAACTTGTTTTTGTAAACTTTTAATCGTTTTTTACTAGTTTGAGCTTTCCTATATAGCGATAACCATAACGATGTGAAAAGCGACATGGCAGAAGCGGAAGATATCTTGTCAATTTACATAAAATAGGAAGAGGACGATGTTCCTGGGAAGTTTCTTTTTTCTATTTCATGTTCCTCATCCTCATCCGTGTTTGAGGGACGCACTGACACTAGCGTTGTCGTAGAGAGAGAGAACCTTTTTGTTGGAATAATTACGCGCCGGACACAAGCAACTCCGATCCACCAACGTAACCTGACGTCGTCAATACGTCGTCATCTTTCTTTGGTATGGCAAGAGCGCAGTTGGTACAAAACTTCATCACTTCATCACTTCATCACTTCATCACTTCATCACTTCATCACATGTGATGAAGTG
This sequence comes from Rhabditoides inermis, assembly GCA_963966185.1. NCBI lineage: Eukaryota > Metazoa > Nematoda > Chromadorea > Rhabditida > Rhabditidae > Rhabditoides > Rhabditoides inermis. The sequence goes on from CAWZYM010000304.1 coordinate 121,044, forward strand.
ATGAAGTCAAAGTGATGAAGTGATGAAGTGATGAATTTTCCAGGATGCCTATTTTACATATTCTGTTTATTTTCAGCATTAATTATATTTATGAAAAGAGATTGTATTTTCATAAATTTTTACGTGTTAGTTGTAGTTTATTCACAAAATTTAGAGTGGTATGCTCCTTTAAGGCTAACAAGCAGCCTCGCGGAGTGTTTGCCATGAACTGGGAGTGCCAGTTTCCGCTTCCCCCGAATCCCTAAAAACCAACTACCGGGTCAACAAAAAGGGCTTTCCGAAGACGACTGGTTCAATATTGTCTGGTTCAATATTGTCTTTCCAGTGTGTAAACGGTGGATATACGCATTTTGAAACACCATTTGTTCTCTCAATAGGACGATACGTGTTTTGTTTGTAGTTTGGTTGGTGCTTCTCGATCGTGATCAAGTTAGCATAAAGCATATCCGATCCCGCTCTCTCTTGGGAAGCAAGAGAGAGCGGGATAGGGGTGTGCAAATCTGCGCAGTGTGGACTACATACGTGGCACTCAGCAGCGCTCGTTTTCTGTTTTTTTTGTGTTTGTGTGGCTAGAATTGTTGCATACGTGTTCACTGACGTGCTGCTCTAGTCCCCTGACCTGATGGAGAACACAGTGAAGAACAGAGTGCTCCACGCCACTATCGAGTTCCGCACGGTGTGTTAAGTTTGAGTGCTACAAAGCTTACTTAAACAAGGGTTGTTATTCCTCGACGTAATTGAGTGATTGAGTCGTTTGATTATTGATTATCGATTTTGTTTTAGGCTTTCGACAAGTACACTGATGAAATGTCCAGCGTTGTGGCAGCAGCTGAGAGGAAGGCCTCTGATGCCGAGACCGAACTCAAGGTGGCAACGAGAATTATGGCGGAGAAAAGCTCCCGGATAGTGGAACTGGAACAACTGGTTCTTTAACTGAAAGTACGGTTTCCGTTCTATACTACTGGATACTAGATATGTGAGGAACTCGCTATTTTATTTTTCAATTTTAGAATTAGCTTTTTTTATTGAATGTTTTATTTGCAATTTGCAGCGTGACATCCGAGTCTAGACACTCTCCCTCGACGACAGCTCTGAGTTCCAGGAAGGCGAGCAGGTGAATACTTACTGATTATTATTGATGGTATACTCATATTGGTTACTCACTACTCAGGAGACCAGTGGAGCTCGCGCTGCTCTCGGGAGGCCGGAACCGACGGTCAATAAGGTCGATCCTGTCGCACCCGTGAAGTTCAAGAAGACAGTCACTACTAAGGCTGTTCCGTATTCGCGCACCGCTCTGCCCAAGATCGCGGGCGGTAAGTGTGACATCTAAAGTCCTCTCCGATTCTCCAGGAGCCCAATTTGTGCGCAAGCATGTTGTATACGCTGTGGCAAACAATTTACGAGAATTGGATCATTTGGATGACTAGGACATCGGTCAAGAATTGCTTTTGTGTATTCCAAATTGCGCTGATTGTGCGCTACCGGTGCTAAATCGCCTTTGCGCACGAATGGTGAGGGGTTTATTTGAACTGGAGAATTGGCGGGAACTTTACGTGTGAGCTATGGTTCTCTCAGACATAATACAAATTTTCGCTAAATACATTCGATGACGAATAATATTCAATATCGTTTCATCTTGTTCATGTATGTCTTCAGAATGCGCGGAAAATTCTCCCCATGCCCACGGGCAGAAAAAAAATAGTGCATGACTAAGGTGAGTCTTTGAAGTCACTACTTGTTGCACGGTATACATCAACATTCAGTTTCAGTGCGTGAATGGCGCAGCCGCACCTGGTTGGGGGGCTCCCCAGTTCAGTGGGCTAGACTGTGTGGGTGGAGAGTCCTTTCCTGGTGGGGACATTATTTCTATTTCGTTGGATTATCGTATATTTACAGGCAGAGAAAATTTCATCACGTTTGGAAAAAGACATTAAAGAAGGTACGTTTTCGTTGTTGTAATCTTTTGATTGGTTATTAATACCCTTTACTAGCCTTTGTTTTAGCTCGCGCCGCTGGAGTTTCCGGACACCGTGGGGTGGGCTTCTGTTGATGAGTTCATGAAAATGTACTAGTCACGATACTGTAATATACGTTTTATTTATGTTCGATTATCCTCCTAACAACCTCCTAATCTTTGTCATATGACATATAGCTGTTTTGTGTCGCGTTTCTGCTTTTTTGACACTTACTGTCGTTAGTTCAACGTCAACTGTACCCGCGTTTTGTTCTGTAATGTTAATAAACGTTGTTATTATCATCTGTACTTTCATCATTTTGATACGAAACATAAAAGTTTTTTGAACATTGGTATTTTGGTTCTTTCATGCGACGGTAGAGAGCGGGAATGCGGGAGCGGCAGCTTCCGAAACTCTGAACATCTCTAAAGCCAGTCCGCTCTAGTGCACCCAGCTCACCGCCCCGAGAGAAAAAGAAGTCCGGGAAGGACGGCCGCGCTGTGACTGCTTCTGCCGAGTCTCCTGCAGGAGTCTCCAACGGCCAGGATGGAGAGCTGGCATGTGAGTGTACTTAACTACTTTTCAAGAAATTAAAAGAGCGGTGTGGGGCGAATTAGCTAATCCGCGATCTCTCTCTCTCTCTCTCTCTCTCTCTCTCTCTCTCTCTCTCTCATCCAATGTGTATGTGCGGTGAACACTATGCAGATTGTTTGTAGCACGCATAAGTATTTTTATTTTGTTCAGATTACGATGCCCTAGCCCGGTACGTCCACACGACTCATCCTACTGTATCTGCATCCGTCGTCATTCTCGTTCATCGCCCCAAGCGGAGAAAAGTTGTGGATGAAGTGCATCGGCAAACAGGTATTATACCATGTATTGTTGAATTCATTTCAATGCTGAGTTCTTACAGTGATTGAGATTATTCTTATTTTGCAGGTCAAACCGTTCGGACCTCTGCGCTCTCCGTGAAAGCGAAAGCACACTATTTCGTCTTCCTTTCGCGTGTTCGAGCCTCTGTCGCATCGATAGACCCAAACACGAGCGTTTGACCCTAACGAATTTCCATTACAATCGGATCGATAGATGGTTCTTGGATGGTTGATAGAAGCTCGCATCTGTTCGAGGCACCTTCTATCAACCTTCTATCACCCCTCTATCGAGCCTAGCCTCAAACGCGCTTCGATCAAGGCTCGTGTTTGGGTCTATCGATGCGATAGAGCTCTAGAGGTTCGAACACGCAAAAGGAGAACGAAGTAGTATGTTTTCACGGAGAGCTCAGAGGTCCGAACAAGCGTTAAAGTCTATGGAGTAGCTGAGAACACCCTTTTGCGCCTCGCTGCCTGCGAATTCACCCCTGATGTATAAGTATTTTTCTTTTACATTATATTTTTCTACAGTTTGTTTTCTCTATCGAAGTTTCCCTGTTACGCTTTGTATTCCGTGTTATTGGATCTCGCATCGCAGAAGGATAGTATTACTGTACTTTATCGTATTCCGCTGTAATGTAACGTGGAACGATATTTTTTTTTTATTACTATTTTTTCGTGATTATTGTATCACAAATAGATAAAGTGAAATGAATATAACTTCAATGATTTGATCTTTGTGTACCGCTTGTAATGTGTACCGCAACATATCGCACAAAGTTAGACCTAATTTTCTCGCTCTAGCTGCAAATTAACATTACTTTGCGCTATAGCAAACCATCCTGTTTTTCTATTTTTTTATCATGCTGCTGTTTTGTTTGAACGATAGAAAAATAGGAGTACGACGCTCGATTTCGAGAAATTCGTTTCTTTTCCAAAATCATATGTTTGTAAATGAAAGCCTTTTGCAGTGTCGCGCATGATAAGGCGCGAATTGGCGGTGTGAATGTCAGTGGCAGTAGACGGTGCTGGGACTGCTGCCCTGCTGGGGCGGCCCAGCAAGGCGGATCTGCAGCCGCGCAGCCATCGGCCCTCCCTCAACGTGTTCCAGTTCAGCGACGACTCGGACGAGCACAGCTCGAGCGATGCGTCGCCCGTCCCCGACGGAACACCGTCAGTCGACCCAACCCACAATCACGCTCAATTGTTCGTATTCAGGTTGCGCGAGGCGGCCGAGGTGTACATGCACATGCACCGGCACTTCCGCGTGTCGCGCAACAACCGCGCCAAGTGGTTCTTCGACCACATCGGCAAGAAGGTGCGCATCGAAGAGTCGCGCATCGGACACAACCAGGCGAGTCGAGTTCACTTCATTCTGATATCATTTTGATCTTCAGTTTCTTCAATGTAGTTTCCTCAGTGAAATCCGAGTGTTATGTTCGTAATAGAATTCTGATTAAGCTGATGTTTGTGTATCGTACTGTTTGTAGGACAAGGCCGAATCGGAGATGGTCGTTGTTGGTATCGTACCGAAAGGAGGCGACGGAACAGAGATTGTGGGTATATTAGTTGGCTGCTTGATTCATTTAATACTCGTGTAGGTGGGCGATGAATACTTTTTCGTGACGAAGGAGACGAAGGTGAACTACATCTCGCGCTTCTACCGACACGTCTTCGTCCTCGACCTCTCACCCTCCACCATCGTCGCCGTACGTATTCGTGTATATATTTGAAACCTAGTTTTATTCATTTATTGCTTTTCAGGACGACCAGGCGGATTGCTGTCTGCACACTCGGCTGCTCTCCTGCCTCCGACGCAGCCTGTGCTCCGCTACCAAGAGCGTGAGTCTTTGTTTGTTTCCTTGTTCACTTGCTCCTTCTCCTTCTTCTTTCCAGTTCATCATCCCCGGAACAACCCGCGAGTTCTCGCCGCAGATATACGTCACTGTCTGCGTGTTCACCCCCTACCTGCGATTCGAGGAAGACCTTGTGAGTTTAGAGTTTTACTGGTTCATTTCATTCGCCTTTCTTGACATTTTTCACTCTATACTTTCATTTCCATCGAAAATCATTTCCTTTTCCATATTGCATATGGTCGTATTCAGGTTCTGGTGCAAGGCGAGCTGCTCACCGAGTCAAACACCGAGCAGGTACGCTTGTTTATTTGTTACTTACTTACTGGTAATGCGTGTGTTATATGTGCATTTGTTTGCGTAGGTGTTGTCGATGGTGGAGGCTCGGTTCACTCTCCTTCTCCTCGCCATGCATCGCCACACACAGCCCATCCTCAAGCGGTGGCAGCTCAACACCAGGGCCAAGAGAGTGAGTGATGAGTATTGTGAATCGTATTAGTCATACGGTATTAGTGAAGGCTGATTAATGTATATCAACTTCGAATTGGGGGATCATCACTTTTGGTTGTTCGCTATAGATGACGAGGCTGTATTTCTTGTGTTCCTCTATTCTCCAATCTCTTTCCTTGCAGTCGCAGTATGACTCGATGTGTGAGGGTGCGGGGGACAACTACGCGGTGCAGTACGCCACAAGGAAGAAGAGGACCAGCGAGGTGGGCACATTGATTGGTAGAGCGTAGACGAGATGGGATAGGAATATCATGTATGTTACTCACGTCAAGTACATGTGGTAAAGAGGGGAGGGAGACGGACGAGGAATTATGGATGAATGGATGTGGTATTGTACGGTGTTCATCATTCACTGCATTGCACTCGATGACTTGGAAAGTGACACTTATACGGTATAGTCCAGTGATATATTAGTTGAAAGGTCGGATACATGTATATAGCAACGTATGGATGTATTGAAAATAAGTTGACTATGTAATATGTGTACTCCATATTGCGATGTCTGTGTATATGTAGTTGTGGATGTGTTATGTGTTAAGGGCGCGCGGACGGGGTGCGGGAGCGCGTGCGTGGACGCGGAACACTCAGACGGGCTGGAGGCGCACGGAGTCATGCGATACAACAAGGCAATCTGGTCGGTGCTCCTTCCCATTCATACTTCACATTTAACATTCACTTAGCCTCCTTGACGCTCTGATCATAGAGAAATCGTGGCATTGTTTCAATATCTGTGGTTTCCTGTATAATCATAGAGAAGGAACCTTGAGGGGCGGGAGCAGGAGGGATAATTAGAATGTGTGTTGGAGAAGTAGGAGCAGTTCTTTCAGATTGGACCCGTCGTGTCTGTTCGGAGTGGATGGCGATGTTGGTTATGTATTCAGGGGCATCGAGCAGTTGGCGGACGCGTCTGAGGTGGCGGTGTGGTCGCTGTGCGATGGATACATCCGACCAGAGTGGGCACTCATCTTCATGCTGCGACTCGGACTCGTCGCCGTACAGACACTGCCCGAGAACACGCAGAGCAGTCAGTCTCCCCCTCTCTCTCTTTCTCCCTCCCCCCTCTCTCTCCCTCCCTCTCTACCCCTCCATTCCAGACGTGGTGGTGATCACTGACGCAGTGTGTGGTATGCCGGACGCGTCGGCTCTCCAGCACCTCCTCACCCAGATACGCAGCTACACCGTCAGCTGCTCCTTCATTCAGGTGCGCACGAGTCTCTGCATTTGTAGTTGTGCATTTTTTAATCATATTGCAATGCTGAATTGATACGGTAGGTTTAGCGTGACGTGATTATATAAAGTACGGTATTTGTTCTTGCAGTTGCAAGGCCGCACTCGAGCCGAGGCGTGCTTTGGTCACGTCTCCTCCAGCGAACTCTTCCACTTTCTCGCCATGGGCACGTTCGGTCAGTGATTTATTTATTTATTTATTTAATTATCGACTGATTGTTCAGGCGCATACATTCCGAACTGTCGCTGTTCTATGGGCGACGCGGAGGATGAGAAGAAGGGTCGAATGAACGCATTCCACCGGTGAGCTGGTATCGATTGATTATCGATTTTTGATTGATTTGCAGGGCGCTGGTGTGCTGGTCGTTCCAGAACGCGCTGCAGGAGAACCAACACATGGCCAACCTCATCAACGATATCAACCCCGAGTTTGCCAGCCTCTACAACAAGTGAGTGGGAAGAGAGATAGAGATAAAAAGAGGAAGAGAGAGGGAGAGAAAGAGAGAGAGAGATATGTGATGTGTTGCAGTGACACGATGCGACACCGCTACCTCAACTTTTCCCACGTGAGCCGCATGCACGACCTGCTATATGTGCGACTGCGGGAAGGATTCACACTCAAAGAGGTCTCTCTCTCTATCTCTCTCTCTCTCTCTCTCTCCCTCTCGGAGTGTTGATCCTGATACTAACAGTGTGTTGTTTCATGTGTGTGTGTCGGGTGCGGGCGACCGTATGGCCGTGTGTCTCTCTCTGCCGTTCCGTCCCCTTGTCCACATTGAGTACGTGATCCACGCGGCATGGCCTGAGGACAGGGAGAGGAGGTGAGGCGGGAGGGAGGGGAGGGGAGCAAGCCAGGGAAGATGGGCGGCGACAGTTGTAATTATGGCGAGCAGCGGTGTTGGTAGATCAGTGACAAGGAGGATGAGAAGAGAGCAAGAATAGAGAGTAAGCGCATTGCACTGTGTTGAGGGAGAAGATGGAGATCGAGATCCTGGTCGTCGCTCCGTATCACGTGATGAAGGATCTCATCTCCGAGGTTGGTCATGTCTGTTGTCCATCGCACTTGAAAAGATTTCTTTCAAATATGTGAAATAAAACTGTTGATAGCTGGTGAACCGATATTTTCCTGTCAGGTGGACCACCTGAACCCGGCCAGACAGAGCTCGATACAGGCGTTCCGGAGCACTCTGGACAGGTGAGAGCGGGTTGTTTACTTGTCTACCTGCGTTGTTTGTTTGCAGTCTGATAGAGGCGGATGTGCTGCTTGTCCACCTACACTCGTTCAACACACGAGAGGCGTTCTACAAGGTACACGGGTTGATTAGCATTGTTTTTATATTGTTAGCGGAGGTGAGCATAACGCTACTGTCTTTTCAAAATTTGTGGATGAGCTATAATTGATATGCGTTGTGATGGGTTGATTGAGGTGTTGATTGGAGAATATAGATGTTTAGTTCTTGTTTTCCTAGTTGTAGTCGACTTGTTGCAGGTGCCTCGGTCGCTGCACCGCTCCGAGCTGTACCTGTTCTCTGCCAAGAGAGACGTGCTCAGACTCGGACACCCAGACACGAACAGGTGAGTAGAAGGGAAGGGACGCGTAGACAGCCAGGGGAAGATGATCTCTGCGAGGAAGCAGGGTAAAATTCAGTATCGCAAACATGATCTCAAATTTCGAATTTAACGATGCCATGAGCAGGGTGTGCTGAGAAAAGTAATGAATATTGATGGGTAATGATATTCTCTTTCGAAAAGTACAGAAGTAAAGAGGAGGGGTTTGTTTTGATCTAATTCAACAAAAGCGCATGCATAAAATCTATTCGCAGCTGACTAAAATTTCAAAACAAACCTGCTCTTTCAAACGATGTTTTATTTACTCTAAAAGAAGCACTTTGATGTGATTTTTGTGCATGGCATGCATATTTCAATACATTTTTTGTTACTTCAGACCGTTCTTTCATGTTATTTTTAAAGAAAAACAAAACATTGCTTACTTGATGTTATATTGTGGCTATGTTATATAACAATGATGTTTTGTTGAAAGTTGATTTTTGGTACTTTCAATGTTCAATTCAATCCTAACAAGTAACTTGCAACAAAATCAAAATTTTATAGTGCACATTATGATTTCTTTTCACCGATTAGAAAGAGCAGGTTTGTTTTGAAATTTTAGTCAGCTGCGAATAGATTTTATGCATGCGCTTTTGTTGAATTAGATCAAAACAAACCCCTCCTCTTTACTTCTGTACTTTTCGAAAGAGAATGGATGTCCTTTTCTCAAATTTCGAAGAAATTTTTTTCTCAATTTGATTTACGAAAATAAAGTATACATTTATTCAAATATCTATATCTGTACATAATATTACATAAACTACAATGTATATTTGGATAGACATAACAACAAAACGTATACATCATGAATTGATTACGCCAAATATTAAAATATACATATACAATTACTACAACACTACAGTTCAATTACTACAACACTACAAAACTATACACTATATACATGCCATCATTCCTATGGCAGTCGCGGCCCGAGAATCCGGCGGCGCACACACACGTGTATGTAGCTGTTCACCTGAACACGAGAATCACTCCTGCCATGTCTGCTTGCGGACGGTGACCAACGACCGCCGAAAATGGAACGATCCCTTTCCCCAGCGCTAACCAAACCATCTCTCATGCTTGCAATCCAAAATGCACATGAATAAGCGATTCTGGATAAACATTTGATTTGATGTCTCCTGCCCTCACCCCATCCACACAGGTGGCTCCGTTGTGGCAGGGGTTGGAGGCGCAGTCGTCCACGTCGATCCCGCATCGGCGGCCCGTCAGTCCGGGAGGGCACATACAAGAGAAGTCGCCCACGCCGTCCACACACGTTCCGTTGTTCAGACACGGGGCTGCAATCAATTCAATCGATAAAGTAGCGGTCAATATCTTCGAAACTTCCTTCCATACCGACTTCGAAACGCCAGGAAACACGACCAAACAGCTAGTTTCAAAATAGTTTTGAAAGAGCTGTTTCGAAGAGACTGACCACACCTTCATCAATCAATCTTCCACGTACCACTGGCGCACTCGTCGATGTTCTTCTCGCAGGTGCGTCCGGTGAATCCCACAGCACACTGGCAAGTGAACGAGCCACGCGTATTCCGACACACTCCACCATTCCGACACCGGTCAGACACACACTCGTCCACGTCCTGAAAACCAATCGATAACCTCATGTCCAATTCTAATCCTCACCAGCTCGCAGAACACATCGCGGCAGGCACACGTATAGTCGCGGTGGTCCACCGAAGGCACACACTCCGCCTCGTTGTCACACCTGCAATCGATAATCAATCAATAACACACAGGTCGGCATACCTGTTGAGTCGACAGGGATCCCTCTTCATATGGCAGCGCGCGCCGTAGAAGGCAGCGGTGCAGTGGCACTCGAATCCGCGCGCGCTGTTCACACACTGTCCTCCATTCTCACAGGGGGAGCCGGCACAGTGGTCGACGGAGAGCTCGCAGTTGCGGCCAAAGTAGCCCACACCACACACACACTCGTATCCGCCATCGGCTAGGTCAGAGCACACTCCTCCGTGCTCACAGGGGTTGGAAGAGCGCTGCGACGCCTGTAATCAATCAATACTATGTAGTATGCAATCAATCAATCATCCTATCGCGTACCTGTAGCATGCATCCGAATCCGGTGAATCCAGGCGGGCAGGCACACACGGCTCCTCCCAAGCCGTCCGGAATGCATCGCTGGTTGCCAAAGCAGCCGGCAGACGCACACGGGTCCAGAGACGTCTCGCATCTGAACAACAATGACGGAAAAGGAGGGATGTGCTGACCTTCTGCCGCCGAATCCGGGAGGGCACAGACAGACCCCGTCGGGCTCACACTCTCCGCCATTCAGACACCCGCCGTCCACAACACAGTTGGGCATGTAGTGCTCGCAGCGAGACCCGTAGAAGTTGTCCGCACACCGCGTCTCGCATCTCAAACAAACGAGAAAAAAGATGATTACGTCATCAATCGACATCACCCACCTGTCTCCCGACCAGCCGGTCATGCAGGCGCACTCATAGCTCCCGATTCGATCGATACACGGCCAGAGTTGAGGCAGGGCTGCCCCGCGCACGCATCCTCCAGCTCCTCACATCGCTCGCCAATGTAGCCCTGGGTACGGTAGACATAACATACAGTAACCCTGAGTACAGTACCTTGGGGCAGTCGCACGCGAATCCGCCGGGTGTGTTGCGACAGCGGCCGTCGTGGTAGCACGCATCGGGCAGAGAGCAATAGTCCACGCTCTTCTCGCAGTGAGAGCCCTAATTCAATCAATAACCAATACACAGGGACCATCCGGACGCACCGTGAATCCAGGCTTGCACCTGCAGGAATAGGCGCCAGTAGGGTCCGCCTCGCACACCCCACCCAACTGACAGGGAGAGGAGACACACGGGTCAGCCAGTTCACACAGCAGACCTGGGGGGAGTATCGATCGAGAGGGAAAAGGGGATATAGTCGAGAACCATCCTCATCTTTTTTTAATGTAGCTAGCAGTTCCATCCCACTATGGGCGAAATCAGACTTGATGTATCAAAAAGCCACTTCATGATACAAAAAGGCACTTTCTGTGGTTCCGAGATCTTTCTTAGGGTCGTTCGCCAGCAAAAGTTGAGTCTGACGTCTACTTTTGCGAGAATGATGGCTGACCTATGCGACCGGGCGGGCAGACACACGTGAATCGGGCGACGCCGTCCACACACACAGCTCCCGCCGCGCACGGACTGCCACTACAGTCGTCCCTACAATCAGTCGATACATGCCAATCAATATAACACGTTGTTATACTACGTACGCAACACGTTGTTGTCACCTGAATCATTGAAACAATATCACTACACAAACAACACAGTATATTCACGCGATTCTCTCTATTCAAGTTTGCCGGACCTAGTATCGAGCCGTGGCACTGTCATCGCCGCAGCCAACCCGCATCCTTTTCATTTTGTGCGACAAAAGCATGGAATGGTTTTTAATTGAGTTTGAGTATTTATAATAAATGATAAACGTATTGTGATCCTATTTCCATTAACAAAAACAGAACAATAAAGCAAATTTCAAGTATTGACATCATTCACAAAATCACGCAATTTGTGCACCCGCCGCGCCCTATAGAAGAGCGTCATATAGGACTTTGCGATATTCAGAAATGTGTTACACAATACTGGAAGGTGCCAAAAAACCGATATAAATTACAAAAACACATATAAAACAACAATCGGAAACAACAACTCGAAATTCACTAACAAGCAGAGGGAGGCGGAGCAAACGACGCGCTCGGCCAATGAGAGTGCGCTCAGCAGTTGGGAAACGCCAATGAGCACACGCGCTTTGGGCGGAGCTTACGTAATGCGCGTCGTCGTCGTCGTCGTCGTCGTCGTAAACACGTTTAGTGGCAGAGTGAGCGAAACGCTCTTTTTTGTATTTTTGATACCACAATCGATATTTTTATTTCTCGAATAATGTTCATTGGTCTTACTAAATGATATTCTAACAAAAAAACACATACTATGGGGTATATCGTATTGGGATAGAGGAATTGGTGTGTAGCTTGGGGGTGGCGTGCTGTGCGCGCCAAAGATCAAAACAAACGGGCGGCGCTGCGCGCCGCCCCTAATTGAGTGTTTTGTGTATGTGAACCTCTCTAGGGACCTGGACTCGTCGTGCTGGTCGTTCGCCGACTTCTGGCACATGCTGTACAAGCTGGATGAGGGCATCTGGCAGAAGTGGGTACACACACACTCCTTCAGAGCCATACTCAAGGTCGACGAGGTGGGCAGAGAGAGAGAGAGAGAAAGAGAGAGAGAGAAGCAGTGAGGTGTGATTTCAGATTCCGGACCAGCTATTCGAGGAGAGCTACCGCGGCGGGCTCAACTGCCACAACGCCTTGGACAAGGTGTCCATTCATAAAAATGCCATCACTAAACCCAATACCAGGTACACTCTCTTCTGGTGCAGAACTCGTCGTTCTGTCTCGTCGAGAAGCAGTCGTACGTCACGTTTGTGTACCGGAAGTGAGTGACGAGGGAGGGAGGGAGGGGATGTTGTCGTGTGTTCAGCGATGACGAGGATCACTTGCTGCCTCCTCGCTACTTCTACATGGTGCGAGTGTGCATGGCTGCCCCCTGTGTCACCCTCAAGATCGCCTTCCTCGGAGGCATCCGAAACAGCGAGAGGGCAAAGGTACGAACGAATACCACACACTCAGCACTGTCAGCTGTCCATTTAAAGAAAACAATACCGAGAGGGTTACGATTACGGTACTGTATGCGGCATTGGAGAAGTGTTGTGATTACATCTAGAAATTTATTAGACATATTTAGTTTTCTAGATTGTTTACGTACTTCTATCTAAAAATTAGTTTACTTTATTGTTCTTTCTAGGTGGTGGATGCTCTTCGAGTGGAGTTTGTGAAACTGCGCACGTCATCCCTGCAGAGAGAGGCACAGACAGCGGGGAGATGGAGCAGTGAGGCGAAGAGGAGCATGGTGGGGAGAGAAGGAGGAGGAGGAGGAGGGAGGGAGGGGTCATGCATGGATTGCAGGAAGCTCTGACGATGGTGCGCCGTCCACTGGAGAGGATACTCGTCAAGTACAGCACCATTCCGGGTGCGTGAACCACGGTTACTGTAATGTAGGCCTTATGATGCCCTTATGATATTGTAGTTTTACAACAACAAAAACATTATAGAAAGAAAGTTGGCGAGGACGAGTTGGTGACTATTCAAAAATATTTTTTCCAGGCGATCTGTCTTGCATCGTTCGTCTTTCATCGGACGCGACCGCAGTGGAGAGCCGGAAGAGACTGACCCTGCACAACGCTGTCAGCAAGTACCTCCACTGCCGGTCAGCACATATCATACTCAAATCTTTTACTCGAACATGTTGTGTTGTTGTTGTGTACAGTACTGTACCGTTAGCAATGTCGTTCAAACTTATAATACGAAATGTGATGTTTTGTGTTTTGAGTCGTCGCATCTGGCCCCTTCCGCACATGTTCTCCGCGCAAAACGCGACCACCAAGGCTATGGCCATGTTCATGCTGCGGGTGCTGCTATAGTGGGTGGAGAGGGGGAGAGAGAGAGAGGGAGAGAGAGCAAGAGAGAGAGAGAGAGAGAGAGAGGGAGATGATCTTGCAGCCGCCGTCTCAACGAGGGCTACAAGCTGACATGGGCGGAGAATGGCATTGTCGGCATGTGCAGACAGGTTAGCTTTTTTTTCCTTTTCATTAAAAAAAAACTACATCAGATAATGTGTGATACATTATTTGATTGAGAGATGAGATGTATGTTCAGACGAGGCCGCGTGCCAAAAGATTCATTCCTTCGTATTTCGTATTCGTATCAGTTTTATGACATTATCGGAAATATCATTACTTCAAATTTGGGTATTCTAGCAAATCGGATAAACATATCATGTCTAAATGGATGTGTGCCATGTTTGCAGGTTGTGGATCGTGCGGGCCACAAGCTGGAGCAGTTCGTTCTCTTCCCTCCCACCAGCCAGCCTGTGACGGCAGACGACGGAGCAGGAGGAGGAGGAGGAGGAGCAGTGCAGAGGAATGGAGGAGGGGGGAGGGAGCAGAATGGGTGAGCGATCGGGGTGATTGTATTGTATTGCTATATAGTATTGGATAGTATATATTACACGCATGCATAATGTGGTCGAATGGGTGAGAGTGAATAGGTGTGTATGAGTGTATGTGTGTGTTGACTGTATAGTTGTGGCAGTGGGAGCAATAGACTTTTTGCAACCGCGCGGATTGTCCGACTGGATTCAATCCATCCACTACCCACAATGCATCCACTTCGCTTTTGCTTATTGTAGATTGCAGGAAGATTACGTTGAAAAAACCTTTTCGGTGGATCCTAGTATCCTATGTGGAAACAATAAGGATATGCATGCAGCAGGCATTATATTAGTCATGCCATGGTATTGTTGTTGTTGTGCATATTGTTTCACCTCCTTTGTATGACAGTGTGATATTGGTATGGTGGTGAGGCAAATGAAACCGGGGTGTGCGGGTATCGAGTGAGAGATTAGTGGCAATAATAGAGAGGCAGAGAGAGGGTGGCGAGAGAGGGCGCGACGGGGAGAGGGCGCAGAGATGCGAGAGCGCATTATGAGCCGATCAGTGGCCCAATCAACTGATGATAGGCTGCAAATAGGGAGGAGGGAGAAGAGAGAGAGGGAGAGAAAGGGGGAGAAGGAGCAGGGTGTCAACTCTGAACTGTGATCCGTTCACGATTTCTGGAGTGCGAGAGAGAGAGAGAAAGAGAGAGAGAGAGAGAGAGAGAGAGAGAGAGAGAGATGTGGCAGGTAGCAATTGGGGTTCTCTCTTGGAAGGGGTCAATAGTTCGGAGATGCGCGATCTATTGCATGCATGTAGGATGTGTTGTAGATGGTAATCTGTGTATGTGTATCTCTTTCTCCCTCTCTCTCTCTCTCCTCGGTAGATCATTCGTATGATCTACGGTGCGACACTGGAATGACGAATGGTGGAGGCGTGGAGGGTGGGAGAGTGTGAGATATCCGACCCGGATCATGTGTGAGATTACGTTACTGGTCGGTATGGTTGTTGTGTGTTTGTTTATAGTGAGTGACAGTTGCCAGGATAGTGGGAGATTTGAGAGAGGTGGCTGGTCACTGTATTTGTTTACTGTTTACATGTGGGCGTGGGTTGGATAGGCAAATGTTTTGTCACCTGGATCGCTTCTTTGTATACGCAGCTTGCGCGGACCCGGGGCGTTTGAAATGTGGGAAGTGATGGAGAGAGAGAAAGAGGGAGGAAGAGAGAGAGAGAGAGAGAGAGAGAGAGAGAGAGAGAGAGAGAGAGAGATGAGCGGGATGCTGAAATGGAATATGTTTCGGTTGAGTGTTGTCTATGTTTAGACTGGCGTGTCAATCGATAGCTCTGTCGTTCGCCGAGTGTTGTCGTTGTTTTCCCACGGATCATGAGAAATGTGTGGGAATCGCGAGATACTACACTTTTATTGGTAAACGTATTGGGGAAAAAGAGCTGAACGCTTGCCAGTGGCTTCTTTCAAGGTATGATGCGCTAGATAGGGCAGATATGATAGGAAAGCAAGGGGGCTATCTAATCACTAAAAGGCCACTGACGACTCTCATATGATATTAGTGGAAAGGGGAGAAGGAGAGATAAGAAGGACGGATGTGTCCGGAGGTCCGGGCAGAGAAGTAGTAGGAGCAGTTGGAGAAGGGGTTGGAGGGGTGAGAGTTAGAGAGAGCAGGAGAAAAGGAATGTGTGTTGGAGAAGTAGGAGCAGTGTTTTCAGTGTGTTTGACCCGTCGTGTCTGTTCGAAGTGGATGGCGATGAGTCGACGTCGTCTCCAGGCGAACCCCACCTCCAACTCATCCTCGAGCAGTGGCGAGAGCCCGGCACCGAGTGCGACTCGCGCAATCTACCGGTGGGTGTACGGTAGTGACTGGCACTACGGTAGCTGTACGAATGGAGCCCCGCCGGCCGGCCAGCCACATTCATTTGCCCCTGCATGCCACACATAATGCGCTCGTTGCTATTCAATAGCTGTATTCGCTGGTGCTATATGAGTTCCCCTGTTGTGCACCCTCTGTCACCCTGCGTCTCTCTGATCGTCGTCGTCTCTCGCCCACTCTCCGTCCGTCCCGGCAAGCCCCGCCCCCGTCGATCGGGCGTCCGCCGCGCGATCGCAATCCCCGCTCACTCTCCAGCCGAGACTGTGCCGGGACCGGCGCGTCCACTCTGCGTAGCTGCCCTTCTCCTCCGACTTCGTAGCTGCCCATTGATTGTCTACGGCGTGACTGCCTCTGTGTGCGGAGGCGCCAGGATCAGTGGGAGGTTTTGATCTCACAGCACATGTATACTGCCAGATCTATTACTTCCTATTGACCCTGGCGCCTCCCGGTCACTGTATTCATGATTCATGGCTACACTATACGATATACCTAATATCCCGTAAGTTTGTTGTTGTGTTTCCTGGACGGCGGTTCATTGAGATGGAGGCGATTAGATCACTCATCAGTGTGCGGTGAGATTCTCACCTCCATTTCAAAGACGTCGTCCGTGTTTTGCGTTTTTGCATTTGTGTATTGATTTTGTGATTGTATTGTGGCATTGTTGAATCGATGGTTTGATGTTTTCATCTCTGAGCTGTGGTGTCTGTCATGTTGTGATTCATCCTTTCTCCCCGTCCATGTTCTTTCTTCCACACTCACATTTTTCTCTTTTGTTGGCCGGCGGTGTTGTGTTGGTGACTTGAAAGGGAGAACCACGCAGTATTGCAGTATCAGTACACAATGTGCATTGTAATACAATGAAATATCTAGAATATATAAATATTTTTATGCCATATGTGAAGGTGGTGTGTAAATAATTTGATATAATACACTTGTAAGTGTTAGGCATACATGGTTTGCAGGCGCCATCTGTTGCCCTGGATGACGAGCTCGTGTCATGTCTGTACACACTCGATCAACTACTCCGACTGTGCGACTCTGCGGACAAGTGAGGAAGAGGATGGGAAGATGACAGAGTGGTGATCGCACAGACATCGCTTGCCTATACACTACTCGGATGGGCATATGAAAGAGAGGGGTGGACGGCGTGGTTGCAGGGCGTCTGGCTGTGTGAAGGCGAAGCGCGTGTCGGTGCCGAATGTGTGGGACACTTCCCGCGAGCTGACGGGCTGTGTCAGCGAGCTCGTCTACCCATTCAGTCTGCGGGCTCTTCTGCGGAGGGGGGAGAGGAGACTCCTCCTACAGCCGGCAGGCGACCAGACTGCAGGTAGGAGGAGGGGGACAGGAGGGGAGAGGGGTGATGGAAGACATGGACAGGCTGACTACGTGGACAGCGTGCAATCAATGTTCGTTCGAGCACAGCACACAGTGATATGGAGTCTGATAATCTGCTCATAATCTGGTGCTGTGCCAATGATTCCAGTTTCGCTGCCCATTTGCCGGCCGAACGCACTCGAACCTGCATAATTATGAATGAGTGGAGTGGGAGGGGATGTTGCGTGTTCCGAATATGGGTAGATTTGAGCAGATTTGTACATAAGAGGCGATCAAAGGGGATTTGCGATATGCGCCGTGATAGGTTTGCAACATCGCAACACCCAACCCGGTTTGGTGGGCGCTCTATAATGGAGTGTTCGGGTATGTCCAGTATTGTTTCGAAGGGATCGATTACAGTGACCTCATTTAAGATGAGAGAAAGAGTTAGAGACGGCAATTGTCAAAGGCAGAGTGCGTATAAACATATTGTACGGATCGGGTTACGGTATGTTGGTGATTGTTTATTGAAGGGTGAATGTGGTGTGAGTGGGCTTTTGATAGGCTGACAGATCGACAATCAGCAGATTCGAGAGGGTACTTGAAGGTGTCATTTGGAGAGAGGTGAGCCGCGGTGACATTCAAGAATCGACGTGTCCATACCCCCTCCCCTTTCTCTCTCTCTCTCTCTCTCTCTCTCTCTCTCTCTCTTTCTCGTGGATGGTCTTTTGCATGTAGTGTATAGTGAAGCTAGCTGGTGTGTGATGTGGTAGAATGGGTGGATAGTACAGAAAGGGTGCTGGTTTGTGAGAGAATCAATAGACATTCATGCCCCGTTTCCATTTCACCACTCCGTTCCAATATAAAATAATCATATTCCATGTGAGCATATTGTCTGTATATGGGAATATTTCGGTGTGGTTTTGACTTCTCTGTTTCGAAAATTGTTGAAGGAGCAGACTGTCGTTATCTCGGGTCGCCTATCGCAGTCTAATATCAGTAGGTCGTGTAATCAAGGGCGGCTCGTTTCACTCTTCGCTTGTTTCATCGCAATTAATGCTGGGCTGGGTGTCTTTGAATTTTTCTAGCATCCATCATCGTAGAGATGCGCGACCTTTTTGAACGGCTGGAGAGAGATGGAGAGATGGTTGGAATGGGGAGGGGAGGGAAAAAGTAGGGTGTGTGTTTGACAGGATGTATGTAGATAGAATGTAGATGCTATCTTGGCATGGTCGGCTGTGTCCGCGAGACGAAGAAAGGGAGAAGATGAGAGGCGACCCAAATGGACACTCCATAAACACAACAAGAATTTATGGACGGGAGGAAACGCAACATTCAAAATATATACATGGCAAGTGATATCACTGATTCTAGACAGTTATCGGTGGTACGGAATTGGCAAATAAAAAAAAATGAAACAAAAACCTTAATCGTGAAACAAAAATGAGGATCGCAGTCGCTGACGGGAACACATGATGTGAATAGTGAATTTGACGGGGACGGTATTGGTGCGCAGCGCATGTATGAAGGTGTGGAGTATGTAGGGTAGTGTTGCAGACATGGACCCTGGTCAGCAGCATGCCCGCCTCGAAACGGCCCTCTCCTCCCTCCACGCGGAGCTCGCAGAACAGTGCGACCTCGTACTGCAAGTCAACGACGCCATGTTCTGGAGCGAGGCAAGTGCTCTACCATGGCTCCGTGTGTCGAATTGTGACCAAAGCCGATGTGTTTATTCTAAAACTACAATTACACTGTATGTGCCGTTGAATGCTAAGTGTGAGAGTAGTGTTGGATTGTCAGGTGGCGGGCGATCGGGAGCAGGCGGAGAAGCTGAAGGTGGAGCACTCGATCAGTGTTCCCATGGGGAGGAAGATGAGCGAGGCGGCCCCCGTGGGAGTGGCGAGGGTGGAGAGGAGGGAGAGCGTGCGCAGCGGGGCAGCCGGCACCGGCGGATGGGCAGAGAGGTGGGCGGGGAGGAGAGGAGAGGGGAGACGGAGAGGGAGTGGTGTGTTCAGGAAGCAGCCCGAGCGACGCGACAGCGTGCGCCGCAACACGGACAGGGTCAGCGATGTCAAGGTACGCAGCCAAGGGTTGTTCTGGAAAGAGGACAATTGTATGGATGCAGGACCCGCGCCACCCTCGCTACCAGCCTACCCTGGAGGAGCGGCGGCGGGCCGAGTCGCGGCAGAGCGGATGCGCCCCCGCACAACCCATGACAGACGAGCCCACCGAGAGGGTGAGCATGCGATGTCTGTTCACTTACCAGTAGTGCGAAGATGGTCATTGTTGCCAGTATTGTTTGATGTTGATGTGTTGTGTTGAGGTGTACATCCGGAAGCTGTCTCACTGGCAGCTGGCTGCTATCGTGGTGCCGATGAGTGTGGCGGCTGTGCAGAGCGAGGGGGTGAGGGAGGAGAGAGAGAGAGGGGGGGGGAGGGGGAGTATCATGAGAGAGTGAGAGGGTTACTTCAAAACTATGATAAAAGCTTCGACTTTCACTGTACTTCTGAGATCTTTGTATTTTAATGTATAATGTATTTATTTTTCAGGCGATGCCGGCGCTGTTCTGCATGTGCGACGAGCCACTGCTGGCAGAGCAACTCGCACTCCGGAGACAGATCAGACCAGTGGCTGTGGAGAGGAGGAAGATGTGAGGGAGAGTATAGTGCTATTCTCTCAACATGCCGCGCGCTGTGGGTGTAGATCAGAGGAGGACGGACAGTCAGCTCACGGTAATAGCGCGCGAAACAAGAGAGTCAGATGGTTAGAGCACCATATTCCGAGCTGCAAGCGAGGTAGATCGAAAACTATCACTCTGGCGCAGTCTATAGATGCACCCATTCTAATCACTCATAACGAGAAACGAAGAGGGGGGAGTAGAGGGTAGAGAATATGTGATTGTTTGTGAGGGACGACACGCACTGTGGGGAGCCGGAGAGTGGTTCGGAGGAGCTGGTGGAGGTGGCTGTGTGTGACAACTGGCTGCGTGCCACCCGCTGCGACCAGAGGGGAGTACGCCTGTACAGACCGAGGAGCCTACGGGTAAGCACTCTTATCTGTCCTGCCATGTTTCATTCATTCTATTCCCCCCTCCCCCCCCCCCCCCCGAATAATGAATATGTATGTTGCAGGACTATATGCGGGCGGTGGAGCGGGACCAGATCAAGAAGGCCAAGGTGGCCGCGTTGTATCGATGCATCGTCCAGGGTGGGTGGGGGGAGAAGAACGGAGGAGTGGCATCGAGTCACTTGCATTGAGCGTCAGACATTACATCCAGTGGACCTGCACTAGTGATTGTGCCGATTGAGGCCTCGACGTGTCTCGCGACTCAGTGGAGGGAGTGATGGACGACTGCGACTATGTCAACGTCGAGATTCCCGTCGTCGGAGACGCACTCAAGGCTTTCTGCACGCATATGGATGCACAGGTGCCAAGGGGGGAGGAGGGTGTTACGTAGACATGTCGTAGATAGGTTGAGTGTTGTTGTTATTGAGGTCCGTCATTGTATTGAGATTATTCGTGCTTTGATTGTTGTTCTCCAAGTTCACTATATGATACTCGATTAGTGTTGGTATTTGCAGAAGACACCGCTGTGTTCTCCACAACACCGCCGTCAGTCGGCGGGTGGAGAGGAGACTGGGGAGGGAGAGGGAGAGGGGTGAGTGCGGGGAAGGGAGATGACATCCCCTTTGAGTCGTAGAAAAGGAGTGAGAGTGACTCCTAGATGCAGAGCATATCAGAGTTCATTGATGAGCATTCAGATCCCGCTTCTGCTGCGACGAGAGCAACTTTGAGGATCTGTTCGCGAGCGTCGTGAAGAAGCACTTCAAGGTACTGTACTGCTCACAAGGTTACGGTACTTTGAATGTATGCAGGCGATCCCGTCGCTGCCGCACTACTACTACTACACCCGGCAGCCGTTGGGAGAGAGCGAGCCGAACTCGGCGCGACAGGAGGGGGGAGGAGGGGGAAGGGAGGGCAGACTGGCACAGCTCACAGAACACGACAAGGGTGGGCGCTGGAACTGAACATGTTGTTGGATATTAGCTGGTTGGAAAAAAAGGAGACGGGTGGCGAGGAAATGATTGGTTGTAGAGCGACACAGTCACTGCTATCAGAAACGCGAGCCTGCGACCGATTGAGTGATGGTTACTGCATGGCGACTAGACAATCAAGCAACAAGCGTTGTATCATGCACGTCTTGTTGTTTTCTCTCACGCGTGGGCCTTGAACGCTGCTGCTCTGATCGAAGCCTCGTTAGCTCAGTTGGTAGAGCGTTAGACTTTTAATCTAACGGCCACGGGTTCGAGTCCCGTACGGGGCTGTATGTTTTGCTGAATAAGATGTTGATTGACAGATTAATTGATATCTTTATAAGTTTTTGAATTTATAAAGTTTGTGTTTTATAGTAATTTATAATATTTCAGTGGCGAACTCGTCGGACCATCTGTGTGAGGAGAGCACGTGTGGTCTGGTGGTGGAGAGGCAGATACGCGGTCGCAGCGCCCCTCCCCTCGCCGCGTCTCCCGGAGAATGCTATGATGAGGGGGCGGGGCTAGATGGGGCGGGGCCAGCGCGCAGCTGCGCGTCCCGCATCGACTCGTACTCTATGAACGACTCGTTTCCTCTGTTTCTCTACTTCTCATGCGCCGTCAAGTTCCCCGACAGGTCCATGGACACGTTCCCGGTCAGTGTATCGATTGATTATTGATTTATTATTGATTCATTGATTCAGGTCAACTTTCTTCCCGGCTGTATCCTTCAGGTGATCGAGAAGGCGACTCGGCGACCGGAGGGAGAGTACGGTGGGACTCTGAAGAAAGAGTGTCCGTATGTGGATGACGTCATGTGTTGTAGACCTGAGTGCAGTGCACGTGAGTCTGGATCTGTATGTAATGACGTGGCAGATGGAGACGAGCGATGAGGACATCAAGAGGTGAAAGACGGGAAAGAGCAGAAGAGGGGGGAGAAAGAGATGAAAGAAATCCCGGTTGCAGTGAGCGTCGTCGTCGTGTCTTCTTCAACAATCTGCCCAAGAAGGTACTTGGTGTTATCTTCTTTATTTTAACGTACAACCTACTCATTGAGTATTGTTTAGTTGTTGACCAGTGCATGATTGCACCATGTGTTGATTACTTTGCTCGCAGGAGCGTAGTGTGCTGGACCGTCTGATGGCCCACATGAATCGCCTGATCGAACTGGAGATGGCTCTTCTGGCGAGTCGGCGCAGTGAGCAGCGCGAGGAGAAGATTCACAAGATCAGCGAGTTCATCGCAAAGGAGGTGCGCCATCCATATAAACCGTTTAGTATCGCATTCCAATCTTTGTTGCTGTTCGTGAAACATGTGGTGCTAACTTACATTAGGTAAGCGTAGGAGTTAACAACTTATGATTTATTACCTTACCGGTATTCAACCAAGTGTATCCACCTTCTACATCCCCGAAAGTTTCACCTGTATTATGTTTTTGCAGTGTGCGAAGGACGCGGCCTCGTCTTCATCCCGCGGTGCGAGCGAGGAACAACCAAGGATACAGGAGAAGACGATCGAGGCGTCTTTCGTCGTGAGTGGGAGAGAGGGAGAGAGATAGGAGGGGAGGGAGAGGGGGGGAAAGAGAGAGAGAGGGAGAGAGAAAGAGAGAAAGAGAGAGAGAGAGGAGACTCACTGCTTGTAGATGGCGGACGAAGGGGCGATGGAGAAGCTGCGCCAGCGACTCGACGGCAAGAACGTGGGATACGGGACGCTCAGGAGGTTGGGCACATTTTCATGCAATAGGTTTCATAGATTGACTTTGTTGTATTCGCTACTGTATTGCCAATATATTCATCGTTCTGTCAATAAGCATAATAGGAATATGAATGAGAGGAGAGACCCATTCTCAAGTATAGTGGTCAGTTTCTTGGTCTCTTCAAATGACTTCGAATTAACTTCGCACGACTATAAACGACTTCAAACTATATACTTGCGATAGCCGTGCAACGACTTTGAATTACTTCGGATTACTTGTGATAGGTTTTCGAATAGACTGACCGCGCCTTCAGAGCCGGCGCCTGGTCTTCTCTGTTCTACTGCTGTCGCGTGGAGCACCGGGAGAAGTTCGCAGAGTACGTGGCCAAGCAGAAGCAGGAGGACGGGGGAGGGAGGAAGCTCGCGCCCCTACCAGTCATAGCCAGTGTGGTGGGTGGACAGAGGGAGAAGAAGAAGTGCGTTTGTAGAGTGTTCGAGGTGTCGCTGCGTTTCTAAAAAGTGTCGCATACTCAAGGAAAGGGAGAGGATGGTTGCAGACGGACCTGCACCGGCAGTCGTCGCTGGACGAGCGCTGTCCGGACGGGCTGCCTGGCTCGGCCGGCCGTCCGCGCTACGAGTTCTCGCTGGGTGGCAGCCGGGTGCCGGCAGTGGCAGACCGGGACGAGGGGGGCACAGCGGGGGAGGAGAGCGAGGGGGAGGGGGAGGGAGGGGGAGGGGAGACGGCAGAGCAGACGGCCGGCCACAGAGGCGGCAGGAGTGTGTCCTCCGACGCCGCCCTCCCCGCCACGCAGGCAAAGAGAAAGGGCAGGAAGCGGCTCATATCCGGCAAGTTCGGTGAGTGCGCGATTGTTTCGAAGTTAAAGGTACAGTGGCGCATTATTTTAACCCTCCGCACGATATTTAATCCATGGAACTGAAAGATAAACAAAAATTGAACGATACAACTCCGCCCGAGCGTTACCAAAGCATTTACCCAAAGGATGTCTGGATTTAGGTATCGGAATGTTCAAACGTGCGCCATTTTGTAATGGAGCACCGTAATTCGAAATGTGATTCAAGTGGGGCACGATAATTTTAAGAAGTTAAATTGGAAATATTACTCATGAAGATGCCTTGCTGTAGGTACGGACGATGAGCCGACGGACCTGTCTCGGAAGGACGTGTTGTGTGACTTCTGGGTGATTGTGGTGGTGGAGGGAGGACACGTCAAGGTACAGCTCTGCCAGAGGTGAGCGAAATTTGAGTCAGGTCAAACTGTATTCAAATCTTCTCTGGCTGTTATGTTCATGCTTGAGGTACCCGAACGGGCACAACAAGGTGTTCGAGCTCGCCTATCGACTCGTGCGACAAAACATGAGAGCCATCAACCAGGTGACCATCCTCCACCTCTCTCTCTCTCTCTCTCTCTCTCTCTCTCTCTTTCTCTCTCTTCTCTTTCTTTCTCTTTCTCTTTCTCTTTCAGCGCTCTCTTTTTTTATTCGCTGATTGGTTGGGTATACTTATTGTTCTCTTTTTTCAGGAGATGTTGTTGGAGCGTCTGTATGCGACGAAGGAGGTGGACGGTCTGTTGATGACTGAGAAGGGCGGCGAGAACGCGGCAGCCGACAGCGAGGCGGACGAGGAGGAGGAGGAGGTACGCACTGCTGACAGCAAACAGTTGCACGGATTCGTTCGCCCATGGCTATGCGCCCAGCCGAGCCGACGCAGCGCGAGTTTTCTGGACACGCGATGCGGCCTGCACATTTATGATGATGATGATGTTATGCTACTTGTTGTTTTGAGGAGCGTCTTCGTGCTGAGAGTGAGAGTGGCATCGCCCCTTCAGCCCGCTTCCGATACGAGCCCGGATACTTTGCCTGCCCCGCTAAACACTCGTTGTGGTGAGTTCAAAAAGCACAGTTC
This sequence comes from Rhabditoides inermis, assembly GCA_963966185.1. Taxonomy (NCBI): domain Eukaryota; kingdom Metazoa; phylum Nematoda; class Chromadorea; order Rhabditida; family Rhabditidae; genus Rhabditoides; species Rhabditoides inermis. The sequence continues at coordinate 145,948 of CAWZYM010000304.1, forward strand.
ATGTCAAGTGTTGATTAATGGGCTGTGTAGTTACTAGATGAGGATGCTATCACTATCATACAAATCCTGGATGCTGAGAGTAGAGAGGTATTGTCTAAAGGGTCTAACGCCTGCGTTTTAGGTTCGAGCCGCACGCGCGTCTCCGCTCTTTGCGGCACAAGTCGATGGCGGCAGGCCCCGGGCGGGCGATGCTGCTCAGTCATGTCGAGGCGTGCAGGATGGCACTCGAGCAGTTCGCAGTCAAGAACTACCCCAACCTATACGTGCTGCGGTGAGTGGGCAGGGCATGTCGTACATGGTGTGAGATGCGAATGTGTTGTTTGAGAGACTCCGACGCGCCGACCGGCAACGTCGTCTACGCCCAGCTGCACTTCTCCAGTGACAGGTGAGGCTTCCGGTTGTCTCCGAGTGTGTATGTGTTGTTTGAGTGTGCGGGACTGTCAGCGGGAGCCTCTTCCGAAGGAGTGGCGTCGACAGGCCGACTCGAACTTCGCGCAGGGACACGCGCTGCTCCTCATCCACGGAGTCGACGCGCCAGGAGAGCAGGTGGACGGGGTGCATGAGACGGGGGGGGGGGGAGAGGGATAACGGAATATGTATTACGCAAACTATTCACTATCTCTTTTTGGGATTAATATGAAGTAGTCGATGATTGATGGTCGATTGCAAGTTATTTCCAGTTGTCGGCGGCTCTGTACGAGCGTGTGCAGAAGCGACTGGAGAGGGCGACACTCGATCATCTCATCGAGGCACTCAGGACAAACACGCGCACACGGCTGGATGCAGGAGATGTGGCGGTGAGAGGGGGTCACAAACATGATCATGTCATGTACAGTACAAAACGGAACCACTTATTACAACCTATTTCTCACCCTCTCAGCGCTCAGCGCATTTCCGATGAGGTTCGACCGAAAAGTGACGATCGTGCGCGATGTACGTAAACGAAGTAATAGAAAGAGAAACATAGACGAAATTGTGCTATCGGGACTTGCCTTGCGGAACAACAGAATGTTGACTTGGTGTGTTGCAGTTCATCCAGCCGTGTGCCTCGTCCCCGGATTCCGTCCTCCACCTCTCTCTCCCCCTCCAGATGGCCTCCTTCCTGTCCCCACTCGCATTCTACATGAGACAGCAGATGGCCAGCGAGTGCATACAGCCAAAGACAAGGGTGCGTCGGAATCCTCCCATCTCTCCCTCCACATGAACGAGTGTTTCCAGGAAGAGTGTGGTTCGGGCGGCACGGAGCGCAGTTGCATCAACGACGAACGCCGCTTCCGACCGTGGCAGCCGGACGGAATGAGGTTTGAACTCCCGCCACAGACGCGGAACCGGGAACCGTACTGTTGTATTACAGCCTGCCGGACTGGTATCGACCGCAGTTCTTCCTGCACGTGAAGCCGATTGAACAGGGCAGCAGCTACAACGGTGAGTGGACGTGATGTGTGTGGGCGGGGCCTGATCGTTGAAATTGCAGGAATCGCGTGTGTGGAGCTTCGAGTGGTAGACGAGAAGGGTCAGCTGGCGACGCTGACGGATGGACGGTGAGTGGAAGGAAGGAGGGAGAGAAGAGACTGGGGGTCTGGTTTCAGCCTGACCATCTCATCTCGTGCCCAGCTGGGTCTGACGGCTGGCACTTCCAAGGACAGGCGGGCCCGCTTCGCCCATCTCACACACACAAACATGTACAGGGACAGGATGCCCGAGCAGAAGCAGCAGGGTGAGCAAGGAAGGGGGCGAGGGTTCTCTTCTCTCTGCCTACACATCACTTGATGTATGCAATGAGATGGAGGAGAGTGAAGGAGAGCTTCACGTACTTGGAAGGGAAACAGGAAGCATAGTGTAATATGAAATGAGTGTGTGATTGGAGGTGTGTGCGCGTACGTGCAGGCGGTGATGTGGCAGGTGGGAGACGTGGGAGTGGAGGAGCTGGAGGCGAGGATCAAGAGCGCCATACAACAGGTAGACATTGATTCATTTGTATATTACTGCCGGTTTCAATCTTGTTATCGACTGTAAATCGATAGGTGTGCCTTGTTAGTATGCCATCAGTCAACAGCAACACTTCCATCTGATAGTGTTGTCTCAGGCGCTGTGCGATGTAGTGTGCGAGTTTGGTGTGTTGAACCAGCCGATACTGGAGACGATATCTCCCGCGTCTCCCGCGCCCTTCCACACTCCGCCTCTCGCCAACGCCGGCGCACCCGCAAGTGAGTCGTCTGTCGAACACTGCTAGCTCGCATATAGTCACATTGTCATCGTCGTGCTGTTTGAGGGACGCCGACAAAGTGCGGGGCTGCGGAGCGGCGGCAGCTGATGCTTCGCAAGCGGTCGTCGAGTGAGGCACAGCATGCGGGCACTGGAGGGACCACCCCCAGTACGGGTGGAATGGAGGGAGGAGGAGGAGGTGGAGGAGGCAGGCTGCCGCCCCTCGTCGCCACTCCCAGTCTCCCACCACCCACCAGCAAGCCGAGCAACACGAGTGTGTTCTCATTCGACATCGGCACCAAGAGGAGCAGTGTGGCCAGCGACATGGAACACTCGAGCAGCAGGGACGAGCTGTGCGGGTGAGTGGGGGGAGAGGGAGGGAGGGAGGGAGGGAGAGAGAGAGAGAGAGAGAGTCTTGCAGCATCCGCCACCCGTCTCGCGCTCCGGAGCAGATCTCCTCACAGTTCGTCAACATTGCCGCCGACTGGTTCGACCATGTGTACACGTGCGCAGGAGAACAGTCAGTTTTTTTTATGGATCTTCGCTGTCAATTGTTCTTTTTGCACTATATGTTTATCCTTTATGGTGAAAGTTCTTTTTGTCAATACTTTGCAGGTCTCACTCTGTGCAGCGTTTCACGTTCGAGCTTGACAGTACGGAGGCGGCGAAGAGGGTGGTGGATGTGATATCGGAGAAGCTGGCGGTCATGCTCAACCACGCAAAGCACGGGGCAAAGGTGGGGGTATCCCAGGGTGAGGGGTGAGGGGCAGTTGTGTTGTCTAGGACGAGGAGCGCGTGGCAGTGTGCAAGTACACGGAGCGTGGCCGATTCGAGACCGGCTCCCGACACAGCTACCAGTGCGACTACAATGTCAGCGTGTTTATGATTACTATACCAAGGCTTGAATGGCACAATGTTTCACTATATCTAAACGGGTTTTCTATGCAATTCTGTATGGGTCCAAGAAAAATTGAGTTCAAAAATGTGTGATTTTAGAATATTGATTGTATTCAGGGCGACTTTGGGCGGGACATCGACGTGGACGACGTGCACCCGGATGTGCTGCTCATCGGAATACCCACGGAGGTAGGCACTGTGTCTCTCCTGTTCACCTCATTCATCTGTGGTGTTATTGAATCGATTAGGATCATTTGTCGGCGATCCATCGCGACGCTCGCAATACGATGGGACGTATTGTTGAGAGACAGGTGTGAGAAAGCCGACGTCGACGATGCTTCAACTCTTTTGCAATCATAATGCTCGACATGTGTTTATGTGCTTGGGGGTTGGGGCCTTTCGCCCAAGGAATTTTGTTGGACAGCTTGGGATATGGGTGCTTTTTGCCGCAATCAGTTATCCTGTGTACATATGTGAGTATGATGTGCTGTAATGACGATGTTGAGGTGGCGGTGGAGACGCTTCGCTTCGGCTATGACCCGGCGGGTGCGGGCGCGAGCGAGAAGCCGCCCAGGGCCCTCCTCACTCTACACGAGAACTACATGGATGAGAGTGAGTGGAAGCTACGTTGTATTCCTCTCTTGTTTTCATTATTTCGAGAATGTAGTTAAACCACAGATTGTTTGACAGTGTTTTATCGTGGAATATGATTATACCGGATGTTAGTGAGTGGGAAACGGTTATTTCTAAGAGGTGTAATCAGGTAATATTGTAACTTGTAATAATGCGGTTGTAAGAATGTAATGCAGTTTGGTTGTCGTCGTCTACTTCTTTGCCTTGACCTTGTTTCGGCTGCGGCGGCTGCTGAGGCTGGAGTTGCGAGAGTCACTCGCCACGCGGAGGGCCACACGGACAGGGGGAGGGAGGACAATATGAAATGGAACAACCATCCGCTATCTGTTCTATCATCCCTACCTTCTGTTTCTCGGCCCTTTCGAACACTGCCTTGGCGTCATTGCTGGCAACGTCCTCTGGCCGCACCTCCATGTACACCAGCAGCAGCTGGTCCACCTTGCTCGTCCGCTCACTCGCCCCGCCCCCGTCGGTCCCGCCCACTCGGCTGATGTGCAGCTCCTTGACGGCGCCCACCTTGAGGAACTGGTAGACGGGCCATACGCGGTACGCAGTGTTGTTCGACGAGCGAGCCTGGAGATACCGATGTTGACTGTAGCGGATATCCGGTGTGACTATCCCGAGTACCTTGATGGCGAGTGGCCGATCGCAGAAGTTGGTGATGGCGTGCACATTCTTGCCGCTCGGCGCGAGGAACACGCTCTCCTAAGATAATTTATACGGATTACTGTAGTGTCGCGTATACCGTGGGGATGACGTCAATGGGCGGTGGCTTCTGGCCTGCGGGGGCGGGGGCGGAGCGCTGCTGCTGTTGGTGGAAGAGGTTGGAGTTGGATAGGAAGGCGGAGGCGGCGCGCACGGGCGGAGACTCGCCCTTCTTCTCCCCTTCCTTGGACGCCTTCTCCCTCTCACGAGACTCCCTCTCACGAGACTCCTTCTCCCGGGACTCCTTCTCCTTGGACTGTGTCTCCCTCACCTCCCGCAGCTGTGTGTCCAGCTCGAACACCTTGCGTTCGAGGGCCACGATGCGGTCCTAGAATGGGGGGAGGGAGGTGTGGAGATGTATAGGGTATCCCCCATTTTCACGGTACGCAATTATCTCGGTCGACCCAGACACGAACCAGACAATGAGAAAATGACGTCGAAAAGGGACACTTTTTGATGTTTTTGAGCTCAACTGAGCACTTCCCAAAATAAAATCACAAATATCGAGCCGAAAATCTGTTGGTAGTACCCGGAGGTTCACTCTCCCGAAGTTTGAAATTTTTTGGTGGAGTTTGAACAAAGTTATTGGAGAAACGCTGAATCACCTATTGAAGCTATGCATTTTGGAGGTTTCTCATGATTTATACTTTTTGGAGTAGCGATATCAACAAAAGCGAGCCGACAATCTCTTGGGAACAGTCTCAGTATACCTCTGTCCAAAGGACAAAATTTTTTTTGAACGGAGGTATTAGCTCCGAAAGATGCTCCGAATGGCTTCATTTGACTTGCAAATGACCCTCATTTCCCTAAAATCAGACCGCCAAGCGGGCGAATTGCGTGGTCGAATGATCCAGCGCAGACCGACAGCGCGACCAAATGCGATGAAATGCTGTCTGGAAGAGCGAACAAGCGTACCGTGAACGGGGGGAATACCCTATCTATAGAGAGTGAGTGTACCAGTAGCAGTTGCTTGTTGGGGTCGTCGTCTTCGTATGTGATGATGACCCTTCCGGCCTTGGGTGCGCGGACGGTGATATCTCCTGAGGGAGGAGGAGGGGGAGGAGGAGGAAGCGACTGTTCCATGCGAGGGGAAGGGAAGGGAATGGCGGCGGAAAGGATAGGGCGCCAGTGAGGATTGAGGATGTGCAAATGAGTTGCCTTGCAAGGGAAGAAGATAACATAAATTTTCATTCAATATGATGTTGAATACCGTACTATCAATCATAAGTTCTTTTTTTACTCCTATTCTATCACTCGTACAGCAAAAGACGCGTGCCTTCACTCAAGTGTTTTTTTTTTTGAATTTGGGTTTTCCGATCCCCCTTTTATACTAATATTTACTATGGTGTCTGTCTGTCTGTCTGTCTGTCCTTCCGGAGAGATATCTCTTTTCAAAGTCTACTCTAACTACTCATTTCTTCTAGAAAGTTTCTTTAATACCTGAGAACGCAGAATTCCAAATATCTCGTCAATAGCGATCTCCTAATCATAGTTATCACCTAATCTCTTAACTATGGAGAAAAATTTCAAAATACTTCAATTAGAACCAAATTTGGAGAGTAGGTAAATCGACCTAGAAAAAGTCGATAGCCGCGATACCAGCTGCCTGTGACCTCATCTTCATGCCCAAATAGGCGAATGTACCCAAAATGCACCCAAAATTCATGATCTTCGATTTTCATAAAAATTGAATGAAAGAAAGATCACGTATAATAGATTATAGAAACTGGTTTCCTTTTTTGAAAAGTCACCAAAGATAGCGAATATAACCGACTTTTCGTACAGACGAGATAGAGGGTCCAATTTGTAAACTTAAGCTTTAATGGGCAAAAAAGCCCTTCTGTCAAAGTTTCAGTTCGATCGGACTTCGTCTTCATACAGTATTAGACATTTTCTGAGCGCGCGTTACTTGCTGGGGTCGCGCCCACCGGATTGCTCGCTACCAGCCGCCAGGTCAAGCGATCGATATCGAATAGTTGGCATTCGCAATCACTGACCCATATCCACTCAGTTGTGTCTTTTTTGATAGGAATATGTCTAAATATAACAATAATGGATTGAGTCAGTTGAAAAAGACAACATTTCTATCTTCAACGAATAACTTTGACAAAACGAAAAGTTGAAGGTTGAAAGTTAAGTAAAATGTTTCGAGACGTCAACAGATAGTGCTTTCTAACGATTAAATTTACCTCAAACTGTTTCAAACTCCTTCACACGTGTGCACAACGTGTTAGGGCGCGCCAGCCGGCTTCTTTTCTTGAAGTCATTGTAGACGTAATATAGAAATGTACTGCTTCTTTTTTTCAGTTGAAACTAAGTTTTGAGTTTATTACTTGTACTCTTGTACATATTCAGCCTGAAATTCCGCTTTTCGATGCAGTACAGTGTTGAGTGGAAGTGAGGTGAGGTGAGAATCGAGTTCACCTTACATGTCATTTGGCAAGCACAGGCGGTCAAATTATATTTTTAGAACGTGAGAGAGTAGACAGTAAGGAGAAAAGACAGTAGAGAAAAGAGTAGTACTTTCTGTTTAAAAAAGTTTTGTACATAACTGTCTCTCGAAAGTCGCAGTGAATATTGCAGATGTGAGAATAGAAGAGTAGACAGAAGGTACCATAGTACTGTCTCTAGAAAGTTGTTGTCACCGCAGCGGGGACGTGAAAGTATACAAGAGAGAGAATAGAAGAGAGAGAGAGATAGAGAGATAATAGGATAGAGAAAAGAGGAGAGAGAAGGGAGAGTAGACATAATTGTCTCTCGAAAGTGATAGTGATTACTGCGTGAGAGTGGAAGAGGTGACGAGAGATGAAAGTAGACAGAAGAAAACATAGTAATGTCTCTAGAAAGTTGACAGTAGACAATAGAGAATATAATACTGTTTCTAGAAAACACAATACCGAGAGAGAAAGAGAAAGAGAGAAAGAGATAGCGATACAGTGGGAGAGGGAGAAGAAAGAGAGAGGAGAGAGAGAGGGAGAGTAGAACTGTGTCGAGGAAAGAGAGAGAGAGAGGCGGGGGAGAAAGAGGGAGATAGGATGGAAACTAGACAGAACAGTGTAGAGGACAAATAGATGGGCGGTATACATCTGTGAAACATTAAATAAGTGAAAAAAGAAGTAGGAGAGATAGTTAGAAAAGACAACAATTAAGTTATATATATATATATATATATATATATATATATATATATATATATATATATATATATATATATATATATATATATATATATATATATATATATATATACAAAATACATAGAACTTGAACACTTCAACTACAATCCTTGCGTGTATGTATCTTCGCAAGAGTCATTAGAGAGCAATCTATCAAACATGCAAGACGAACTATTCTTCTATTTTTCTATTTTTGTATACCTAGTGCGGAGGCGCGCGACAGCGCGCCGCAGCGCTAGTCGCTAACGTTTAGGTAAATTGTTACTGGGTTCGGGTTGGGTTGTTTATGTTTATATAGAATGGAAAGAATATTATATATTATGATATTTGCTGTTCAGGTGGCAAGGAGATGTTCCCGCCTTCCTTGCGCCCTTTCATTCCCCGACAGAGACTTATCTACGGCATCGTCGAGGGCGCGAAGGTGGCTGGTATTCATTGATTTAGATTTATCCATTGATTGCAGCTGACGGTGTTTGCGTACAACCTTCGAGCGCTGCTGTGCGATGAGGTAGGAGAGAGAGGGAGAGGAAGAGAGAGAGAGAGAGAGAGAGAGAGAGAGAGAGAGAGAGAGAGGGAGAGAGTGGGAGAGAGAGAGTGGGAGAGTGGGAGAGAGAGAGATAGGAACTGTATTCGTAGATGGAGAGTATGTTGGTGCGCGCGGTGGCGTGGCACAATGCTCGCGCCCGTCTCCTGAGGGAGATCGGTCTGCACAAGATGGGAATCTGCCATCTCTCACCCATACAGGTATGCTCCGCGTGAATTTGACCAGACTACGACATCATAATACAACAATACGCCAAATTCTTCTTTTTTCTTTAGCGTCAGACCCTCTATGGTGTTGTTGTGAAGTGTTACAGCTATATTTGTAGAGTACATCGGTGCCGTATTTGCATCTTGTGTGGAGGGATCCGGAGGTGCTCGACAAGGACTACTTTCCCAGAGAGGACCTCAAGGTGGGGGAAGATGAGAGAGAGAGAGAGAGAGAGAGAGAGAGGGGGAGAGAGAGAGGGAGAGAGAGAGAGAGAGAGAGAGAGAGAGAGAGAGAGAGAGAGAGAGAGATCATGTGAAGGTGCCCCCTCTGGACGCGTCGATGTCTCCTCTGTTCCGCCTGTACCGTTTCGCCGACTCGGCGTTCCTTCTCCGCAACCAGGACGTGTGCGCATACGACTACCAGATTGCACAAGTCTGCCTCCTCCGACAATCCATCAAGGTGGCGTGTTCATCATCGATCTGTTGTGTATGGATTGTGTTTGAGAAGCGCGTGGAGAACGAGCTGGGCTTCTCGCGGATTCACGAGCAGTTGATGGCGGACGACGCGAGTGTGATCAAGGTGGGAGGAGGGGAAGAGAAGGGGAGAAGTATGTGTGTTGTGTTGCAGCCGCAGGAGCTGTCTCTGCTCACCGCCTCCTCTCGCACCGTCCACTATGTCCAGTCGCCCATCCTTCTCTTCCCCCACTGGAGGAGGAGCATCGCTGAGGTACGTATTTTGCCACAGGGACAATTAGTTGTGTTGATCTTTATAATTTAATGTCATTAGATACTAAATGAGTTGTTTTGTCAGATCCGCGCGCGCATTGACTCTACGCACTGTGCTGATTCGGCCCCCCACCTGACGGGGAGGCCGGCGAGTGGACAGCAGCTGCACGCGATCCACTCGCCCCCTCCCAGCAGCCCCGCCCCCGTCGCAAGGGGGAGGAGCAACACGAACGCGATGCTCAGGTGGGAGGGGAGATGGAGGGAGGGGAGAGACTGTGTGTTGCAGTGTGCCGTCGCAGCATCCCTCATCTCACGCTGCGACCTCCTCCCCGTCCCTCAGACTACAGCAACCCATGCAGAACGATCCACTACACAACAAGGTACGCTACTATGATACTGTGAACGGGTTGTGTCAGTGGTACATGTTTCGAGCGCGAGAGAAAACATGCACATTGAGTTTTCCTCACAGCTCTCTATGTTGAAAAAACTCGGTTTCATTAGAGTGTCAAGTGTGGAAGGAAAATGGAATCGTAATTTTGTCTCATTTGTCAATTGTGTCGCTTTTAAAATATCTAGCTTATATTTTCAGGTGAAAGACATGCTGGTGAACGAGTACGTCAGGTACATGGAGGAGAAGGGGCTGCGGCAGTTCATGATAGGGTGAGAGGGAGGGAGAAAAGAGAGAGCGAGAGAGAGAAGGAAGAGAGAAAGGGGGAGGAGGAGGGAAGGAGAGTGGAGCTCCATTGCAGCCAGCCCCGCCCCGCCACTCGCTCCGGTCGCATCAACACCCAGTCACCCGACGTGTGGCTCTACCTGCCGTGCACAGGTGAGATCGAGATACCACGTCTATGATGACGTAACTGTGTTGCAGGTGGCCTTGTGTTGGTGCACTTGTGCTTCTCGCAGCCCTACTTCAACGTGCGGGTGCTCATGTGGCAGGCGAGTCGCATCCACGCCCCCACCGTGAGTCGCCTTTTCACATCATACTCGTCTGTCGTAAGTACTTCTTGTTTCGCTATTTTAGTCTACATCCACAAAACGTTTATCGCATTCTATCAAACATGAGTAGATGGGGTGTGTCTCTGCAGTTGGATGTTGTTGAGGATAGCATCGACAATGGGAGATGCGAATGGGTAGACCATTCCGATCCGACCGAGACCACACGTACCCCACGTAGTCATCACCTGAGCAGTGCTCTTCGTGGCGAGACCCAATTCAGTTTCAAATCACTGACCTGATGGTGTTTCACTTCGTGAATAAAGCCTGGCCCAGTTGATCGGACATACAACACATCTTTTCCCTTGTATATTTCACCTTTGGCATGAATAATTGCCATCGAGAGCTAAAAACATGATACATTCAATACGGAAACACGTACCGTTCCATTAGCGCACTCCTCTTGCGTAGGAGAAAGGGTTCCGTTTTGATAGGCGAAGTAGGCGGAGGGTGTGCGCCAAACTGACATGTATCATTCATATTGAACTGTTCGGATAGACTCACATGCCACTAGGGGTCTCCTTCGACCGTTGAGATAGCGCATCGCTCCTTGAATATCAATCGGAGTGTACATGGCATACCGATCGTGGAATCCGCCTTCTGCTATGAAATCGGCATCGAATTGTTTTGAACTCGCCACGAAAACCTATAATCTGAGGCTCTGTGAAGACCAGTCTCCAATCTCCTATCAACGTCAACATCATCACCTTGTTCTCATCCAATGTCGTATGTGTTTTCAGTTGCAGAAACTCTTGCACATACTCCGGCACAGTCATTAGTGTCTAAATGATAGAAACTGGTTGTTATTTGAATTGATATTTTAAAGGTTTCACATTTTCCATCTCGGCGCGAGTCCAATCGGCAAACATTGTTTCTCCCAGAAGCATGTTTCGCTCAAAGAGATTCTCCTCGTAGTTTTTGCTCCATCTGCAAAATTTGCTCTGACGGGGTCGGGGTGATATTACTTTGCATTACTCGATCATATTTCGCTGGTAGTTGTAGAGGCGAGTAGATGTTGGGATGTGACTGCGCTGTTGTGATACGGAATGGTATCTGGAACACTGGAGCTGTGAACCTTATAAATGTTGACTGCAGACTTTTCGCAGAAAGCGGAGAACTCTCGTTCGTAATCGATTTCTTCATTGGTGTCTGGTAGGTACGACGATGGAGACAAATCCTTGAGAAGTCCAGTGATAACCGAGTGGTAGTCCCTGAAAGTATAAGGTTACAAGTTCTTTTTTCAACTTGAAAGTGTTCACTCACTCTGGGCCATAGTCGACGTAAACTGCGGTTAGGAAGACTATGATAGAGATGAGAGAGAGAAGGGCACGAGCGAGGTCCAGGAAACTAAAGGAGAAAGTCAGTAAAGAAACTTGTGAAATACTTACACGATGTTCAGTCGCAGAAATAATAAATCTATAACAGCGTTTTCTTGATTTCGAACAGGCATGGTGGCATTTGCATTCGGAAACAGTTGAGAATGAACGGTTATGAAAAGATTGGTGGACAGATGTGAGGAGCGGATTGTGGCATTGATTCAATTCTGACCGTTTCACTGTTTCTCACAGCGTATGTCACACGAATTACACTGTGCATGACTCATTACAGGAGGATGCACTCTCCACCAACGAACTGCAGCTTCTCAGGGATCTCGAGGCGGCCAAGGTATACACGTACACAAACCAGGAAGTATATAGTTGTTTGTAGAACACAGTGGTGACGTCGTGCCACGTGCACTCGTTCACCTACGACTTCCATCTACGCATGACGAGCAAGTATCTGCTGGCGGATAAGACAGAGGTATGGCTGTGTACTTGTATGTTTGTCAGTTGTTGACGCGTTTGCAGGCGCGTCTCTTCGACACTGGCTACAACACCCACGCGTTCCTTGTGGATTTTCTGCACTACTACGGATGCCGGCCCAACTATGCCAGGAACTGCGTCTATGAAGGTGGGGAAAGGGAACAAGTAAACAAACAAGTATATAAACAAGTGTTTTAGAGCGCATGTCGATTCCGCTGTCGAACGGTGTTCGTGGCTGTATGGTGTGGGATCACTTTGGAGAGGCCAAGTACGAGCAGCTGTATGGATGGAGGGTCATCATGTACAGGGTGGGTGGCTGTTGTGTTCACTCCCATGCTCACTCTCTTTTTCAGAACACGGAGTCTGCTGACAACGACTACATGTTGGTGTCGCACGATCGTAGTCGGCTGGCAGACGGAAGCGAGGTACGGTAGCGGTATAGTAGAAAGTAGTACTGTAGATAGTAGTCCTGTGGTCTAGTTTGGATATTGTATCTTGTCGGCAATCTAATGTAGGCAGTAGGCCTATATGACTGTTTCGTCTGTCTGATGATGGAAAGAGAGTGTGTTGTGACAGATGGAGGCGGTGCGTGTTGTGCTGCGTGAAAGTGGGGTGCGTGGGTCGGTGGGCAGCGCTGGCCCCGCCCCCTCCGATGCCAACCACATACGACTACTTTTCTATATGCTCCTCGTCGACCCGGTACATTGTGAGTTTTTGTTATATGTTTGAAATGATCTGGAAGACAGCGGATTTGAAGAGATCTTCAGTTGATTGCATGTATGTATCGTATCGTGTCAGGCCATCCGCTGGGAGAGGCGCGCACCCGCGAAGACTCGAGGGCGAGTGAGGGAGAGTTCTGCGAGATAGCCAATGCGAGGCGGGAGAAGGACGAGCAGAGGGACATCGAGAACATGATCAACCTAGTCAGGTAGGGGAGGGGGGGAAGGAGGAGGGAGTGTGGTGTGTTGCAGCCAGGACGTGCTTCCGTCGATCGATGGTTGTATCCGCCCTCGCCGCCGCTGTTCCTCTGGAGGCTCGAGCCTCGTGGCGGGAGTAGGGGGAGGGGGCATCCCCAGTGCTGGAGTCAAGCTCGACAAGGAACGCGCTTCCACTCGTGCGTCGTTCGCTTGTTATGCTGTCATGTCAGTATGTTTGCAGACGAGATAGCTGGTAGTCCAGTGTCTTCGACTCGCGAGAAGCTGGCAGCGGATTCGGACGGGGAGCTGGAGAAGATGTCTATGATTGCCGTCGAGAACGCACCCAGGAGACACCGCAAGAATGCCAATGGAGATCTGAGGGATCGTGAGTGGACAGAGAAGGAGAAGAGAAGAGAGAGGGGAGGGGGAGAATCCTTTTCAGCCCGTTGTGACGACCGTCAGATGCCTCGTGAGAAGTGCACGTACATCACATTCCTGTCTGCAAGGCAGAGGAACCTACAGAGGGTAAGTTGATTTATTTGATCTTTTTTGATAGTGAGCTACGATTGGTGTTTGAAGTATACGGTGTATGTTGCATGTAACCATTTGTTATCAGGTTGTGGAGGAGGCAGTGTGTGCGTACCGGGAGAGTCTGCGGGCGCACGTGGCGGGGGCGGAGTTCCGATGCCGGCGACTGAGGCTGTGGGAGAGACTGCTCGCCATGCCACACACTCCCACAAGAGGGTCAGTGGGGGAGGGGGAGTGGGGAGAGCAACGAGTCTCTTCAGCCCCGTCGTCTCGTCGGCGCCCCTCTCGTCTCTGTCCGATGGCTGGCAGCCTCTTCGCGCCCTCTGTCCCGACGGAGGATCCGCCCCCTCCGACTACGACCAGCTCATGAAACTCGTGCAGCACGACGAACCTATACAGAACCGGGAGCCCAGGTGAGCACGCATCAGTGGGCGTGGCTTGTATGGGCGTGATCTAGGTTAGTGGAGCTGCTGCGCGGCGCGAGCTGTGTGGGGCTGTGTCGCTTCCTTCTCGCGCGGTTCGGAGCGGAGAGATGTCGCTTTATCGAGTGGACACAGCCGCAGCACAAGAAGGTGGGCGGTGTCAGAGGGGGTGGGATTTGGAAAGGACTCATCCAAGCATCTCAGGTCCTGCTGCTCACCAACCCCAACTTCACCGAATCGTGTCTGGCGGTGCGCTGCGAGGGAGACACGAGTCCGACGATCGGAATCGTGTTCAGGGTGAGTGGGAAGAAGGGGAGGAGAGAAAAAGAGAAGGGGAGGGATACGTGTTTCAGGAGGACGACCTTTGTGGTGACGAGTCGACGGAGGCGAAGCAGCAGCAGAAGCAGTTCCGTCGTCGCGCGGTCGACGACGCGATCGATGAGATGGCTGCCGCCGTGGCCGCCTTCCACTGGCACGACAGCCTCACACGACAGTTCAGCACCTGAACCACACAGGGACAGACAGCGGCTGAGTCGATGCTTTTATAAACTGTTGTTTGGTATGTGAATGTATTTGCCTTTTCTTGCTCACTTTATTAGATTTCTAGTCGGTGTACAATGTTGTTAGTTTGGTGTAGATTTGCTGTATTATGTTATGTTTGATATGTTGTGAGATAAAATGTATTATGTGTTTATTTAGATCCGTTTATGTATTTACAAATACAGTGCTAGAAGTTCATTGGCGGGCGGCGGCGGAAGCGAGATAGTAGACTCGATAGGGCTGGAACCGCTGGAACTGCTGGGGAAGAGAAGAGGACTGCTGCAATGGACGGGGGTAAGAAGAGGGGGAAGGGAGGACGCTACCTGCTGTGTCGGATGTGTCATGTCCCAGTTGTCCCCTGACAGGAACCCCTTGTCCATGATCGTTCCGTAGCTGATCGACCCGTCCGAATTGGCTTCGAAAGCCTGCTTGGCGAGGGACCGGAGAGCTTCCAGACTGCAAACATATAAGGAAGTTATTTTACTATACCAGTTTTGAATCTGAAATACCTGAATGCTCGTGTGCTTGACATGAGTAATCTGTTTGATTGCACATATACAATATTTTGTTGTTATTAAAATTAAACTTACCTATACGTGCTGAGTGGATTCTTGTGACTGACGGTGGTCTCGTGAGAGTAGTTGGGAAGACTGAATGAGGGTTATACCAGAATGGTTGTTTGGCAAACCTGAGTTTCTCGGTGCGCGTGATTTCGAAGTTATCAGCGTCCGCGTCGATTTCAGACATGGCAGCAGGGTCGATCTAGAACATGGATTATTATCCTCACTCTTACTCAGAACGAAAAAATTTATATGACCGGTCATGTTGTGTAAGGCAGCACCACTCTTACCTTTGTCTCGAGTATCGGTCGTCCGTTCTGCTCACTGACTGTCTGCCAGAGGGGACCGTTCCGAACGGACTCCGAGATGACTGGAGGCACAGTGGTCGAGGCGGTCTGAAGCACTCTAATCACCATCACATCATCGCTTTTCCACGTTACCTCACTTGTCTCCACGGGTGTTTGCACATCGTATGCATCGCTAGGCGTAGCAGTAGCTTCGTCGCGAGGAGAAACGGAGGCAGCCGTCTAAAACAGTTTCTGTGTTGACAGGAGTCCGGATGTGGACAGGAGTCCGGATACCTGCGGCATGGCAGCCACATACACCGGCTGTCGATAGAAAGGGTGGACATAGTACTGCGGGTGAAAGGAGGGAGCGGCGAATTGGGACGGGTGAAGGGACTGACAACAAATAACAAGTTTAAACTAGTGGTTAGTATCAAACACTCACCGATTGTCCGCCAAACACCGGATTCGCAATGACGAATTGCACATTGGGAGCGGCTGTGGCGACTGCTGGTGTAGGGGAGGAATCTGAGGGGGAGGAGGAGGGAGAAGTGGAAACAGCTGAGGGTTGGACATGCTGGTAGAACGACACTGGGATGTAGCTGAAACGACAAAGTCATACCATTCAATAACCACAGTAATAGTATACTCACTACTGCTGTGCAGTCACAATCGGCAAAAGAGAGATGATCAGCAACAGTGTCATTGCCTCCAGTCACCTCTCCAGGCCGGAATGATAGGCTATATGGCTATATATTTCTAATGGCTTTCTGGACGGTTCCATGTTACGAACTCGATAATGTGTGATAATCTGCTATCCGCTGCATAGTGAAGGTGAAATGTGTGCGGGCCGGTCAGGTAATGGATTTTGGGGATTTCATCGCGATCGGACTGTATAAAAGACAATCTTTCGCAAAACAAGCAAAACAATATTCGTCCAACATGAGGTTTTGGTTCATTATTTTTATGGTTTGCATATGTGTGCATGCCCAACAAAAGGATCGTCGGAAGTTGACGAGGTTAGTTCACTTCGATAATGCCAACTGATTCTCGATATCTCAATATTCAAGTTCAGTGAGGAAAGAAGCGCTCTTATCGACCGCCTGCTTCGAAATGGTCCATTCCGCGCCTCCCGAGCGTCCACTGTCCAATTCCTCCCGCAAATAGCCAATCTGCCCAGTCCCTTTGCTCCTGATCCCTTCAATTCCTACTATGTGAATCCTGTAACAGATAATAAGGATGTTTCCCAAGGTCAGTCGTGACAAGTGGGCCAGAAATGTGATTTGGACATATGCTGTGTGAGTATGGTATAAAGTGATTGGACTGGGTTGGTTAGCGATGCGTGTTAGTTGTCTGTGGCATATCCGCGGATCGGATCGGATGCGTGTCGTATGGTCAGCAAACGGACACTAGATTCATTTCACATTCCGACAATCTCATGTTTTCGTTTTCGTTTTCGTTTTCTATCACTTTTTCGTTTACATTTCAGAATGATACTCCTGCTTGCCTTGATAGCAGTTGCGTCTGCGGAAGACTTGTAAGCAAATATGTACATTGTACTTCGTCACAGTTATGTGTTTCAGAAAATACGCGGATCCTGAACACCTTAGGGAGATTGTCGCAAGTACGGAACCAACTTCTACCACCACTATTGCTTCTCCTTCTTCTCCTCCTCCACCCCCTGCTCCTTCCCCACTCGCTCTCTCGCAACAGTACATTCCCGTACCTCAGTCCCTACCGTACCCCTTTATGTACCCACAGTATCCGCAGTTGTATGCGCAGCAACCTATGATGCCATTCTCCCACCCACAAGGTGTACAGGCATACATGCTCCTTCCAAATGGTCAGCTACAACCCATCCCTCTCCCTGCCCAGATGCTCCCATTCATGATGCCTCCGCAGACACAGAATGCACATCCCCAATTCGTGTTGCCTACTCAGAACCCTCTGCCAACTAACCTTGTAACTGTAAATAATGCCACCACCACTCCCGAACCACAAAATCCACTGAAGTACGCTCCACGGCTGGAGAATGAGAATAAGAGGGAGGAGGAGAAGGAGCAGAAGGAGGAGAAGGAGAAGGGCCTGCTCGTCGACCGGGACCCTCTGCTCCGCTATCTCAAGCAACACTACCCGTCCGTCCTCCAGAACCCGCAGCTGCAACCCGCGCCTCACACAATTGAGTTCACCACTGTGCGGTGGGTGAAAAGTACTTTGTAATATCAAACGCACGGATTCCAGTGAGATCTCCCCGGAAGAGGCCATTTCCAAGATGAAAGAGGTGCTTCCGGTGAGAAGGAAGAGAGACGCAGAGACGCAGAGTGTGGTGAAGAAGCGCACACTAGTCGACAATGACGTCATCCACAAGGTTCGATCCTTCATCTGTCAATGTAAATGATTTCCTCACATTCAATTACAATGACAAGTATCAGTTCGTAGTTTCAGAAGAAGGAGCAAAATCATATGGCTACTCTGATCCGCGAGTACTCGAATCTCAAACAAGAGATGGATCTGATCGAGAAGGAGTTGGGATTCGATGTGGGCAGGACAGTGGCTGAGGACTCATCGACTGCGCCGCCGCGGCCTCCCGTCGACAGAGAGATGGACACTGTAGTGGAGGGATCTACCCCCTCCCGTCTTACAACACCCATCCATTCTGACGCCTCCTTTCCGCAAACACAACAGCATGACGTCATGGTACACCTCTATTTCAAGCATTCAGGTTGCATGATATTTTCAGAGCGATGTTCATGATGTGGTTACGAAATATGTTCCGGAGGTTGAATCTTCCACTCTTTTTCCAACTGTGAAGAACACTGTCCACTTCACTCCCAGTGCAGGAGAGACATTGGCCAAGGTGCGCCCAAAATTACAACACGAAATAATGCGTTTTTTTAGCTGCTCGGTCTGCCTGGGACGTCTACGGTACCGGTGCAACAGCAATCTTTCCCACCCTTCTCCCCCCAGATGACATACCAACCACTCCCCTCGTTCCCTCGCTTCTACTCCAGCCCGTTTATGCCGAGACAGGTGAGAATATGGAAATGGTTCACTCAAAACAAAATGCTATATTACAGCAGTTCGGATACCCTCAGGGCACTGTGTTTCTGCTGATGCCGCCTCAGGCATTGGGGCATCCTGTGATGAAGCCAGCCGTGCCGCTACCGGCTGTCACTGTGCAATCTGTTGTGACGACCACTCCCTCTACCACCACTGCTCAATCATTTTCTACGACTCCAATCACCCTCAAATCTTCATCTGTGGTCTCTTCCACATCCTCGCCTCTTCCCATCTCGTTCCCTAGTAATCAACACTAGAGACTATCTATAGATGTACTATGACGTTTTCGTGTGCAATGGTGTTGTATAAATATGCATAAAAGTACTTGTAAAGCGCATTTGACCACTCACTCCCCGCAAAAACATCAACACAGGGGCTCGCGAATCGATAGCTGGCAGTAGTGTTCGGGGAAGGGAAGAGAGAGAGAGAGAGAGAGAGCCGTGCTTTCCCGCTCTCTCTCTCTCTCCGTCTCTCTTCTCTTCCCTCCGCTCGCACGTTTCGTTGCGTGTTGTTTGTTTCCCTTTTTCTTATCATTGACCCCGGTAGCATATCGGTTCCGATTGCCCGTTCTCGGTTCTGCTTTGTTTGCGTAACTACTCGTTACGGCTATACTGGTCGTGTTGTTGCCAATTGAAAGTTGGCGCGGCGCGCGGTGCTTCTTTTTCTTGTATTTTGATTTGGTTCCGTGTGCTTTGCAGTCAGTGTAATGCGCTGTTTGGCATGTAGCGTCCACTTTGCAATGAATTCTTTGAAACGTGTGATTTCTTCAGTGATTTTATCTCCTCAGCCATGACGGCTCCTCCGAATCTCAAGGCTCTTCTGGAGCTCGATCCCTATCTCACCGACTTCACACCCGAAATCACTCGCAGGTCGGATATGGGTTATGTATTCATTCGTCATATTGATTTTGTGTAGGTACAACGTGTTCAAGGAGTACGAGAAGAAGATTGAGGAGGTGAGTGCTTCACGTTGTTATGGTTTATACGAGATTACATTGGCTTTTCCGAAGAAAAAAACATGTAAAAGTTCGTGAATTTGATGTGTTGCTATTGCTTGGGTTATCCCCTCTCTCGCTTGCAGTGTGGTGGCTGGGACTCGTTCACGTCCGGCTACCGGGAGTTCGGTCTGCACGTCGAGGCTGACGGCAGCGTGCGAGGCCTGGAGTGGGCGCCCGCAGCCGACGCACTCGCGCTCGTCGGAGATTTCAGTCAGTATCGTTTTTTTTGGTCTCGCATGTCCAGTATCATTGATGCGGTTTTGATTATTGAAAGACGTTTCTGCTCCTTGTTCATATCCATAGTTACGTTGTCGCCTTGCAGACAACTGGAACCGTCAGTCGCACCCGTACACTCGGGGCGACTACGGTCGGTGGACGATCCACGTTCCTGCCAAGGACGGACAATGCCCCATCCCCCACGGAAGCGTCATCAAGGTAATGTGACGTCATCTCACTATGACGTCATCCATCAATTCAGATCGCTGTCACCAAAGACGGCCACACGAACGACAAGCTGTCTCCGTGGGCGACTTACGTGACTTGCGCCAAGGACGCGATCATATTCCACCAGGTACGCCCCGCCCACTCAGGCCACGCCTATTTCATTCCTCTAGGAGTTCTACAACCCGCCCACCCGCCACGTGCTGTCGGCGCCCCGCCCCACTCGCCCCGCCTCCCTCCGCATCTATGAGGCGCATGTCGGAATCAGCTCGCACGAGGGAAAGGTATTGTTTACTTGTTTGTTGCTTGATTATCGATTTATTCATAGGTGAACTCGTATCGCGCTTTCGCCGACGATGTGGTTCCGCGCATCAAGCGACAAGGTACAGCCGGTTTATTGATAACTTGGAAATGTTGGAAATTCTGATGTTTAGTTTATGAAATTCAATTTTGATTGATAGCTTAATTGATTTCCGGCTACAACACGATCCAGTTGATGGCTGTGATGGAGCACGCCTACTATGGCTCGTTCGGCTACCAAGTCACCTCGTTCTTCGCCGCCACCAGGTAACTGGTCCTTGTGTACTGTGTATTGATTCTTGTATATTGATACCTTGCTTGTTCGCAGTCGCTGCGGCACCCCGGACGACCTCCGCTACCTGGTGGACAAGGCGCACTCTGCCGGACTCACCATCCTCCTAGACGTCGTCCACTCACACGCATCCAAGGTACACCAGTCTATACGCACCCCACCATTTACATTCGTTGATAATGTACGTATCAACGAATGTATTTTGATTTGATTTTTGATACTGTACGTATCAAATGTTAGTCGATATGTATTCAGTAGAAGGTTATGATGAAGTATAGTAATGAACGTTTGGAATCGGGAGTTGAGTTTGAATAGATTGACCCGGAGTGTTTTTCAGAACGTGGCTGATGGTCTGAACGAGTGGGACGGTACTCCGGCGGGATACTTCCATGATTCGCAGAGGGGATTCCACTCGCTGTGGGACTCGCGCCTATTCGACTACACAAAGTATCCATACATCAGCTGATTGAATGAATTGCCTATTTGAGGATCGAGGTGCTGCGCTTCCTTCTGTCGAACCTGCGCTGGTGGGTGGAGGAATACGGGTTCGATGGATTCCGATTCGATGGAGTGACCAGCATGCTCTACCACAGCCACGGAATGAGTTAGTCCCTCTCTCTCTCCTTTTTTTCTCCCTCTCTCTCTCCATCCACCATCTCCATCTCCCCCTCTCTTCTCTCACGCTCCCCCTCTCTCCAGATGACTCGTTCGCTGGCGGCTACCCGATGTACTTTGGCTTGAATTGCGACACGGACTCCCTCGTCTACCTTATGCTCGCCAACAGCTTCCTCCACAACAAGTACCCCCAGATGATCACCATCGCCGAGGTGAGAGGCGTGGAAAATCGTCGTGGGTGGTCCGGGTCCCTCACCCTGTGCGTGCTAGGAAGTGTCTGGCATGCCTGCTCTGTGTCGTCCGATCGAGGAGAGTGGACAGGGCTTCGACTATCGCCTCGCCATGGCTCTTCCCGATATGTGGATCAAGCTGCTCAAGGTATGGCGTCGTGGGCGGTCCGAAACATATTGCAGGTTGTGGATATAATTTATCGTTGATTTTAGCACGAGCGGGATGAGGACTGGGATATCAACAACATTGTGCACACTCTGGAGAACCGACGGTGAGTGGACTGGGCAGGCAAGATAGCCATTCTCAATACTCATCATGGGAGTGGCTGTGAGCGCTCAGGAGGCATTTCATTGAGAGCTGTTTTGAAGAGACCACGGACAGATGACATGTTTCAGGTACCGCGAGGGTCACGTTGCGTACGCGGAGTCGCACGATCAGGCACTTGTCGGAGACAAGACGATCGCATTCTGGCTCATGGACAAGGGTACGTTTGTAATCCAGTACTTGTTTGCACATCCAACAACACAATGTAATCATTCGTTTATTAGGGACATTGGACGTGTAATTACTCGTCCTTCTTGTCATCTCCCTCTCCCTCTTTGGTCGTCTCTTTGGTGGTTTCCTTGGTGGTCTCCTTGGTTCCGTCCTTGTCCAGCTTGCTTTCCGTCTTCGTCTCGTCCTTCTTGCTCTTCTTGTCCTCTTCCTTCTCCACTTTGGATTCCTTCTTTGCCTCGCTCTTCTTCTTGTCATCGACAGGAGCCTTCCCTCCCGTCTTCTTATCGTCCTTCTTGGACATCGACTTGTCAAAGTCTTCCTGGTCCATAATCTTCGTCCATGTCTTGTAATCGCCCTTGTTCGCCACCTGACCCTTGTTCTTGATCTAAACAAGACAATCTCTCCTTTCTTTTCTCTCTCTCCACCCACATCCTTTGCCCTCTTTGCCTCCTTGACTTGGGGCTTGTGGTCGTCGAATGAGTCTGGCTGCTTTTCCCTCTCCCTTCCGCCAGCCTTCTCCACGTTCGATTTGTTAGGAGACTGCGTCGGCTTGCCCTCTGAAAAGCGGCATTGTGCATTGTGCCCTGAGCACAGTAGCTACCGTATTGCTAACTCACGGGGTCGGTTGGAGGCGCTTGTGGGTGTGGCCGCAGCACTGGGGGATACAGCGGGAGGAGCAGAGGGAGGAGGCGGCTGTTTCTTCTTTCCGCCACACAACAGCGCAGACGACACGACACAAAGGAGAACAGTTATTAAGCTGAAAAGTATCGTCAGAGAAACGTGTTCAATTATGACACGTAATTTACCTTAAAATTTCGAAGCACATCTTGAATCTCGAAGTAAGAATAAGTGGCTCTAGTGCGAGCGCATGTAAGGAACTCTGCGGTGCGTAGTGTGTGTCTCTCCTCTCTGGCGGCAGAGGGCCGTGGAGAGACGCAACCGCGCGAGTCGGGTCAACTAGCACAAATGCCGACGAGCGAGGCAGGCAGGCACGGCAAGACTCGATCCACACATGCAAATGACCACTCGTCTATATATTCCCTTTTCATTCAGCACGCAATGTCAGAATCAGCACGTTGTGCACACACGGTGCACACTACACTTGCCCATATTACACTACACATTATTTGGAAGACGCCCACACAGCTCTCACCTTCACGCACAGTCTCTATCTGATCACACTAATTAGGTGTACTCAAAACACGCTGGTTCACGATCAGTTAAAGCGGAAACTTTTTTGAGGTCTGTTACACAGATCAATTCAATTCAATTCAATTCAACATTTATCCGGTATCGCATTATGTGATCATAACTCAAAACATCAATCATTCACAGAGTAGCGCCGGGAAGCAAAATTCTTCCATCTTGTCGCATCAGCGTCCGCGGCCACACTCTTCCATTCCTCCTCGAGGGTCCTCCTATTGGTCTGGATCGTCTTCTTGAATTCGTCGTTCCACTGTAGATGGGGGCGACCGGCCTTGCCTTTCCTTGGCGGGTTCCAATCGATCACGCGTCGCGTCCATCGGTCGTCGTTGCAAGTCATGATGTGGCGGGCGAACCTCCACTTCCTTGATCTCGCCTCGCACAGAACGTCTCGTAATCCCGTCAGTCGTCGTATATCCTTGCACGGCACTTTGTCCAGCAGAGTCAACCCGAGCATCTTTCGTTCCATTCGTCGTTGGACAGTTCTCAGCTTCTGCAGGTCTTCTCTCCTTAGACTCCATGTTTCGGCAGCGTAGGTGAGTGCGGGAAGAACTGCCATCCGAAATACTTTCCTCCGCAGTCGCATCGGCGCACTCTTCAGCGTCAGGAACTGGCTATGGCGGAAGAAAGCGCCCCAGCCAGCCTGTATCCTCCTTGTCACCTCCACTCGATCGTCAGCCAGAAAACTAAGAGAGCGGCCCAGGTAGACGAATTTGTCCACGTACTCCACTTCTCCTCCGTCCAGTCTGATGCTCTTCTTCGGTCCGTTGCTCATGACCACCGTCTTCTTCCTGTTCACGTACAGCCCGTAGTCGCTGCTCTTCTCCGCGAGTTCCTCCAGCATCCTTTCTGCAGCCGAGGCCGAACGTGCAAAAAGGATGATGTCGTCAGCATAACAGAGATGAGTCAGCTTCTGTCCTCCAATGTCCAGTCCGGCTCCAACGAAGTCGAAGTCCATCTTGGCACAGATTTCAGCAAGCACGCAGTTGAACAGATGAGGAGATAGCGGGCAGCCTTGGCGCACACCTTTCTTCACTTCGATTTCGGCCGGTGTCCCTCGAACGTTCACTTTCGTCTTGCCATCGTTGTAGATACTCTGCAGCAGTCGAATGTAGGCGGGGTGCACTCCACATCTCTTCAGCGCAAGCCACGTGTCGTTGTGCTCGATGGAGTCGTAGGCCTTGGCAAAGTCCACAAAAACCAGGTAGCCGTGGTAGCCGTGGCGATAGAGTTTGTAGATCACTTCTCGCGTCACCAGAATATGGTCGTTGCAGCTGAATCCTCTCCGAAAACCGGCCTGCTCCCGCGGCTGCTGCGCCTCCAAAGACGGTTGTAGTCGAGCGAGCACAGTCCGCATTAGCAGCTTCAGCAGCGTCGAAGACACAGAGATCGGTCTGTAGTTGCCGATGTCGAGTGGGTCGCCCTTTTTGTACAGCAGCGATACCAAGGAGTCGGCCATGTCGTCAGCGATCCTCCCTCCAGTGAGACAGGTGTTGAACAGCGCGGCAACGTACTCCAGTAGTATCGGCGGCGCGTACAACAGACTCTCCGTAGATATCCGGTCAGGTCCTCGAGCGACATTCCTCTTCATCAGCACCAGGACGCGACGAATCTCCTCGGCAGTAAACTCCTCCGGTAGCGGTTCATCCACGTCGAACGTCGGGAACGGCAGCCAGGCAGTGTCAAAGAGAGCGTTGTAGAAGAGCCGGATAACTTGGCAGACGTCAGCGGGGCGGGTGGCGATCGTGTCGTCGACGGCACGTAGGTGTCCCATCAACGTCCTCGAGACCTCCTGTCCTCGCAGTGCCTTCCTTGACGCGATTCCTCTCCGGTATAGTGCTATGTGGCGTCTCTCCAAATCCTTCTCGATGGCAGACCGAATTGCCTTGTTGATCAGAGTCAGTGAAATGCGGGAAGCCGAGTCGTCCTTTCCTAGCAGCAGTCTCCTTTGCCTGAACAGCTCCATAGTAGCATCTGACAGGCGCGGATCAGGCGGCGTGAATGTTGAAGTGGCCCATTCCGCGTCCTTCACTGCGTCGCACAGGATACGGTAGTGTACCGTAGCATCCGACGAGCGCGGCAGCGGCGTCCTCGACAGCAAATCTCCAATCTCCTTTCTGTATTCTTTCCAGTTCGTTTTCCATCTTCCTTTCGTTTTCGGCTTCCTCTTGGGCAGGTGGACTCGCAGCTCCATCCGGACCATCCGGTGGTCGGACCGGAAGTCGAACTGGTTCAAAGCCCGGCAGCTCCTCACTCCGTCAAGACTCCGCATGAAAACGAAATCATAACAAGAGCGAGTACCTTGGGCAGATCTCCAAGTCCAGAGTCGCCCCGTCCGGTTCCGGAAGTAGGTGTTTCCGGCGATCCATCCGTTGCTCTCGAGCCACTCAGCCAGTATCTCTCCTCTTCTGTTTCTGGCACCGTATCCATACGGGCCAACGCAGCGCTCCGAGTCCACGATTCTTCTTCCCAGCGATGCATTCATGTCACCGAGGACAACTACGCGGAAACGGCAGCGAACCCCGGATTCGGACCGACGAACGCTTACCGATCCACCACCCCGGGGGCTCTTCTGCCTGGAACCGGGGCGGGTGCAGTCATCCAAGGCTTCAAGAGTGCGTTCGTATTCTTCATCCGTGTACGACGTGGTCTCCATGTAGACGCAAACCACGCGTAACGTGTACTCCTCCATATCCAGGTCGACGAAACACAACCGCGGTGAGACGGCAGTGAATCCGACGACGCGGTTGTGTTTCGTCGACCTGGATATGGAGGAGTACACGTTACGCGTGGTTTGCGTCTACATGGAGACCACGTCGTACACGGATGAAGAATACGAACGCACTCTTGAAGCTCCTAACCGAGTTACACAGATATAGTCAGATAACCGGAGAACCTGGTTTCCATTTTTCTATGTACAATCGTTTCCACATTTGACTAACAACAGGCACCAATTGTAAGCATTTATCACACACATTTAATTGTAAGCACTGGGTTTTGTCTGTAAGAGTTGTGTTATAAGCAGCGTGTCTCGAGTTCACTCCTTCTCATCCTCGTCTTTCTTGTCCATCTTCGAGTCTCCATCGTCCATTTTCGACTTGCTCTTTTCGTCATCCTTCTTCTCCTCCTTCTTGGCGTCCTTCTTGGTATCTTTTTTCTCGTCCTTCTTTGACTTCTTCTCTTCCTTCTTGCTCTTCTTTTCTTCCTTCTTGCTCTTCTTTTCCTCCGCCTTGGATTTGTCGTCCTTCTTCTCATCTGTATTCTCATCAGTCTTGGCCTCCTTTCCGCCTTCCTTCTTCTCTTTCTTCTCGGTCTTTTCTGTCCTATCCTTGTCGTCCTTTTTATCTTCCTTTTTACTCTTCTTCTCCTCCTTTTTCGATTTTTTTTCTTCCTTCTTGGACTTCTCCTTCTCTTTCGATTCCTTCTTGCCTTCCTTAGACCCCTTCTTCTCCTTTGATCCCTTCTTGATTTCTTCCTTGCTCTTCTTCTTTTCATCCTTCTTGGACTTCTTAGACTTGGACTTGTCCGTTTTCTTCTCGCTCTTTTTCTCTTCCACTTTGCTCTTCTCGTCCATTTTGCTCTTGTCTCCATCTGCCGCATCGATCTTGCTTTTTCCCTCATCCTTCTTATCATCGCTTTTCACTTCCTTCTTTGACTTCTTATCGTCCGACTTCGGTGTTTCCTTCTTGTCATCAGACTTGTTTTCCTTTTTCTCGGATTTTTCCTTCTTCTCGGATTTTTCCTTCTTATCCTCTTTCTTGCCAGCCTTCTTTGCATCATTCTTGTCCTCTTTCTTCTCGATCTTGTTTCCCTTAGCATCTCTCTTGGACATCGACTTATCAAAGTCTTCCTGATCCATCAGCTTTGTCCATGTCTTGTAATCGCCCTTGTTCGCCACCTGTCCCTTTCCGCGAATCTGCAATGTCATAGTTAGGCTCCGTCCCATTCGACCCGCCCACTCACGTCTTTGGCGCGCTTAGCCTCCTTGACCTTAGGCTTGAGTCCGTCGAACGAGTCTGGTTGTTTTTCTCGCTCCTGCTTCTCCTCGGGCGCTCCTCCCCCGCCTCCATCGGGAGCAGCTCCCGGCTTCGACTCTATACGGTATTCGGTACTGTATACGGTAGACTACAGTACTCACTTGCCGACTTGCCGACGTCGTTGGCGGGGGCCTTGTTGGAACCGGCGGCGGCGGGGGATGATCCGGACGAGGCAGCAGCCCCTCCTCCGGGGGCGCCTCCACCAGACCCCGCCTTCTTGCCTCCACACTGCATCAGCGTCGACACGACACACACCAGCACTGTTATTAAGCTGCAACGAGCGATGTCAGGAAAGCACGAACATCCATAACTACCTTAAAATTTCGAAGCACATCTTTAATCTCGTGTCTGCTACGTTGACTGATTTCACATAAATACTGGCTGCGATTCGCGGTTCTCCGGGTGGTGATATAGGAGGGCACGCCGCCTCGCGCTACGGGGGAAACTAGCAGAAATGGAAGGCGCGTGTTGCCTGCCAGACTGGTCGACTGTGTGCGAGGGCAATGCAAATGAGAAGGTGTCTCGAACGTGATTTTGGCCACGTTGTGCGCTTCTCTTCCTCTTGAATCCCTCTTATCCTCCTCTCTCTCCCCTCTCTCTCTCTCTCTCTCTCTCTCTCTCTCTCTTCCTCTCTCCCCCCCCCTTTCACTCTTCCTCTCACTCACTCTGGACTCTGTCGCTTTCAGAGATGTACACTCACATGTCGTGCCTCTCGGAGCTGACTCCGATCATCGACCGTGGCCTCTCGCTGCACAAGCTCATCCGACTTGTCACCATGGTGCTCGGAGGAGAGGCATGGCTCAACTTCATCGGTCAGTCTGGGGAGAGAGAGGAAGAGTGGAGTGAGAGTGACGCCCATCTTTCAGGCAACGAGTTTGGCCACCCGGAGTGGCTCGACTTCCCGCGCAAGGGCAACAACGAGAGCTACCACTATGCGCGCAGGCGAGCATCTCTCTCTCTCCTCACTCACTCACTCACTCACTCACTCACTCACTCACTCACTCACTCACTCACTCTTTCACTCACTCACTCACTCACTCACTCACTCACTCACTCACTCACTCACTCACTCACTCACTCACTCACTCACTCACTCACTCTCTCTCTCACTCTCTCGTTCCCACTCTCTGACTTGTTGATTACAGGCAGTTCAACCTTCCCGATGACGATATGCTGCGTTACAAGTTCCTCAACGAGTTCGACAGAGCGATGAATGAGTTGGAGGAGAAGCACGGATTCCTCCACCACGGACCGGTACGTTATTGATTGGTTATCGATTGATTGACATGATTGTGGGATAACATTCGCGGTTGATGTAGATGACGCATTGAATTGCTTATCGATTGTTTGCAGGCGTACGTGTCGTGGAAGCACCAGGGGGACAAGGTGGTGTGTGTGGAGCGAGCGGGGCTCGTGTTCATCTTCAACTTCCACCCGTCGCAGAGCTTCCCCGACTACAAGGTCGGAGTGCATGCCGGCGGAAAGTGAGTACGGAAAAGGCTTGATACTTGATAGGGAAAGATAAAGTGAGGTAAGAAGAGGGTACGTGCTGTCTATCTCTCTGAAATGCGTTGTGGACGATGATAGAAGCGACTGACACACTACTATAATATGCAGAGATAAACAGCTATCTCTTGCAGGTACGGCGTGGCACTGTGCAGTGACGACGCGCTGTTTGGCGGTCACTCTCGGGTGGACTCTTCGTGTGAGTTCCTCACCTTCCCCGAGGGCTATGCTGGCAGGGAGAACCACCTCTGCTGCTACATTCCCAACCGCACCGCCATCGTCCTCAAAAAGATCGAATAAGCACGCACAACTTGGTTACTCGAGCTACCTGATTACTCTGGTTATTGTAAGATGTACTCTATTTCCGTGGTTACTGTAGCTGGTTACTCTGATTACTGTAGAATTTTCGTTTTCATAATACTTGCTATACTCTGTGTCAGTGCT
Source organism: Rhabditoides inermis (assembly GCA_963966185.1). Classification (NCBI taxonomy): domain Eukaryota; kingdom Metazoa; phylum Nematoda; class Chromadorea; order Rhabditida; family Rhabditidae; genus Rhabditoides; species Rhabditoides inermis. Next base: position 174,710 of record CAWZYM010000304.1, read on the forward strand.
CAAAATCTCGTTCGTATGTTGCCATAAGCTCCCATTATAAGCCGGTGTTTTGTATCGTGTACCTCTTATTCTAGTAATTTGCATTTTGTAATAATAATAACGAGTTTTATCTATTTGATCGGTCATTGTGGGGGATATTTCGTAATCTTTGTTTTTTTTTCAGTGTGTACTTTTTTCTTGTCTATCGCGGATGCGATTGTGTCTGATTGACCAGATTTCAGTTCGTCTGTCTCCAGCTCGTTCTTGGGTAATTTGTATGTGGGTGGGTGTCGTTTCTCCTATCTTGATGTGATTTATCTGCCATAACGTGGATTGTGATGCTGCGTCAACACACACGATTGCATCATGAGATCTGCGAGGCGACGAGTGAAATGCGACCGCAAAAAGCAAGGTGTTCGGAGAAAAACTAGGCGAACTGGTCCTAATATTGTCGCGCGTCGCACACTTGCCGTCATCTCTTGCCGCAGGATGAAGAGCAGACATCATGGAGAGAGAAAGAGAGAGACAGAGATAGAGGAGTCACCTAGCAATAGTGCAGATGTGTTGAAGATAGGGGAACCTGAAATCGTTCTCTGCCGCGCCTCTTCCCATATCGTCGCTCTAATGGAGCCAGAAGAAGTCGATTGTGTATTGTGGCACACTGTTTGTGGGTTTGGGGATAAACCTCGTATGCAGGATCACACAAAAAACACCAGCACCTATCATCGCAAGATTCGGCAAAGTGCATATCGCCTGAATTCGCAAGAAGTCGTCTGGGCGCGGAAGGATATGATGTATGGGCCTGGCTGCGCACTACCGCAACACTTTTCACACCTTCGATCCACGGTCATGCCTGTTTTTTGTTCTGTGATCGAACCGTTTGCAGGTTTGTAGCGTGTAGGGTTTTCGGTTTTCGGAGAGTGAATGACTAAGGTGTCCGGTAATCCGATCGGAACACTCGGATCAGATATGAAACATACAGTGGCATTCAGATTCCACACGCAAAAAAACTGCGTGATCCACATTTGCCAAACTGCGACCTTGAATGAAAGTGAGAAGCCAAAAATCTACGGCTGGCTAATCATGAAAGGACAGGTTAACAAGGCGTGAACAGGTGTCATTGGCTGGCGAGTGCAATGTGTCTCGGCGAAGGTCACTGGAAGTGAGGAGAGGGAGCAAAGAACAGAGGTATGTGAAGAGGACGAGAGGTAATACCAGATCTTCGTGTGTCATCCTCTGCGATGTGATTGCTTCTTTTTGCGGTCGCTCGCATCCGGGGCCGCCCCTCCGCCTAGCTGCCCCCCTCAAAAACCACGAGAGATGAATCGAAATTCCGTGGCGCGTTTGTCCCGCCTATATAAGGCGCGATGGCAGCGCCGAATCAACACTCACCTCCTCGATCCGTTCTATCCACTCATAGTCTCTTGTATTCACTCACTTGTGTAATGTTGCAGATGCGAGTCTCTCTTCTGGTTACCCTCGCCCTTGTGGCTCTCTGCTCCGCCGCGCCCACTCCCATCAAGTGAGTTTCATATCTTAACTGGCTTATTGATTGTATACTTGTTTACGTCTTTACATTGTACATTTATATTGTGTTCAGGGAGCGCATCCAGAAGACTCTCGACCTTCTCAAGAGGGCGCAGTCTATTGGAGAGTATGCCATTAACACCGTGAGTCGCTCTCATTTATTCGAGATAACAATTTGAACATATTTGTTTCAGCCCACCGGAATCTACCCCATCAAGGACATCACCGACGCCAACTTCGCCCAGGTTTTCAACTTCCGACCCGAGGTCGTCGCTGAGGTGACCGGAGCCGCAGCCGCCGCTCCTGCCGCTGCCTCTGAGGCTGCTGCTCTCGCTGAGTCCGCTGCTCCCACCGAGGCCACTGCCGCTCCCACCGATGCTGCTGCCGCTCCCGCTGAGTCCGCTGCCCCTGTTGAGGCCGCCGCTGCTCCTGCTGACTCTGCTTTGACTGCCTCTGGATACGATGCACCCGCTGTCGCCGAGGCCACTGGAGCCGACGCCGGATCCGCTGATGCTGCTGCCCCTGTCTCTGAGGCCCCTGCCCCTGTTGCCGAGACCCCTGCTCAGGGAGCATACGATGCCGCTCCCGCTCCCGCTGAGGCCGCTCCTGCTGAGGCCGCCCCTGCTGAGGCCGCTCCCGCTGAGACCGCCCCCGCTGAAGCCGCTCCCGCTGAGGCCGCCCCTGCTGAGGCCGCTCCCGCTGAAGCCGCTCCCGCTGAGGCCGCCCCCGCTGAGGCCGCCCCTGCTGAGGCCGCTCCTGCTGAGGCCGCCCCTGCTGAGGCCGCCCCCGCTGAGGCTGCTCCCGCTGAGGCTGCTCCCGCTGAGGCCGCTCCCGCTGAGGTCGCCCCTGCTGAGGCCGCTCCCGCTGAGGCCGCCCCTGCTGAGGCCGCTCCCGCTGAGGCCGCTCCCGCTGAGGCTGCTCCCGCTGAGGCCGCTCCCGCTGAGGCCGCTCCCGCTGAGGCCGCTCCCGCTGAAGCCGCTCCCGCTGAGGCCGCTCCCGCTGAGGCCGCTCCCGCTGAGGCCGCTCCCGCTGAGGCCGCTCCCGCTGAGGCCGCTCCCTCTGAGGCCGCTCCCGCTGAGGCCGCCCCCGCTGAGGCCGCCCCCGCTGAGGCCGCTCCTGCTGAGGCCGCTCCCGCTGAGGCCGCTCCCGCTGAGGCCGCCCCCGCTGAGACCGCCCCCGCTGAGTCTGCTCCCGCTGAGGCCGCCCCTGCTGAGGCTGCTCCCGCTGAGGCCGCCCCTGCTGAGGCCGCTCCTGCTGAGGCCGCTCCCGCTGAGGCCGCTCCTGCTGAGGCCGCTCCCGCTGAGGCCGCCCCCGCTCCTGCCGGATATGACGCTCCCGCCCCCGCTGAGGCCGCTCCCGCTGAGGCCGCCCCCGCTGAGGCCGCCCCTGCTGAGGCCGCTCCTGCTGAGGCCGCTCCTGCTGAGGCCGTTCCCGCTGAGGCCGCTCCCGCTGAGGCCGCCCCCGCTGAGGCCGCTCCTGCTGAGGCCGCTCCCGCTGAGGCCGCCCCTGCTGAGGCTGCTCCCGCTGAGGCCGCTCCTGCTGAGGTCGCCCCCGCTGAGACCGCTCCCGCTGAGGTCGCCCCCGCTGAGGCCGCTCCCGCTCCTGCCGGATATGACGCTCCCGCCCCCGCTGAGGCCGCTCCTGCTGAGGCCGCTCCCGCTGAGGCTGCTCCCGCTGAGGCCGCCCCTGCTGAGGCCGCTCCCGCTGAGGCCGCTCCTGCTGAGGCCGCCCCCGCTGAGGCCTCCCCCGCTGAGGCCTCCCCCGCTGAGGCCTCCCCCGCTGAGGCCGCTCCCGCTGAGGCCGCTCCCGCTGAAACTGCTCCCGCTGAGGCTGAGGCCGCCCCTGCTGAGGCCGCTCCCGCTCCCGCTGAAGCCGCTCCTGCTGAGGCCGCTCCCGCTGAGGCCGCCCCCGCTGAGGCCGCCCCTGCTGAGGCCGCCCCTGCTGAGGCCGCCCCCGCTGAAGCCGCTCCTGCTGAGGCCGCTCCCGCTGAGGCCGCTCCCGCTGAGGCCGCTCCCGCTGAGGCCGCTCCCGCTGAGGCCGCCCCTGCTGAGGCCGCTCCCGCTGAAGCCGCTCCCGCTGAGGCCGCCCCCGCTGAGGCCGCCCCTGCTGAGGCCGCTCCTGCTGAGGCCACCCCTGCTGAGGCCGCCCCCGCTGAGGCTGCTCCCGCTGAGGCTGCTCCCGCTGAGGCCGCTCCCGCTGAGGTCGCCCCTGCTGAGGCCGCTCCCGCTGAGGCCGCCCCTGCTGAGGCCGCTCCCGCTGAGGCCGCTCCCGCTGAGGCTGCTCCCGCTGAGGCCGCTTCCGCTGAGGGACCTGCTGCCCCTGCGGAGACTGTCGCCCCTGTGGCTGAGTCGACTACCGGAGCCGCTGCCCCGGCCGCCTACCCCGAGGATGCTGCTGCTAAGCCCGCCGTCCCCGTCCCCCACGACGCTGCTTCTCTTGGATACTCTGGTACATATTTTTCTCAATTTTTTTTATATCAACGTTTGATCGATCAATTGATTGATTATACTGGACATTACTAATAAGTTTTTTTTCAGCGTAAGCAAAACGGGTCGAAGCGTCGAGCGAGTGTTTGTACATACCGAGTCTTCCCTCCCTTCTCAACGCGCCTTCACAGCAATATAGTTGATGACAGTCTTTCATCGTTGATTTGCACAGATAAAATTTATTATCTACACGTGTTACATGATGTTTGGAAGCCTCCGCATAATATAGTCTCGCAGACTTGTCACGCAAGTTTTTTTACACGAGTGACCCTGCATCGTAAACCCGTGGAATAGAGTGCCGGAGGGTGTTATGTGATGAACCGGTTTTCGTCCAAATGAGTAACCTCTAGTCGATACGTTACAATTTTGACACGATTCTGAAGCCGAAACGTGCGATAAGCATCTAACAAGCGTATATAAGCGGGCGGAAGAGGAATGGGGAGCGATCAAAGTGAGCATGCGATTCATCTACGTCTTGGTCTTCGTCTTGGTCACCGTGTGCAGGTAATATAGATAAGTGAATTGCTATTTAACAATTTGCAGTGCTATTCGCGACAAGCGGCAGTATGAATCAACGGTCATTCTCCGCAATGGAGAGAACAAATGGGAAAATATCTACCATCAGTCACTCGATTCGGTCAGTTCATCCCAATATCTCTCACCCGCGTCTTTTCAGATCCTTACCAAAGGTCTCACGCAAGTGAAACAAGGCGAGACCATCACCCCTATTAGATCCTACTACTACAAGGGAGCACTGCCTGGTGAGAAAAGGACGAAATAAATCAACAAAGTAGAGAGGAAGGATGGGAGATGGGTCCATAATATTGTAGATTGTGCTATTGAAAGTCGGGGTTAGTTTGCGCAAATCAGATTCGATTCGAGAGAGGGCAACGTGACAGTTGTACGTATAAATCAATTCGGGTCGAAATAATAGTTATTGTTATTATAACTATCAGTATAAGAACTCAAAAGTCGAAACGAAAAAGCGAGCTCTAACGCGAGATCTGTTCGACTAAGCCAATCCGAATTGTAAATTTGGCTTCCCTCCCGCGCAAAAGTCACAGTGAAGAATAATCGGTGAAAATAAAAATTGTACGTAGAATAATCAGTTTTAAAGTTTTAGCTGTGTTATTCACATAGTATGTATACAAGGTGACATCCTAGAGAATTACTGTCTGTAAACTTTGAATATTGAAGAAACAACATTTATATCACATCGTAAACATTTTCTAGGTTTAGTTTAGACCTCTTCAGTCATCCAATCCCTCAAAGAATTGGCGGTATTTATTGGTAACTGTAACGCAGTCCGGACGGAGCATGGAGTAACATATTGTCTCTTCAAATAGCTTCGCAGGGTACTGTTGCTGGCTATTGTGATCAATTTTTGTTTGAATCGCCAATCGCGCGAGCCATCTCCTCACGCTCTGAAATGCGATCAGCATGGAGTTCAATTGCATATAGTAACCCGCTAACTATCTTTATGAAAAATATGGTATCATGTTCAGGTGTGCCCGCTCTTCTCGCACAAGTCGATGATACTGACATCAACATGGACAATGACTCCACCGCCAAGCCTTGATACATTGATTTATCAGAACTTGTAAATGCAAAATTTTCTGTACAAACTTTGAATAAAGTAAAGAGGTAAAGGCAGAATATGTGTTGAACATCAACGAGAAGCGACATAGAATGCGGGTGGTGGGAAGACTATGGGGAGCAGCTGCTCGGTGGCCGCCGGCTGCTCTTTCTTCTCCACCTTCACCTCCTGCTTGTTCCCAATCACACCCTCGAACTTGGCGGACAGCATGTGCTGCAGCTTCTCGCCCTCTGTGTGCTGCACCACAGTCTCCTGCATATCCAACTGAAATCAAGTTTCTCACAAAAACCAATAGGATATCCGACATACCTTATCAGGCTTCACATCACTGCCATTTTCGGCGTGTGCGGCGTACCTGCAGAGTACTCATTAGATTGTTATCTCTGTGAACACTCACGCAATGAATGATAGAGTGAGGATGGCAGCGGCACGCATGCTGGATGGACAGGGGAGGGGGGGGAGCGAGTCCGCGGATCTCACCTTGAGCTCACCTATCCGGTTCACCCAGCAGGAAAACCGTTTCTAGCTGAGAGAGAGAGAGAGAGATGGGGAGAAGATGGACATGCGAACTGCTGCCGGCGGGCGACAGTCCGTCAAAACATTGATACTTTTGCGAAAAGGGAGGGGTCGGGAATGGGGTCAGACAGTGAAAAGTCAGCTGTGGACTGCGAGACGCAGAGTCGCACCCGAACGCCTCTCTCGTCTTCTCCTTCTCTCTTTCTCTCTCTCTCTTCTTTGCACAGACCGCTTTCGATTTCGAGCCGTGGAGTGAAGAAGCGAGATCGGACGGACTTTCCCTTTCCATCGCACCCGCACACTTGTCCCGGGAAGCGATGCGGATACGATGTGTCACGCTCATCGCCGCCGCGCTCGCAACGTACGTTTCCTATACGTTTCCTTTACTTTTCGGTTTCATACCTGTCACACCTTGACTAATTCGATTTGGTCAGTTTGTCTGATGTGAGTGAGTGGACTAATGTGATGCGTTGAGTGTGTGTCTGTGCGAGGGTGCGGATACGAGCATCGATGAACTCGTCAAGATGCTCATGCAGGTATGATTCGAGAGAGGTTTGAAACTACAAATAGGATACAGGAGCGGTACGCAGAGCTGACGAATGCTCACCCTGCACTTGCTCGGACAGTGTTGACAGGGAGGCAGACTGTGCCCGCGGTGGATACTGCAGAGGATGAGATTATCATGGCCCTGGGTCCTGCTGGACCCGCCGCAGCACCCGGGGTGCGTGGGAAGGTGTTGAGGGGAATGATACCATGTTTTAGTCGCCGGAGCACGTGACTCCTCGTCCGAACCCGCGCGCATCCCCTCGCGCCATGCCCATCCATACAGTCCCTCACCATCTCCAGGTGAGTACAGTCCGCTACATTAGCTATCCGAGAATCTCAGTTTTATGGTTATAAGTCCGTCAAGTCGTGTCCTCATTGAAATATTCAGGATGTGGCAAAGAAGGAATTGATTCCCGAATGGCGTCCGTTGAAGACGACGATGGCCCCGGTGGTGGCCCCTCGCAATGCCCACAGGACAACCGACAAAATGGTTGTGCCGATTGAGGTCAGTGTTCATCTTGTTTCACATTACAATACGTCATCTGCTGCTTCAGAGTGCGGACGAATCTATCGAGGACTACGGTACGGATTCTGACTACGAGCTCGGTCATAAGAAGGCGACGCGTCTTCCGCCAAAAAGAAGGTTCACCACCTCCATCCGACGAGCCCTGCCCCTCCCTTCGGAACAGATGGAAGTCGAGAAGGAGATGCGAGAGAAGGAGAAGAGGATAGCCGAGTTCTTCGAAGAGGAGCTGATCGCCAAGCCGCAAACGACAACTACGACCACCACCACCACAACAACAACACCCCCTGCCGCATCGTCTTCGGAATCTGACGAGTTCCAGGATGCGCGGAAGGTGCAGGTGCAGGCTGCGATGGCCCTCGAGGAGACGCCGGATGTGTCGGCGGCGCAGGGAGAGTTCGAGTATGACCTGCCCAGTGAGACGGTCGACGGACTGCGCAACCCGGTGATGCAGAGTGTGGTGGAGAGGATCAAGAACAAGGAGACGACCACCGAGGCGACCACCACCGAAGCTACCACGACCCTTGCGGCTCTCCCGCCTACGACTCGTCCTCGCCCGTCCCCACCGACTGCCCCTCTGCGCATCGTGCAGCGACCTCTCGCGCAGTCCCGCCCCGTACACCCCACTCACTCCGCATTCGGACCTCCACTGGACATCGAGAGGGAGGCCGCCCTCCCCAACAACCCACTCGTCGTCGTCAAGACCACTCCCGCACCGGTGGCGACTCCGAGTGTGGAGGAGGTGGAGCACTTCCTCGCCACACTCAAGCCGCAGGCTCCCGTGCCGCCTCCGAACACGCAGGCTCCCACTACCACTGCCGACCTGCAGACCATCTCTCCGGTGCACATTGTGCGCATGCCTTCGATGCCGTCGATTCGTCCGAGGCGGCGGCCGTCTACTTCCACTCTGCCCACCAACAGCATCGAAGAGGACGAGCAGCTGCAAAACGAGCTAGACAACTTTGCCGTCAAGACAGTCGAAGCGGAGCAGGCAGTGACACTTGCTCCTCCCGTTGCCATAGTGCCACTGGCATTTGATCATGATCCGTTCGAAGAAGCGCAGACGACGACTGTGGAGACGACCACCGAGCAGACCACCACGTGGGTACCCGAGACGACGTCGCAGGAGACAACTACTGTGGAGACGACGTGGGAGCCGCAGACGCTCGCTGTCGAAACGACCATTGTCCCCGATACGACGCCTGTCGACTACGATTACGAGACGACAGTGGTGTTTGAGGAGGTGCCGGATACGACGACTGTGGCTGCTGAGACGACGTGGGTGCCGGAGACAACGACGGAGGAAGTGACCCGACCGGCGGCCACTATAGACTCGGACACATTCACCCGGGCGACACAAAGGCCCGTGCCCCTGGTGGACAGAGAGGCCGGACAGCTCACCCAGCCCCCACTTGACAGAGACCTGGTCGACAGGGCCATGCAGTTCATCCACACATCGTCCACTCCCAAGAAGAGAACGAAGGCGCCCCGTAGAACCACGCCCACGCCCACCACCACGGAGGAGACGACGACTGAGATGACGACCACCGAGATGTGGACGACAGAGGAGCAGACGACCACGGAGGAGCCGACTACTGCTGAAGCCCCGCTGATACCTATGAAGAGAGCATCCAAGAAAGTCAAGAAGACGACCGGGCAGAAGATGAAGTTTAAGTGGGTTTACTATCTAGTTCTGATGAGAGTGTTTGTTTGCAGGAAGGGCCGTGACCGTATGATGCTGGGTGCGGCCACTCTTGCGGATGAGGAAGACCGGTTCGAGGGCGGCTCGCAGATCGTGCCGTATCCCCGCTACCAGGCCCCTCTGGCTGTGGTGCCAGTGGAACAGCCACAGCAGTATGTCCAACCCTACCCGCCACAGCCAATTGTCGTCATGCAGAGACCGGTGAGAACTTTTTTGTTTGTACCTTTTTCATACTTTTTATATCTTTTTATATTTATAACGTTCTCTTCATTATATGTATTTTATTATATTCGTTATTTTGATTAACTTGACCCTGATTTCAGATGTACCAGCAGTACGCAGGCCCTCAGATGGTGGCTGCCCCGCCCGCACCAAGGAGAGCAGTGGTGGAGGTGATGACAGCCGATCAGCCTGTCCAGGTGAATCTCCACTCTCTCTCTCTCTCACCATCTCTCTCTCTCAGCCTCTCTCTCTCTCTCGCTCTCTTCTTACATTTCTTCTCTAGGTGCAGCCGCCAGCTCGTCCGATGGTCGTCTACCCTCAGCAGCCGATGGTGCAGCAGATGCAGCCTATGTACGCTCCGCAGCCAATGATGCAGGCTGCGCAGCCTGTCATGTACCAGCAGCCGCAGTACGTCCAGCAAGCGCCCCAGTACATGCCCCAGCAACAGCCCTTCTACTCACAGCCACTCTATTATATCAACGGCAAGAAGAAGGTGTGAGAAACTAGTGGTGTGTACGTAATAATATTTATTGTCCAAAATACATTTATTAGATGATTCGATCTGAACGCGTGAATAAAGCAATATCATTAGTGTTGAGGTGATTGAGGCGAGATTATTGAGGAGTGGGATTATTCTAAATGAGCTTCTTGACGGTGACTTGGCGGAAGTCGAGCCACGGCTGCGTCCAGACAGAGATGTCGTAGATGAACTTGGCGACGCCCACGGGGTGGCAGGCCGTGGAGGAGACATTGAATGGCACGCCCTGAGATCGGCGATGAAGACTGCGTGATATGAGAGACATACCGTCATGTCCGCGACGAGAGTGTCGTCCTTCCACTTGGGCGAGATGACAGCGGTCGGACGAGGGAGGTTGCAGTCCTGGAGACACAGTGTGTTATCGCTTCAAACTGACTCGCCTTTCCGTTAATGGATTCGTGGATGAGCGATTCGATGTCGGAAATCGCTTTGCTGAGGTCGGAGGAGGAAGAGTGTACCTAGGTAAAATGTAAAATTGGAAAACGCAAGATTACAAAATTATTGTATAATCACTTATTGTATAATTGTCCCTTCTCTGGTCTGAAGAATGGCAGCTCCCACTTGCCAGTAACAAAACTCAAGTACTACAAATCAAAAGTAAATCAAGTTTAAGAAATTACACTATCAATGGTTCTCAACTGGAAAACTCAAAACAAGTTAGAGACTTAGGTATAATAGTCGATTCAGAGCTGAAGTTCCACAGTCATATAGAGAATATCACCAAATCCACGTGCGCAAAAGTTCAACATATTCTAAGAGCGTTTACTAGCACCGATATGTCCCTATACACTAAATTATTTCATACATATATACGTCCATGCATTGAGTATGGCACGGAAATATTCAACCCCATTAGTAAGAGTGCGCTAGCCAAACGCCTCGAGTCTCCATTGCGCAGATTTAGTAAAGAAGCTTTCAAACGTTGTAACCCAATGTCAGAAATTCCAAGATACTCTATCAGGCTAGGATTGATGTCAACACAGTCTCTTTACGAGAGACGTTTTCATAAAGATATAATCAGTTTTTATAAGATTATCACTGGTGACATGTATGTGAATCCAACTCATACACCCCAATTCAAACAACGTTCGTATAATACGCGATCACACAATATGCAAGTTCTCATTCCATCTCACTTCAAAAACCAACATTGGTTCACACCAAGAGTATCGAAATTGTGGAATTCACTGCCATCACATCTTTCAAAAATAAACAATATTCAGGAATTGAAAGCACTGCTATCAAGTCTAAATTTCACAGAGTTTGGTATCCCACCCTCGTTTCTTTCTTAATTATTGTTTATTTATCTTGCTCTCATTATTACAACACCCCCCTCCCCCCCCTCCACACCCCGTTTTATCTGTTTTGTAATAGGTACGAGCCCCCCATAAGTAGCTGATTGTTTACACCAATTAGCCTAGGGCCAGCTCCATATTTGCCATACCTTGTCTGCTACTTTCACTTATTCGTGTATGTTATGTCACGGCAGATAAACACTGGGGTGGAAATCGAGGTCGGTCGTGAGTGCGGATTCGATGTCTTGGAACGCTTTGCTGCTCGCCTTCTTGATCTCATCCTCAACGGAAGAGGCACAGACAGAGAGGGGAACACACTCTCCCTGGAAGAGACACATCTCCTTTCATCGCTCAACCGCATCCCCCTCTCATACTATCTCTCCCACCACCTGTGCGAATGCGACTCTATAGGTGAGCAGTTGTCCAGACACGACTTGAGTCTTCGCATCCAAAACCTTCATAGGAACGAGAAGGAAGTTGGCGTTGGCGTTCTCGTTCACCTACATCACTATTCTATTAATGGTTTTAAGCTACAAAATTTGATTCACTTTTCTCACGGCGGACCACACATTGTCGAGTGTCTGATTGGATGTCTTGTCAGTGGCAGTCTGCCCTCCCGGCAACTGTCTCTGTTGTTTTCTCTTCGCCCTGCGAGTGGTCGACGATCGACCGAATGAGCGGAGGGGCACGGTATAGGAGACGGTGGATGTGGTCTTGGTCGAATGCCGCTTGCGGTGTGTCACTTTCTTCGTCGTCTGAATCATCGTCATGCTGCATGCTTTCATAGTTCACTTACTCGGATTCTTCTCGGAGTGATCTTCATTCCAGTGACACTGGCATGCCGGCTCTTCTTGCGAGGCTTCTGGAATGTTTGTTCGTTGATTTCATGCAAGAATGTGACAAACCATGTTTTCGTGTGGAATCTCGTCGCGAAACCACGGATCGAATTCGAGATTGAGATTGCGAGAAGTCGAGGGCTGAAAAAGAGACGGACTGAAATTGATTCAAATATTAGCCCGGTATACCGTGCGACGCGGTTCGTCGGGGTGGATAACAGGGTGGATAGGGGACTGAAACAGTATGATTGTTCAACATTGATTCAGATTCAGAGCGTTTACTTTAATAACAGTGTAGAGGGATTGTCCGGAAGCGACGGTGTTGCCTTTGAGATCGATTTCAGAAGACATTTCCACATTGCCACTATGCAGAACGAATTCGGCATTTCTAAACATTTAAATTATCAGCTCAAAACGTGAAAATATACTTACATCAACAACAAAGTGGAGAGAAGCGGTATGAATATAGGCATGTTGTTGCGAATGGGAGTTTTCGCGGAGGAAGCATGCCATGGTATAGGAGATAGGGTAGATATGCGGTGCTCCCGCGCAAAACTGAAAAGGCCCATCCGGCGACCGCATGCCAGCCGAACCTGGATTGCCGCATTTCCAATCAACCACATTATAAAGCGAGTTTGCCAGCCGCCGACTTTCTCTCCCGGCAAAAACGCGCGCACAAATGAAGATAATGGTCGCGTGCGTGGTAGCCTTGTCTCTCATCGCCCTATGCAGGTCCGTTTTGTATATATATATATATATATATATATATATATATATATCTTTATTCATACATAGTTATGGTAGCGATACAATATGGTTGAAATGCGCGTTACAGAACTAAGAGGAGTTTCGACAGGGTTCTGAGGCTACTCGATCCTTGCCCAGACGATGCGCAGACAGACCAAGGGATTTCCTGCCCCCAGACACTGTTGATTAGAGCAGCGTATGCGGGGGTAGGAAACCTTTCATACCACTTACCAGAATGGGGTTCGCGGCCGGTGGGATAGACCCTCCCACTGAGTCACTCCCCTCTCCACTCTACAAATGATGGCAAGAGCACGTTTATGACTATATTCTAGTTGGATCTACAATGTTCAGTTGATTTATTTGAGACTTTATAAACTTGGTGACACCGACTTTGAATGCGCTTTTGTCTGACACAAGGACAATGTGACTAGGCAGCTTATTCCATAAATTGTGTACTCGGAAGAGGAAAGAAGATTGTGATAGGTGGGTGCGTGCACTGCTCACAAGTTTCAGACCATGTCCGCGGTTTGTTCCCAAACGTCCACTATTCGATAAGAGCAATAAAGGAATAGGATTCACGTAAATGTAACCGTAAATATAACTGTGTGTCAGAGATAAGTCAGTAAACAACCGCCTCATATACAAAGTATCCATTTCCAAAATGGCTAATCTTGTTGAATAAGTCTCATGGGGTAAGAGGCATTTCGTGAAACGCCTTTGAACTTTTTCTAACATGTTCACATAACCATTATTCATATTACAATATATTTCGCATCCAAATTCTAATATCGGTCTAACTTTATATACATAAAAGTTGCGCCAGAGTTCAGAGTCTTTCACGAAGACCTTCTTCACCATTGTAGCTAATGAAGCCGCTTTTCGTGTTTGTTTCTTTACGTGGGCCTCGGGACTAAGATCATACATAAACTGAAATCCGAGATCACGTATTGTTCTAACAGACTCCAGCTGTTGTCCACCAACATAATACGTGTGTTGCAAGTTATTTTTACCGAAATGCATGATTTGGCACTTAGAAACGCTCAATGACATCTGTCGATTACAAAACCATGAAGACACAGTTTTTAAATCAGATTCTAAGCGCGTGACGCTGTCGGAATGTTCACTGGAGATGAAAACTTTCACATCATCGGCGTACATAAGAAATTCACAATTTTGTATGGCTTCGCCTATATCGTTCACGTATATTAAGAATAACAATGGTCCGAGTACGCTCCCTTGTGGTACGCCAGAAGTAACTTTTAACCACGAGGACATACTGTTATTGATTCGTACACATTGCAGTCTATCGGATAAATAATTTTTTAACCATTGGAGAAGTGGGCCCCTGATACCGTAAGAGGAAACAATTTGTATCAACCTCCTATGTTCAACGACATCAAAAGCTTTAGATACGTCTAGATAAGCAGAGTCTACAGAATATCCCAGATCCAATTTAGCTATAAGATATTTGTTGTATTCAATTAATTGAGCAGTGGTGGAACGGTTGTTCAGAAATCCAAACTGTTTCGGCGATATTAGATTTGTTTGCCAGAGATGATTTCGTATTTTATAAACAATTATCCTCTCAAATGCTCTACACGAAGTACACGTTAGACTAATAGGCCTGTAGTTGCTGACGATACTGGGGTCTCCTTTTTTCATTACCGGTACAACTACTGATCTTTTCCAAAGACTTGGTAGCACACCTGTATCTAAGCTCTCTTTGAATATAATACTGAGCGGCTCGGCGATAACTAAGGCTAGTTTTTGTAACAAGATAGAAGGGATTCCATCTGGTCCAGACGATAATTTACCCTTGAATCGCCTCAAATACTCGTAAACTACATCTGGCGAAATATTTACCGAATCTAGAGTAGACTTCGTTCTATCATGCACATCAAACGGTTTCCCATTATCCTTTGTGAAAACAGTACAGAAATACTCATTAAACAAAGATGCTCGTTCTAAATCGTCAGAAACCAAGTTATCACCTTTTTTATGAAGGGGATTTCAGGCCTAGAAGTGGTACGACTTTTTATATACGTCCAATACTGTCTTGTATTTGCAGTAGCAAGAATATGTTTCTGTTTCTCCCTATTATAATTCTTTAGGGTCTTTCTGTAAGAACTGAACGCGTTCTGATAATGTAATAGGTCTGATGGATTCTGGGATGTCCTCTGCTTATCATATACATGGTTCATTTCATCTCACTCGTTTTCAGTTCGTATGGCATCGAGGTGAACCCACGCAGCACGCCACTCGCGCCTTCTAAATTCTCTTCGTGGGTGGCCGGAGGCGATAATGATCTCAACTCCGCCATCCAGAGAGCTATGCAGAAACATAGAAACAGAAACCTGGTGAGATTATTTTCACTTTGATATTGTGAGTTTGTCTGATAAACTATTATGTTGATGATTCAGGGGAAAAGTTCGGTTGCCGCATCCGGAGCGCCAGTGTATCCTGCTGCTGTGACACCAGTGTACAGCTATCAACCATACGCACTCTCTGTCAACCCATACTATAACACACCCTACCTCTCCCCACACATCGTTCCCTATCCCTATTCGGTCTCTGAATAATAAAATAATTATGTGAAATATGTGAAGTTGTGTTGGCCGAACCTGAACTCACGCGGGCAATTCGTACATAAGCTCTCAATCAGAAAGTGCGCCGCCTGCCTTTCTCTTTCTTTCTCTCTCTCTCTCTCTTTCTCTCTCTCTCTCTCTCTCTCTCTCTCTCTCTCTCTCTTCCCGGGGTAGACACTCGGAGAGAGTACCAGAAAAGAGAGCATGCATCTTCACAATGATACTATTTTATCAGATTCATAAATTAATGTGACTGGATATGGGTGAAACAATCAACCAGATATATTTTTATCTCTCTTTTTTATCTCGTTTCCTCCCATACCACCTCCCCTGTCAATCCATCTCACCTTCCTTTCCCCGTCCATTTTTTATAAAGGAATTTAAAGTTTTTTCCTTCGTATCAATGAAAAAAAGCTATTTGAATGTATTCGAAGTACTACAAAACTATAAAAACTATAAACTATAAAAAATATATATAATAAAAGAAATATTTTAGACTACACTGTGACGAGTGTGCACCCTTTGCGTGAAAAATGTGCGTCAATGATGAAAGCTCCGCCCACTAATATTTTTGAAAGGAAGTTTCGTTGTTTTTGAGTTTCTTTTGTGACTATTGATTTTTGATTGAATTGTATTTGATCATTCTATAAAGAGTTAACATATATACCACTTTCGAATCACTTTATGAAATTGCTTGCATTTCAGTTTTGTCTTTTGAACATCATTATATTTTTCGCCTTTCAGATTCTGGTGACAACTCGACGTTTGGGCACACATAGTTAGCTTCTACAAGCATGGCTATCGATAAGTTTGGTCCCGTTGTGACCGAGGATGCTACCGTTCCGGAGCCGTCGTTCTCTGATGACGAGGACTTCGTCGACAAGGTCTCCGACAACGGTTTGTGAATGCTACATCATGATGTAATATATTTGAGCTTATATTTGACTCTTAGTTTTGCGCTTATATTTGACTCTTAGTTTTTGGTTAGCATTAAATCTTTCATGTCAGTTTGATTTTTTTTAATGTCAAAGTTCACTCATTCTATAACACTTAGTATTTGTATGTCTTGCAGAGCTTGTGGGAGATGTGCTGAGGCAGGAACCGTCCATCGAGGAGTATGAAGACAATTGTGTTGCTGTCTTCGGTATGCCGATCGTTGGAAAGGAGCGTGTCGGCAAGCTTTCTGCTGTTATTGGTAAGATCCTAGACAAGATCGATCCGGTGCACCGCGACCACTTTCCCGTCGATGAGGAGGGAGGATCCAGGGTGAGCGTGCGAAGCACGTACATCTTTCACTGTTTTTTCTAGGGATGTTGCTTTGTCGAGTTCAACTCCAAAACTATTGCCGAGTATGCCACGACCGTCCTGGACGGATACAAACTTGACAAGAACCACACTTTCTCGGCTACCCTGTTCTCGGATATGCACAAGATTCAGAAGCCCGATCCTAACTGGCAGGCACCCAAGCCCGCTCCCTACAACGACGTGGTGAGTAATGGAAGTATTCTACAGGAAGAAATATCTCATTCTAATTCTACATAAAATCACAACAACGTTTCCAGGGAGATCTGTGGTGGTGGATGCAGAACTCGCGCTGTCGCGATCAGTTCGCTATCCAGGCGGACAAGAACGGAACCCCTCATGTGTCCGTCTTCTGGAACATCAAGGGACACGATCCGGAGCTCGTCGGAGCTGAAGCTGACAGGCCGGTGAGTTGAAACTTTTTACATATAGTTGTGATTGCCTACATTTATTCATCTTATTTACATATACTTTTTGCAGAACTGGACGGAGACGATGTTCAAGTGGTCTCCGCACGGATCGTTGATGGCGACCATCCACGCCAGGGGAATAGCGCTGTGGGGAGGACCCAACTTCCAGCGTTACCAGCGTTTTGCCCACGACAACGTCTCATTCATCGATTTCTCTCCCAGCGAGAAGTGAGTTAATTACTAGTAGTCGAAATGTGTATGACTTTTCAGGTACGTCGTTACTTACTCGATTGTTAACGCGCAATGGGGAGATGACGATGACTGTCTCCGCATCTGGGATGTGACGACCGGCGAGATGAAGAAGGGTTTCTCGCTTTACGCTCTGACCGGAAGTAACCAGCTTCCCTCCTGGCCTTTCTTCCAGTGAGTCCCCAGTTATAAACACAGTTTTATTGCTTTTGATATTATACATGCGCATTTCCAGGTGGTCTCACGACGACAAGTACTTCGCGTGCCTCAAGGCTCCCGAAAAGGATAAGCTCGAGAAAGCTAAGAAGGTATGTCTTTAAAATTAGTTTATTTCTGGTAAGTTCTATATAAGATATTATTAATATAGGTGAACGGTATCTCGGTGTTCGAGACTGAGACGTTCGGTCTCCTTAACAAGCGCTCCATCATTGTGGAGAATCTGAAGAACTTCAACTGGTGCCCCGCCAAGAACATCATTGCTTACTACTCAGAGGTAGGAACCTCTTTATTTATGTTTTTTGTGTTTTTTCTCGGTCACTCACAGTTCACATATTCAAGTTGCATTTTTATGATCCTGGTTTGTAGGATGCCGCGAACACCCCTGCAGAGATCGGACTGCTGCAGATGCCTAACTGCGAGAAGGTAGGACTTATTTTACAAAAAAATTGTGGAACTTATATGTTTCGAGGTTTTGATTTAACAGAGTTTGTAGTTTTGTTATGGTTCCGTCATTGAATTTACTTGATTCAAGTAACTTCAATGCACGGAGCTCAGAATAGCGCTAAATGTGAGTGGAGTGTGGAGTGTTTTGTTCAGGTTCGCTCGCTGCGAATCTACAACGTGGCTGAGGCTCAGATGTTCTGGCAGAAGAACGGACAGAGGCTGGCTGTGTACACGATGAGATACAACAAGAAGACTACCAAGGAGAATGGAGAGACCAAGTACATCGGAGGAACCGCCTCTCATCTCGACATCTTCGAGATCGGAGGCAAGGACGTCTCTGCCATGAACCTGCCGCTTCCCGAGCCCTTCATCAACTTCGGATGGGAGCCTTTCGGTAC
Source organism: Rhabditoides inermis (assembly GCA_963966185.1). NCBI lineage: Eukaryota > Metazoa > Nematoda > Chromadorea > Rhabditida > Rhabditidae > Rhabditoides > Rhabditoides inermis. Next base: position 192,831 of record CAWZYM010000304.1, read on the forward strand.
GTACTCAGTTTGAAGCTGTCAATAGCATGACATTAGTAATGTTATTTCTTTTAGGTTTCAAGTTCGCTGTTCTCGTTGGAACCTCTGCCAAGTGTACTCCTCTGGTGTACAAGATCGAGCCGGCGAAGCACCAGCCGACGCTCATCTCGAAGCTGGACGCTGGAGTGCAGCTGAACAGGGTAGCGTTCGCGCCTGCAGGAGGATGGCTCGCCATCATGGCCGCCCTCTCCACCGGAGGAAACGTGCTCTTCATCGACACTACCGGAACTGAGGCGAAGCGCACCAACCAGGTCGAGCATCCCGGATTCAACAAGGGATACTGGGATCCCACCGGAAGGCGAGTTCGAACGTGTCGTAAGAGTGTACTTACTCGTGTTATTGCAGGTACTTTGTGACTGCGTCGACTCTCGGAGGAAGGATGGGAGCCGATCTTGGATACCGCATCTACACGTTCCAGGGCAGGGAGCTGGTCAGAAAGAGCTGTGAGAAGCTCAGTCAGTTCAAGTGGCGCCCGCGCCCGCCTGTCGTCCTCTCCGAGCAGAAGCACAAGGTGGATAAATCGAGGAAATAGGGAATGGACATAATTATTGTGATTCATTACAGGAGATCCGCAAGGCTATCAAGACTACCTCGGTCAAGTTCGAGCGTGAGGATAACGAGGAGAAGGTGAAGGCCTCGCAGGAGGTTATTGACAAGAGGAGGAAGGTTATGGCTGCCTTCGAACTGGTGAGGCAGAAGAACCTCGCCGATATCAAGAAGTGCCGCGACGAGCGCATCAAGCTGCGCAACGGAGTCGACACGGACGCCAAGGTGAGAGCGAGAGAGAGAGAAAAAAAAACAGAGAAGCTCGTGGGGCAGGGGGTGATTGTATGTTGTTGCAGGAGTCGACGGCCGACTGGGTGGAGGAGGAGATTACTATTGCACTTTCAACCGAGAAGACTCGCGAGCAGGTTCAGCTCAGCGCCGAGGAGATGCGCGACTAGTCCCCTTACTTCGCGCCGCTACTGTTCCCCCGTTGTTTCTTCTTTGTTTTCGCTGGTGTCGCCCTCGGTGGTTCGGTTGAGTTCCTCCTCGCTCTGTCTCCATGTCCGTCCCTGCAGTTGTGCCCACTCAGGCTCAGTTGCTCGGCAGACACAACTTACAGATGCCACCTAGAAAACGGTGGTCATCTACTGCTACTAAGTGTGCAGTTGTTATCGCAGTATTTGTATCTGTATCGGTTTTGTTTTGGACTGATGAGAGTTTGCGTTAAGAATTCTACAAGTCTTGTTTAGTATAAAATTGTTGTTATACTCTGCTCTAAATATTGAAGAATTATGCTTTTGGTTGATACCTGATGAAATGACATTGAGGAATGTATACAACTATCAGAGTAGGCGCGCTGTCATATCGATTAGGGTGGAGAAATTTTTAGGCCAGAGCCAGCGCGCTCCAGGGAAATTACAGTATACGTTGACGCGTCGCGGGTGCAGGCGGATTTGTCGGTCAGCTGATGAAACACTTGTTGTTGTTTTTTGTCTTGCACGTTTTATAGTGTATCGTATCGTATCAATGTGATATGGAACATGCCATGGAATGCACTCGCGACGCGCTGCTTTCAGGCAAGATGAGCGACGACTACGAGAGCGTTGCACTGGTGAAACCGGAAGTGTTCGTCTACCGAATTCCTCCCCAGACGACCAACCGCGGACACAAGTGAGTGACGTCCAGTGTGCGAGCATGTGATTGACCAAGTCAGCTGATCATTGGGTTCCTGATTAGTATAAGTTGCTATCCGCGCTGAGTCATGATGTGGAGAACTTGTAAAAGTGTGGTGTTTAGTATCATGAAGACAATTTTTTTAATGATTATTACATTGCCTAAGAATTGTATTACTTGATAATGATTGCAGGGCTGCGGATTGGAATTTGGACTCACCAGACTGGACGGGCCGACTACGACTCGTGTCCATTGGAAAGAAGCTCGAGCTCAAACTCGAAGACAAGGCTACCGGTCAGTTGTTTGTCTTTTGTTAGTGTTGTTATTGTTTTCAACTTTTTTGAATTATCGTGAGAAGTGGAAGTTAGCGAAGAATTAGTTGATATGGGTGTTTTGTGGATTCTATAATGATGAGTGTTTGAGGTGCGTTGTATGCCAAGTGCCCGATCGATGTGTATCCCGGGGTCGCCATTGAACCCGTCACCGACAGTTCACGCTACTTTGTCGTCCGGCTACAGGTGCGCTCATACTTGCCGTAGCATAAGTTGTTGTGTACACTTGTATTGATTGTTTGCTTGCAGAATGACGCTGGTCAGAGCGCGTTTGTGGGGTGTGGATTCGCGGACCGGGGCGACAGCTTCGATCTGAACGTGGCGCTACAGGTGTGTGGATGGTGTGGATGTGGGTGTGTATGGTGTGTTGCAGGACCATTTCAAGTACCTGGAGAAGACGGCTGAGCTGGCCGCTCAGTCGGCCACTGCCGCGCCCAAGCTCGACCTGGGATTCAAGGTGAGTCACACGAGTGGGGCGATTGCATGTTGTGATTGGCAGGAGGGCCAGACGATCCGCATCAACATTGGCAAGAAGGACGGGGCTGTGGGTGCTCGTCCGCGTCCGGCGGCAGCGTCGAGTGGGGGCGGCTTCCCTCTGCTGCCTCCCCCTCCAGGGGGCGCTCCCCTCCTCCCTCCTCCTCCCGGCGCAGCAGCTCCCATCGCACGACCCAGGGGATCCGTTTCATCCACTGCTCCTCCATCCGATCCCTTGTGAGTATTTCATATTTGATCTGTTCCTGTAGAGTTGTATAGTTTGTATCGTTCGCTTTCAGCTCGCTTCTGCAGTAATCAGGCTACCACTGTGTGGTTGTGGTTTCGGCAACTATCCATGGTTTTGTATGTATTAAGTATATAACTGTTTTGTATTGTGATTTAGTATAGTATTTGTGATAGACGAGTGTGTAGTGTGGTGAGCTTTCCTTTTTCAGTGTAAGACTAATTTATTATCAACCATATTCTGATATCAAATCGTTTCCATCGTTCCGTGCCGCTGCTGTGCTATAAGTCTTTTTTTAAACACGATTTCTACTTTTTTCAACGCAAATTTGGGAATGGAATAAAGATGAATACGTTCAAATGAAGATGTGTTACGTATAGTGAAACTCACATGTCGTTGATTGATCGACTGAAATATCTTTGATTATAAATTTTTTTGTATTTGTTCTATCGATATTGGCGCGAAGGATGATAACCGCGATGACGCGCCGTCGTATCCAGAAGGAGAGGGAGACACTGGAGAAGGATCCGATTGAGGTGAGAGTGGGAGGAGGAGGAGAAGAGGAGACTGTGTGTTGAGGGCGTTCGCATGCGGCACGCCGAGTCGAACATGCTCGAGTGGCACTACGTACTCCAGGGCAGCAAGGACACGCCATTCGAGGGTGGGTAGAGTACAGAATCATTCTCGAGTAGATGTATCAGGCGTTCAGGTTGCTGTGACACAGGACAATCATTGCGATAGGTTTGCATTATGTCGATTTGTTTAGGGGGTGTGTACCACGGTATGCTGATTCTCCCCTCCGACTATCCCTTCCAGCCGCCCGCGCTGAAGATGTGCACTCCGAATGGGAGGTGAGAGAGAGAGAGAGAGAAAGAGAGAGAGAGAAGGGAAGGAGCAGAGGGGAAGTATACTTGTGTGTGTCTAGGTTCGCTCCGAACCAGCGCATCTGCATGAGCATCACCGACTACCACCCGGAGACATGGAACCCCGGATGGCAGCTGCAGAGCATTGTGGTGAGTCACTCAATGTGAGAGGAAAAAAGGGCAAGAATAGCTCTAGTTGTATGTTCACACATGGCAATCTGGGCACAGTATCATATCAGAATCAGTGATATGTCACTCTTTTCAGCTGGCCACGCACTCTTTCATGAACAGCAACGAGTACACGACTGGGTGTGTGCGGACGACGGACGTGGAGAAGAAGAAGCTCGCGGCGGCCAGCATCCAGAACACCCTGGCGGTGAGGAGAGAGGGAGGGGGACAGACAGACAGACAGACAAACTGACTGACTGACAGAAAGAGACAGAGATAGCGACACGAAGGGAGAGAGAGAGGAGGAGGAGGAATGGGGTGCTTGCAGAACCAGGACTTCTGCGCCATCTTCCCTGAGATGGCGGATGATTTGCGCGCCGGCCGCCAGCCCGACTTCAGTGGAGGCAACAAGGCCGCCACCAAGCCCATTCAGTCAGTCTCAGTTGCTTGTTGACTTTGTTGTCCACCCTGCACGCCTGCTCCCCCTCCAGGATCGACCTTGTTCCGGCGGCGGATCGGTCCAAGGTGGGCTCGAAGCGCGCGCAGCCTGTGGAGGTGGTGGACGTGGAGGAGGAGCACGCCACCGGGCCCAAGCGGGACCGGCCCGACGCCATCGGCGCCCCGCAGGTCCCCATCGAGGCGAGTCGGGGATGTGATCGGTCTGATAGTAAGATTCGAAATGTGATCAATTGTGTTTTGTAGGTGGTGGATCTGGAGTAGCGACGGTGCGGGCGCGTCCGTCCGTCGATGGGTCGATTAGCATCAGGAATGTATTTTCTTTTATCGTAGTGCGACTCCCGCGTGTCACGCGTATGATTTGTTCATAATTGTCTTCAACCCGCGTGTCTCGTCCTCTTTCTTTCGTCTTCTCCTCGTCTTCTCGATTCTGTTTCCATGTCATTTTCGTATTGCCGCACTGTGTGGGTGGTCCCTCGGTGGTGAGTGGAGAGTGAGATAAGGAGTGAGTGATTCTGCCCCGATGCGAGTCGCTCCCTTATTGTACCTTGCAATTGTACAGGTTCAATGTTATTTGTGTTCTACTGACTTATACTTACTTGTTGTTGGAGATTGATAGTCTATATATGCGATATCCTCTTTCGGTTATTCACCCTTTCCCCCATCTACTCGCTTTATTCGTTCATTTCGTTTTTTTTCCTGTTCGCCACACAACCACACAATTTTGATACATTGTATAAAGATCACGATTTCAATTATCATTCTTCTTGTGATCGTATGTCATGAGTTGTTGCGCTCTGAAATATCTGTTTTCGAAATTTCTGCTTATTCTATAATGTATGTTCTACAGAAACTCGGAATGGTTGGAGGCGCGTCGGTCACTGCGACATCTCGTCTGAAGAAGGTAGGTAATTAATGAAGAGTACTGTAGATTAAATTTGGCTTACTGTACTTTGTTTCAGGACTATGCGCGACTTCTGAAGGAGCCTGTGCCGTTCATGCAGGCCGCTCCCTTGCCCTCGAACATTCTCGAGTGGCACTACGTCATCTTTGGAGCACCTAACACTCCTTACGATGGTAGGTAGCTACCAGTGGAGTACTGTACCACTTTGCAGGCGGTGTGTACCACGGCAAGCTGGTGTTTCCGGCCGACTTTCCGTTCAAGCCTCCCTCGATCTACATGATCACTCCCAGCGGACGCTTCCAGACCAACACGAGGTGGGCGGAGTCTGCGGGGGCGGGGCCTAGCGTGTCGTTGCAGGCTGTGTCTCTCGATCAGCGACTTCCATCCGGACACGTGGAATCCCGCCTGGACTGTGAGTACCATCATCACTGGTGAGTGATTCGCTCTTCCATCGCAGTGCGCAAGGTTGACAAACTAGATACGAAAACATGACATGACCATCGTGAAAAGACATTTTCAAGGGGACGCAGATGATGGTACTACGTGATTGTTCAGGTCTGCTCTCGTTTATGAACGACACGCAGCCGACTCTGGGCAGTGTGAACACGACGGACGCGGAGAAGAGGGTGCTGGCAAAGAGGAGCAAGGCGTTCAATGTCAAGGTGGGCGAGGGAAGAGAGAGAGAGAGAGAGAGAGCGACTCTTGTGCCAAAGAGAATGATGTGCTAGCCATAACAAATTCGATTGAGCGGGGCCTGCCTGTGTTTTCGTGTGTCGGCTTTGTTGCAGAACTGTTTTTCTTCTTCTTCAGAACCGCGTGTTCTGTGATCTGTTCGAGGACGTGGCTGAGAAGCTGAAGGCGGAGATGGCCGAGTCGTCGGCCAGCGACGAGGCCACCCTCAGAGAGGAGGAGGAGAGGATCCGCAACAGGTGGGAGGGGGAGGGGAGAGAGGGGAAGGGGAAGGGGGGAGGGTGTGTGCTCATGGCTATGGACAGAATACGAATGGGAGGTAGTCGTGGGACGGGCGTGTGCGTGGCTGACTGTGTCCGTTGCAGCTCGGCCGAGTCGTCTTCCTTCTCGTCGCTCGTCTCTAATCTAATCGTCGTTGCAGGGGTCGTGCTACTTGCGTTTGCAGTTAGATACGTGGTGATCGCCGCGCAACAGAGCGATCCCAATTTCAAGTAGAGGGGGAGAGGAAGGGAGAGGAGGAGGAGGAGTGAGAGAATACTGGTTACATGGTGAGAGCGAGGGCTGATAGAGTGATATGGGCGGGGCTGGTTAGTGTTTCAGTTTCAGATACTTGCGCGCGCGAATAAGCGAATGTGAATATGAATTAGATGCGCCCACATGTCTCTACTGTAGTGGTGTGGTGTGTATTTTGAGTTTGACATCTATGATTATTCAAGTTCCTTCCCTTAGTCAAGAGAATTCTATATGTGTCGTATATTTCGAGTATTGTGTGCACTACTGATGTCGTATTCATATTTTATTATCGCGTGTGTGTAATAAACAAAAGTGTAAAACACTTGTATAAATGGATTTGTAAGAATTCGTGTTTCGTTTTCGATTGAGGAATTGCCATTCGGTATCGGAAACCGACGACTTCTGGTTGTATTTAATGATTCGGGATACTGTACGTTGCTAACTGATTACTGTAGCCGGGCCGTCGGATGTCTGGCTTCGTCCAGCGATATCTGCTCGCTGCTTTCGGCCTCTGCACCCTCTGCACATGGATCGTCGTCTGGAGGTGGGCGGGGCGTAGGGGGCGGAGCTTGTGACTAGATATGTTTGCTCAGCGCTTTGTTTGAAGAGTGTAAAGGGGCGTTTTATTTTACGATGTTCATACGTGGCTGAATCAATGTTGGCAGGTGTTCATGCGATCCGCCGCTTGATGGACCGGCCGGACCACCCAGGGTGAGTGGGTGGAGCTTGTGGGGGCGGAGCTTATTCCTGTCCTCTAGGTCGTCCGTGCAGGCCTGGGATTCGCCCAGCCTGTGCCGGCAGCTGATCTACCCGAGACGTTCCTTCTCATTGCCATCATGAGCTCTCCCAGCGAGGCGGCGGTAAGTATTGATTTTCGATCGATGATCTAATATGCAGTGTCTAGGTTCGCGCGGTTATCCGTGACACGTGGTTGAAGCTGTCGGCCAAGGGACCCACGCACTTTCGCCACTTTTTCCCGCTCGGAACAAAGAATATGAGGTTAGTTTGCGGTAAAAGGAATAGAAGTGGGACAGTTGCTTTTATTCACAACTATGGAGATCAGTGCGCTGATCTTTGAAAGCTGTTTTCAGTCAAACTGAGCTGGAGCATGTGAAGGAAGAAAAGGAGCTGCACGGGGACATTGTGCTACTGCCGGATCTGGTAAGGGAGGGAGAGAGTGAAGAGGGAGAGAGAGAGAGAGATAGAGAGAGAGGGAGAGAGAGAAGGAGGAGGAGAGGGAGGGAGATGAACTAGTACTCGTTCCAGGCCGAGGACTACTCTCTGCTGTCGAAGAAGACTCTGGCTACGATGATCCACGCCCACCACAACTACAAGTTCGAGTACCTACTCAAGGTGGGAGTCGACAGAGGAAGAGAATAGCGATGCGTTTTCGGTCACGCCTTTGTGACACGGCACCGATGTGATGGTGTGGAAATTGTTCAATGTTATTAGTAGTATAAATATGAGTAGGAGAAAATGAATAGGAGAAAAAAATTGTGTTGTAGGTGGATTCGGACTCGTTTGTGCGAGTGGGCGCGATGCTGAAGAGTCTGCGAGACATGCGGCATCCGAGGTGGGAGAAGGAGAGAGAGAGAGAGAGAGAGAGAGAGAGAGAGAGAGAGAGAGAGAGAGAGCATATTGCAGGCTGTACTGGGGATTCCTGGATGGCCGCGCGAAGCCGATCCGCAAGGGAAAATGGAAGGAGTCGGACTGGGTGCTGTGCGATCGATACCTGCCATACCAGGTGGAGCAACTCCCTCTCTCTCCCTCTCTCCCCCTCTCTCCCCCTCTCTCCCTCTCCCCCTCTCTCCCCCTCTCTCTCCCTCCCTCTCTCTTTCTCCCTCTCTCCCTCTCTCCCTCTCTCTCTCTCCCTCTTTCCCTCTTTCCCTCTTTCCCTCTCTCTCCCTCTCTCCCCCTCTTTCCCTCTTTCCCTCTTTCCCTCTCTCTCCCTCTCTCCCCCCCTCTCTCTCTCTTTCTTTCTCCCCCTCTCTCTCCCTCCCTCTCTCTTTCTCCCTCTCTCCCTCTCTCCCTCTTTCCCTCTTTCCCTCTCTCCCTCTCTCTCTCTCTCTCTTTCTTTTCTTTCTCCCCCTCTCTCTCCCTCCCTCTCTCTCCCTCTCTCTCCCTTTCTCCCTTTCTCCCTCTCTCCCTCTCTCCCTCTCTCCCTCTCTCCCTCTCTCCCTCTCTCCCTCTCTCCTCCCCTCCCTCTCGCCTAACTCCATTTTCAGCTCGGTGGTGGCTACGTGCTCGCCTATCAACTCGTCGAGTTTGTCTCCGTCAACAGCCGACTGCTCAAGCTGTACAAGGTGAGGAGGAAGAGAGAGGGGGAGGGAGATAGAAAAAGAGAGAAAACAGAAGTCTCTCTTCAGAGTGAGGATGTCTCTGTTGGCGCGTGGCTGGCGGGTCTCGATGTGAAATACGTGCACGATCCACGCTTCGACACCGAGTGGACATCCAGGTACGGTAGTAGGTATACGGTAGATGATAACACGGCGTACTCGGCCCTGATTCAGGGGCTGTCACAATCAGTATCTTATCACGCACAAAAAGAGTTCGCAGGAGATGGAGAAGCTCTACTTCAACATGGTCAACTATAAGGTAGGCGTGGCCAGAGTGGGCGGGGCTTGGTTGTGTCACTCTTATGCTTATCGTGTTTATGTTCCGGTCATGGTTGTATGTACGTGTGTTAAGAGATCGATTAGATAGGTTATCTCTCAACCGCGTTCTGCGTCAGACGATGTTTTTGTGAGCAATGAGGTCAATGGAAGTACGTTATACGTTTTTGTTAGTTTAATCTATTCATTTTGATGAGGTATTTATAAAGTGCTCCATTCTTACCTTGTGAATGTTTCAGCAACTGTGTGTTCGGGAGTTCCGCACTCGTTGGTCGTATGTGTATGACTGGTCTGCCCCTCCCAGCCAATGCTGCAACAGAGTCAATGGATCCGTCATACCGTAATCCGCTAAGTACGGTAGTCGTACTTGACATACGGTGATTGTGATACTGTAGCGCGTTATGTTCTTTCACTTGTCACACGCGATTTTTTTACGTTACGTTATTTACGTTATTACGTTAGATTACTTTACGTTCAAGAGCTTGCCATTTTGACATATTCCATGCCATGCTAGACATCCGAGAATCTGATATGTTAATATTTAGTGTAATAGCATTTATATCTTTCATCTTTTACACGGGTTGTTTCGTTGTTGCGCATAATGCTACACATAGGTGATTGGTTTTTTTTAATTCTCGTTCTTTCCATTTTCTTGTTTTATAATAAATGATAAATTGTGTTATTACATTTTGAGAGCGGATGTTTTAACTGTTCAATGCGTTGCTGAGCGCTGCGATATCTGGAAAAAAATGTTTCTTGCTTTCTTTTGAATTAATATTGTATTTCAGTATTGATGTTCTTGTAACGACGACACGAGAGGGTATCTTTTTCCATATATTGCCTATTCATTATTCTTTGATCTGTTGTAAAAGATGGACGAGCATTCCGCGTTCGTCGGCACCCTCACTGGAAGTCCGCAGTACGAGGTGGATCAGTATATCTGTTTATCGATTGATTATCGATTGCTTGCAGGTGTTCCTTGCCCAACTAGTGGCCCCTCTTGCCATTCTCACTCGCAATGTGGCTGTTCCATGGCTGTTCATGGGAAGGAAGTTTGCAGAGGAGGGGAGAGAGTACTGGTGGGTGGAAAAGAGGGAGAGAAATAGAGAGAGAGGGAGAGAGAGAGAGGGGGGGAGAGATGAAGTGTAACACTTTCAGGCTGAAGCTGTTGATAGACGTGGTGTTGGTGGTGTGTCCGATTCTTCTCTCACAGACTCTATTCGCCCACTCCCTTCTCGTATTCGTTCTCATACAATGCGTCTGCATAGGTTTGTTTACATGTTTGTTATTTTGTTTATTCAATTTTTCAGCCACCTTTGTCTTCTTCTCGATGTGCGAATATATCATGATGGCTGAGGAACGAGTTTCAGCCAAAGTTTGTGCTTTGATCACGTGTGTTTTGCTTATTCACATATTCTAGGCGATTATGAACAAGATTGTGGACGAGTACGACTCGCCGACCGAGTTTCTCACGTTCTTCAGGTAAGTGGGATTACTGATTTATCGATTGGACGAAATCAGATCGATGATGCTGATCGGAACGGGCGTGGCGATTCTCGCAGTAGACTTCCCCGCGTTTCCGAGGAGGTTCGCTAAGACGGAGAGGCAAGTCGAGAGAGAGAGAGAGAGAGAGAGAGAGAGAGAGAGAGAGAGAGAGGGAGGGAGGGAGAGAAAGAGAAAGAGAAAGAGAAAGAGAAAGAGAAAGAGAAAGAGAAAGAGAAAGAGAAAGAGAAAGAGAAAGAGAAAGAGAAAGAGAAAGAGAAAGAGAAAGAGAAAGAGAAAGAGAAAGAAAAAGAGAAAGAGAAAGAGAGAGAGAGAGAGAGCCTGCTGTCTTGCAGCTACGGCCACTCTCTGATGGACTGTGGCGTGGCTGCGTTCATCTTCGCAGACGGGTTGTCGGAGCCGCTGAAGACTGCGGCCAGGAGAGAGGAGGGCGAGAGGAGGAGGATGGGGTGAGTGGGGGAGAGAGGAGAGAGAGAGGGAGAGAGAGAGAGAGCAGATATATGAGTGTGGTGTGTTGAGTGTGCCTCGCTGGCGCTCGCTCGTCTCGTCCTCCACTCTCCTGCTGTGCGCACTCGGCCTCGCCCGCACCATTGTACTCACGGTGGGTCCAAGTCGAACGCCCTTCCCTTCCCTCGTATCATGTCTCGTCATCTTACACGGGCGTGTTTGAGGTGCTGGACTACCCGCAGCATGTCACCGAGTACGGCGTGCACTGGAACTTCTTCTACACCATGGCCGTGGTGAAGGTATGGAGAGAGAGAGAGAGGGGGAGGGAGAGAGAAAGAGATGCTTCCCTTGCAGACCATTTCTCGAGTGCTGCCCGCCCGCTTCCCACTGGCGGTGGCCGCCCTCTTCCTCGCTTTTCATCAAGCCATGCTCAGTGGGGGATACGAGGTGTGTATGTTGCGAACGGGGAAGTGGAGGGAACGCATGTGTGTTCAGGAGTGGATGCTGTCTCCTCTCTCGTCTCGCGACGACTTGTTCTCTGCCAATCGGGAAGGATTGTGCTCCCTTCCCGGATATCTCGGTCTCTTCTATCTGGCGAGGTGGCTCGGCGCAAGGATAGGCACCAATGGGTACGTACACAAATCTCTCGGACCACTATTAGTTTATTAATAGTTCGTAGGTCGTAACATACTTGGTATTATTTGTTTTCACATAACTTTTGCAGTATCCGCGTCCGTTGTTGGGTGGAGTACGCGGTGCGTCTGCTTCTTCTCTCGCTTGTCTTCCTCGGAATGCAGAAGGGAGGGGAGTGGGCGGGAGAGAGGCCGAGTAGGAGGGCGTGCAACCCGGTGTATGTCATGGCGATGGTGAGTCGGGCGAGGGAGGGGGAGAGTGGGTATGTGTGTTGCAGATGTCTGTTCTGTCGTTCACCCTCGGCTGCATGTTGGCTGTGCAGGTGGTTGTGATGATGGCGTGGGCTGCGAGGCTGCCCCACTTCACAGGTGAGCGAGGAGGGGGAGGAGGGGGAGAAGGAGTCGCTTGTTGCAGAGGAGTCTCGCCTCGACCGCGCCCAACCCTGCCTGCTTCGATCCGTCAACAAGAACGGAATACACTTCTTCCTCATTTGTAACCTGGCTACTGGTGAGTTGGTTGTTTTGGTTCATAAGTGTATGTATTGTGTTGCAGGTGCGGTGAACTACCTGCTAGACACTCATCACACGGACGATGTTCGAGTGTCTGTGGGCACACTGGCAGTGTACATGCTAGGTGGGTCCCTTTGTTTCTCACATCTCAAAAAGCGGCCAGTTCCTTCGCAATTCAGGTGGAAAATCGTTTCGAAATTGTTTAAAGAGGCTTATCATATCATACTGATAAACGCTTGCAGTGTGCTGTGGAGCGGTGCACTGGTGGGCGCGAAGCAACAAGAGGAGGGAGAAGGGCCAGTAGGAGAGGGAGGAGGAGGGTGGATTTGCCCGGTAGTCTCCAACCATCCCAATGAAGTATAATACGAGCTGTCGCCCTAGGCATATTGATCCAATCTGTATTGATTTCATTGTATTGTTGTGTTTTGTTTTATGTGCGTGATTCTCGGGATTCTTTCTCTCTATGCTCGTTGTGACTGGTGACTGTTTTGTTTAGTTTTATTTGGTGTCTCGTGCAGCTTTTTAATTGCTAATAAGAGTAATAAATATTATTTATTGAGCGCACTTGTGAATTTTTCGTTAGGAGGCAGTTGTTTAATTTCGACATTTTTACTTGAGAATATTTGCTATTTGAGAAATCTGTCGTATAAAACGATACCGTGTTATGTGTATCAAGAACTGTGAAATTCAGTTTGAACGAAGAAAAAAGTGATATAGATGTATTTGATCTGATCACTGACATCAGGTCGTGACTACTCCAGATCCAGAACAGATTAACGTTTTGATGAGAAAAACGTGAATCGTATTTTGAAGTCGAATAATCGCGCCTCGACAAAATGGCGGATTGGTGTACTATACAATTTTGCATTGGAGTTTGTGGAATAGTGAAGTGATAAGAGAGGGTCACGGGTTCTGGCGATTCTAGCTTCAGACGGCAGATAGTGCTGGATCTTTTCACATCTCTCTCTCTCTCTCTCTCTCTCTCTCGCTCTCTCTCTCTCTCTCTCTCTCTCTCTCTCTCTCTCCCTCTCGACGTCTCTTTCGCCCATACATATTTCCACTAAAGAACCGCTCTCTTTTTGGGTGAGGGCTCGCCCCATGTCTTATCAGTTTCTTTCTGATTACGCCACTCGTCAGTGATAACAATTTTGAGACACTGCAATGTGTTTCAGAATTTCTCGCGGCACCCACTTTTTGCGCTCGGAATCCTCCTTTGTCTGACTCCCTGTTTCGAATTCATTGAAACGTTTTGAAAGTGGTCTGTCTGATCTCGTCTCGTCTCTGTGCCGATACCATCGTTTCTCTCTTAGCCGGAAGTGATAGCAAAGGTCGCCCGAGGCGTACATACTAACTACCGTGCAGTGAGCGCGCGTCATGCGCAATCAGCTGATGTGTCTGCCGACTCTCTCCTTCCCGCACACTCTCTCGCTTGCGCGTCTCTCACTACACTCACTCCGACCGGGCGTCTAGTCACCGCTCGTGTTTCGGCTATCGATCAATCAGCCGTTTTCTCTCTTGTCTGGTTTACTTCTCTCGGGTTCTTTCACTAGTCAGCTGATGACTGGCTGAAATATATTGAAAGGGTGAGTGCATGTGTGTGTAGTTCAACATGTGATGCTCTCTCTCTTGTACTCTCACATCTTCTCTTCCCCATAGTGTTGCATCACATGGCTATGTCCCATGCGTCTGCCAAACACGCGCCGTTTTGTTTATATCTTTTCATCACTATTCCAAGCTTTTGTATTGTGAAATAGAATAGTGTAGTGTGTGCGTGGGTTGTTTGATTGTCATGTTACTGCTATCACAGTCTGGTCTTCTCGGAAAGGACACACTGTGTGATAAGTGCGTGCGTCGTCCCGCGTCTGTTTGTGCAGTTTGTGGGTGCGCATCGCTCGCTCCCGTTTTTGACTTGTGGCCGGTCAGCCACGGTACGGTCCGAGTCCACGTCTCTTATCAGCATGCGTGCACCTCTCCGTTGTTTTCGTTATTGGTCACTCGATGCCGCCTCCCCTCCATCCCAGTTTTGTAATCGCCTCGACGCGACCGTTTCGTGGTGCAAAAGAGTGGTGATTGTGCGTGTTGTGTGTATGTGTGATATGGATTGAGTGATAGGGGTTCATTGTCCGCGGCGGTCATTGACTAGAGCCTGCGTCCGTCCGCACTTTTTGATTCCATTGAGATTTGTCGTCCGTGGCGGCGAAGTAAATGTATTGATTGATTTTCGATTATAAATATTGATTTTTGTGTAGATGGAGCGCGTGGAGGAGTGGTGGGACTGGCTCGAGCCGCGGGGCAACGAGTCGCACCATCACGGAAACAAGGTGAGTCATATTCAAACCAACGGAAGACTCCTCATTTGCACAAGATTTCAGTCGTCGGATGTGATGTGTGCCAACTGCGTCTCGCACCCCGACCCAGTCGCATGCATGCGGTACGGTCCCACACGTGTCGTCCCTTCCACCTTTTGCTTTCAGATCGGCGGTGACTGCGGTGTGCGGAGTGTCGACGGCCCTCATCGCATTGTGCAGAATCGCCAGTCTACATCACAGGTGGGAGAGAATAAGAGAGATCAGAGAGTTCATGACAATCAATGTAACCTTCTCGCAGACCGTCTCCAATCCGCCTCCTCCTCTACTACCTACTCCTCGTCCACTCTCTCGCTGGGTGAGTCTCCCACCTTTACTTGGCCTGTGTTCTGAACAAGACGTGTGTTCTGAACATTTCCGTGGTGTTTTGTGTACCTGACATATCCCACCCCTGTGGTTCTCCGGGATCAGATTACCTGTCACGTCTCTCCTCGGACTGGGTTGATGGTTGGGGGGAGGAAGTGTTGCACCTAACATTTGGCACGTGTCGGTTGGGGTGGGAGGAGTAGACCCACTCCCCCTCGACAGTGTGCGATGGACGCCCAAGAGTGGGTGCACCTCTACCAGCTATATGCCCGCTCCCCCCATCCCCACCTTCCCTCATCTCTCCTCTCCAGCTCTCTCGAATGGCTCCTGGGATGGACCACACAACTCGCCCTCTTCATCGCCTATGCCAAGGCTATCGAAGTAGCATCATTGTGTATACGTTAATTTTTTGATTTATTTATTAGGTGTTGATCGTGTGCTACTTTTACATTGACGTCGCGTCAAATATGATGCACTGGAATAGTCGGGCGGGGAAGAGGTGGGTAAATCGATACTATTGATTAGTTTGTGCGTTGTGTTTTTGAAGAAAGAAAAAGTGAAAGGAGACTTTTTTTAGACTCTGTTTCTCGTCTCTTTTCCTCATGTTCACCTACTTCACCATGTTTCTCGTGATGGGATTCCTCCTCTCCATCGAACCTTGGCAGGACTGTCACGGTAAGTGATTGTCGATTTATTAATTTATCTCGTGTATAATTGATTCATTTATATGTGATGTGTTGTTTGTGGACAATATTGTGTATTCCAGCTCCGTACTGGATCTGGTTTTCCACCGGCGAATTCTTTATCGTTCAGTTGATGGTGAGTGTTATTGTACTTTTGAATCATTGTCATTGTGTTTTCAACGTTACTGTGTTATCGCATTCCTTGTAGGTGGGCTCGTTCCTGTTGATCGTCCACCGGATGAATCGCATATCTGCCTCTCCCAACATTCGACGGGCACAGCGAGTCAAGCTGTTCAGTCTGTTCTGGGTGAGTATTGATTAGCTAACTGTTTATTGAGGATGAGTCAGTGTTTGGGTTAAAATGTATGCATGTGTGTTTTGCTTTTGGGTGGTTTTCATGGGCTGATTCATAAACAGCTAGCCTGGACCGTCCTACTAGGAAACTAGAATCTGACCCCTGTCATAGTAGGAAACTAGAATGGGTTTCGGAAACTAGGCGACTAGCTAGTCGACTATATAGGACAGCTGCATGTTTCCCCTATATAGTTGACTAGATAGTCGACTAAGTAGGAAGAAAACATAATTTTAATATATTCATCAAAATACTATAAATATCATTAAAAGAGTGCGCTTGTTGATGTGCTTTAGTTTTTGAGTATTGACACATGTTTTTGATCAAAAAACGGAATCATGAAAGTGCTAAACATATATTTCTTGCTGCGGGATTGTGTTCTCAAAAGAGACGTTCCTGCCGTGGTGCTCGGATAGCGCGGTGGTAAGAGTGCAGAGTAGTAAACATGTGATAAATGGTAGATCGTAAGTTCAAATCTTGTCGTTTCATAGCTGTTGTACTGCTAATGAGAATAACTTTGTACAATTGTATTCTTATTTTAGAACAAGATGAATGACGCCATTTAAACACCGTTTTGAAAATTGAAAAAAAACTTCTCCTACATAGTCGCCTAGTTCCCTCCTCTATAGTCGCCTAGAATCTCTCCTACATAGTGCACCACTGTTATTCATATAGGTGCCTAGATCAGTGATTCTAGTCGCATATATAGGACAAATTCTAGGCCGCCTAGTAGTGGGGGTTCAGCCGATAGCTGACAGGGGGAGGGGTGACGTTGCACTGTTTATTGGATAGACATCAGAGGGAGAGGGAGGGAGGGAGGGAGAGAGAGAGAACAGGACGCAGAAAGTCTATCATGTGTTTTGCAAAATTATGTTGACTCGTTGCAGGTGTTTGAGACGTCTGCAGCGGCGGATCTAGGCTATCACATATCCCTGTATTTACTCGCCGGAGAGGAGGGAGGCTGCAGCGCCGTCTTCGTGAGTTGCAAGAAAGAGGAAGAGAGGAGAAAAGAGAGGAAAAGAGGGAGAGAGAGGGAGATAGAGAGATAGATATAGATAGATAGATAGAGAGAGAGAGAGAGAGAGAGAGAGAGAGAGAGAGAGAGAAAGAGAGAGAGAGAGAGAGAGAGAGAGAGAGAGAGAGAGAGAAGGGCTGTTCGTTTTGCGGGTCTTTCGCACAAGGCACTGTCAATCCAGAAGTGAGAGATAAGATACGATAGTGACCAGTGGAAGGTTTCCTGGAAATTGAACGAGCGAGAGAGAGAGGAGGGAAGAGAGCTTTCTTTTTTTCAGAACCACGACCAGATGCGGTACTCGATGTTGAAGCTGCCGTATGACGTGTTCTCGTTTCTTCTTCCCGTCTGGGCGATACTCTATGTATTTGGTGGACGCAGCAAGGGAGCTCTCTCGGATGAAGACAGCACCGATGTGAGCGGTCTAGGCAAAGGGGTTTTGTGGGTGGTAAAACCGAGTAAGCTTCACGATCACGTCGTTCTGTAGGAAAGTTGTCTGAATCTGTATATTTAGATGGTATCATCACCTCTCCCATTTCAGTCGCTGCACAGTTCCTCGCATTCGCAGGTCGCTTCGGTGACTGTGGTTCGCAACTGGCGCCGTCGCTACCGGCCCCTCAACCAGGGATCCGCATACGACCCGGTCGACTTCGTGTCCGCCCCACAGGTACTCGCCATGTCCCCCTCCCTCTCTACCACGCCTCCCTTTCAGCAGCTACGTCGTGTCCGCCAGCAGGCCGCCGCCTTGTCGCCGTCGGGTTCGCGGGTGCGGCGCGTCTCGTCTGCCCCCTCCATCCCCCTGCCGCGCCGACTCAGCGTCTCCCGCTCGCTCATCTCCTCTCCCCTCTATCCCATCATGGAAGAGATGGGGCCGCATCTCGAGCGCGCGCCTCCTGTCTATGTCCACACATCCTCTTTCGACAACCTCTCTACCACAGTCGTTGCCGACGAGGAGTAGAGTACTGTACCTACAGTATGCTATGCTCAAACTGTAATTTTCATTACAGTATTCTCTTTTCCCTTTTCTTGCACTTCAGTCCAACTACTAACGGGTTCTCTTTCTGTTTCACAGTTTTCATATGTTCGTATATTTTTTGTAGCGTTGTTGGTGTTCCTACTTACAGATTCGCATCCCTTGTACAGTGTACATATTGATTTTGATATACAACTTGAAAAAAATTGTGCCATGGATATTTAATCGGAATTCGGATGTGGCAAAAGGGGGGCGAACAATCGAGACCAAAATTACCAACATGGGTTTCATGTATGAATAGGGTACACTTGTACACTATATCTATTCAAACATGAAACTATAAGTAAAGTGACAACAGTAGAGCCTCGATTCAAATTCAAATCACTAATCGCCAGTAGCTTATGCTGAGTCAATATAATTTAAGCGTCTATATGCAGTTATGAAACTTATAGAGTCTATAAGTTTCAAAACTGCAGTCTTCCATATACATGATGAACAACTACTAAGACATAGCATAGTATAGTGTACACATTTATTTCGTAATAAATAAAACACCGATTTAGATATACACCGCGTAGACAAAACAAGGAAACAGAAAGGAATAAATAGTATGAATAGTCTGTACCGGATTGCGCGAGACACACCGAGATACGCAGAGATGTACAGTGGTTAGTGCATGTGTGGGAACAGGTACTGGAGAGCGCTTAGTCGTCCATGTCGTCCTCATCAATCTTACTCCTAGCCCACTCCTCAGCCTTGTCCGCAACGTCATGCGGCACAGCCTCAAACACACAGTGAAGTGGCGAATTCAAACATTAGGAATTGGGTAACGTGAAGAAACAGTCTCAGTTTTTGTCAAGGAGAACAGTTCACATTTGCCTCAGATAATCTATCCAGGGTCAGATAGTTGCTTTCTGCCACAAGGTGACCAAATAAAGCTCGCTAAAATTTTGGGCATCGTAACAGGACCGTTGCCAGGGGGGCTATTATCTATTATTGTTATAGAAGCGCGCCATGAATAGAAATTAAAAACATTCAGGCCTTGATTTTAGTGATTCTTTGAAGAAAGTAGCATACGTTAACATATACAGTAACATAATATCGTTGTACCTCGTGCTTTCCGTTGGTCTTTGCGCCCACCCATCCCATCTCAATCTGGACGTCCTTGTCCTTGGTCTCGTCGCGGACCTGGAACATATGTTTACACAACAAAGGAAAATCTATGAAAAACTCACCATCATGATGATACGAGCGGCCTCCTTTACGAGGTCCTCCATGCTCAGCTCAGACAGCTTCAGCTTCTCGATCTCAGCCTGAACATCATGGTAGGTAATAGTACCTATTTTCCACGTCATGGTACAGAGTACGATACTAGGATCTACTGTATCTGCGTATACTACCCACTTTGGCGGCCTGGCGGTGCTTTCCGACGGCCCAGGCGCGGTACTGGTACGAGAGACCGGTCGGTTCAACCAGGTAGAGAGACGGACCCTGCAGATGCGACATGATCATCAAAGAATGTAACACCATCCCACCTTCTTCTCGTTATAGGCGGAGAGGAAGGCGCAGCAGCCGAAGGGACGCGAGATTCCCAGAGTGAACACGTGCACATAGTTCGCCACCTAAAACAATCATCCACCATCAAAACAAACTACTTGAGAAATAAATAAAAAAAACGTACCGTGTCGGTGAGCATCTTGACGGGCATGGGCTCGCGGTACTCCTTGAGGTACTTCTGCGCCTCCCTGACAGCGTAGTCGCGCAGAGAGCGACAGTCGGGGTACACGCCCGCCAGAGCCACGCCCAGGTGCGCTGCCGCGTTCGTCATGCGAGGGTTCGCGTTCTGAAGCGCGTACGTTATCGATATATCAGTACAGCGTTGTTGAACTTACGTCGCACATGAGCTTGGAAGCGACGACCTTGTCGACGGCGGTGACGACTCCGTCCTTGCCGCACAGGGCGATCATCGTGCCGCTGTTGTCAACAGCCTTTTGCGCATACTCAACTGCAAAACAGGTGGTTCGAAAGACAATGTGAGAAGCTACATCATATTGATGACAAAACACCTCACTTTGGAAAATGCGTCCATCAGGCGAAAAAGTGGACGCTGCGAGATCGTAACCGGTTCCGATGGAGCTCATCTAAAATAAAAAAAAAATAAGCACAAATATAAGCGCATAAAAACACACAAAACATCGTCACCCAATCAACAAACTCGAGACAGCCGATGACTGAAAACGAAGAGGCGGCGAAAAAACTCCTCGCACGCCAGTGATTTTGAATCGGACGTCAATGTAATGAAGGCGCGTGAAAAGTGTAAGCTCCGCCCTCTCCGATCGCGCCGAAATTTTTTTTATAAATTCTATTATTTGTATTTATGTTTCATTTTTATTCATTATTTTAAGTTTTTGAATAATAATCAGCGTGAAGTGTACTATGATCATATATACAATATCGTTTCTAACCATAGAAGTTGCATTTCGTTTGTTCGATTTTTTCGAAATGTTTGTATCCTCTGGTTTTGATTGCAGTGCTACTATGAAGGCAGTCTCACTAAAGGGCAAGGTCAAGAAGACCGGAGACAAGAAGCCCTTTAAGGGAAAGAAGAAGTACTCCAATCTCGAGGAGAAGAAACAGAAGGGAGTCCATCTCAACCAAGTGCGTGAACTTTCCTGTCACTATTTGTATGCATTCATTCTGTAATAGTCGTATTCAGATCGAGAGGAGAAAAATCGTGAAGATTGAAGAGAAGAAGAAGCTGAAGTCTGTGATTAGCGAGAAGGTGAACGCAGAGCTTGCCGCCATCCAGGAAAGAGAGCGGTCTGCAAGCGAGTGCTCAGAGTACTCCGAGAGTTCGTTCGGCAGCCAGCCCGTCAAACAGACTCCCGAGAAGAAAAAGAGGGTGAGTTTCACGCTTTTTTAAATCTATTTTTATTTATTATTTACTTCGTGTCGTGTAGGTGTCGTTCGGACGTGACCTGGAGAAGGTCAAGGTGTTCGATAAGACAAAGAAGGATCTCGAGATAAAACCGTCGGATGCGTCTCCCGGAAGGTCTATACTATCCAAGAAGAAGACTGGAGTCACCAAGACTATCGTATGTTTTCACATGAATTTAACTGTGAATATTCAGTTAACGGAAATTTTTTTTCAGAAAAAAGATAAAAATGTGGCGAAGAAGGTGAAGAAGCTCGAGATCAAAGATGGCAACGATGATGAGATGATGGACACGACTACTGCGACAGCACCCGTTTCCGCGGTGCAGCCGCTCGACCCCGAGGAGAAGGAGAACAAGGATCGCGAGAAGCTCTTCCCCCTCGCCGCCACCAAGCGAACAAAGATCACTGTGAGTTTCAAAATTACTGTTCAAAGAGGATGGCCTGTATGAATGTTTAACAGGTGTCGAAGAAGGTGAAAGAGCAGCTTCTGGCTATGCCGAAGAAGGAGCGAAAGGCTTTCCTCCGCGAGATGAAGGTATGAAACGTTATATGATATATTACACGTGTTTTGGTTACAGGCGCGTAAGAGCCCACACGCGGACCGCGCCATGGAGTGCAAACTACTGTGGGAGACAATTCGTTCTAGCAAGACTCCTGCTAAGGAGAAGGAGGAGGCCATCACTCGCCTTATCGGACTCGTCAAGGTAAAATATGATTTAGCGAAAATGCGTAATATAATATGAACTTGTTTAGGGTTACGCCAAGGTTCTGATCTACGCCCACGACACGTCTCGTGTGATCGAGTGTCTAGTGGCCTTGAACAGGCCTGGAGTGAACGCGCTCCTTTTCAATGAGCTCACACCCGAGATTGTGAAGATGTGCAAGAGCAAGTACGCTCGTTTTTTCGTCACCAAGATGCTCAAGTTCGGGTGAGTATTAAAACGGCATAGTTTGATAGTGCAACAAAGAAAGATACATACATGTGTTTACAGCTCCAAGGACCAACGCAATTTGATCGTGGATTCGCTGCGCGGCCACGCTGTTTCTCTGATGCGCATGGTGTGGGCGGCCGAGGTGCTGGAGATTGTTTACAACGAGTACACCAACGCCCAGCAGCGGTTCGACATTGTCTCAGAGTTCTACGGAAAGGAGTTCGTTCTCTTCAGGGTTAGTTTTTAACGCTATTTTGTTGTAATACTAATAGGTTTGTTTAGACTGACAAGGTGCGTACTCTGGACGAGATTGTGACGGAGGAACCTGCAAAAAAGAAGGCTATTGTCAAGCACCTCGAGGAGGTTATTATGGATGTCATTGACAAGTGAGTGTATCACAACGCAAAAGTTTGTATTTTCATCTACTTATAAGCACTCTTTTGTCAGGACGACCGTGAAGCTGTCTCTGACGCACCGTCTTATCTACGAGTTCATGTGCCACTGCGACAAGGAGCAGCGCGAAAACATCATTGATTCACTCAAAGTATGTTTTGCGTATTATTTTAATGATTACATAATCACACTTCGTTTTCAGGATAAGCTGCCTGAGCTTGTGCATTCTCAGCTCGGCTCGCGCGCCGTCATGAAGTGCATCTGGAACTCGGCACCCAAGGAGAGGAAGGTGTGTAAAACTAGATGGATTTGAAAAAAGTGATCTGCATGTAAGTAAATGTTTTCAGCTGATGGTGAAAAACTTCAAGGACTTGGCTGTGAAGTGTGCTATGGAGAAGCACGGACACCGTGTGCTTATGGCCATCTTCGACTCAGTCGACGACACTGTCCTGGTCAACAAGTTCATCACTCAGGTACGAGCTACGAGTTTGGATAACAATATTGCGATGCGTCAATATTGTAAATTGCAGGAGCTGGCGAACAATATTGGTTCTCTGATTCCCGATCAGTTCGGTTGCCGCGTCATCTATTATCTCGTCAACCCCAGGGACTCGAGGTGAAACTAGATCTCATGTGTGTCTTCATATTCCATGTGTTCAGGCGAATGCTGAAGGATGTGATTGCTGTGCTGGAGGAGGGAGACGGCAACGAGCACACGAAGAAGGCTGCCAAGGACAGGTGAATAGTAATACGAAAGTGAGAATGAATAATTTGTTTTGCAGGTTCTCTGAGCTGTTCGAGTGCATCAAGAAGCCGTTGTATACGTATCTGGCTGCGAACGTGGAGGAACTGATGACCGGCTCTCCTATGCAGTCCAAGTTCCTGCTCGACTCGCTGGAGCCGTCCCGCGACAGGGACATGTTCACTCGTGTCATCGACGCCGAGGACAGAATGGCTTGCAATGAGGCTATCGCCCAGGCGTGCGCCGAGGAGTTCATCCCCTGCAACTCGGAGAAGCTCCACCCTGTAAGTCAATTCACGCTAACGCTATATTAATTCTGATACATCTAATTAATGTACTTTCAGATTGAGCACCAGGGAGGCAGCTTTGTGATGATCGGTCTGCTGCGGTTCGACGAGAAGCTAGGAGATGAGGAGAAACTAAGCACGAAGCTCGCCGAACTCGACAAGGTTCACCTCTCCAGCTGGATCGGATGCAACAGGGTGAGTTGGCTGCACGAGTGCCTCGCTTTTTTTTGGAAAGAAATGTGTTTTTGTTCTTACAGGGTTGCATCATCCTGGGCCGCATGTACGAGCACGGTAGCGAGAAGACGAAGGCGATTGTGAAGACGGTGGTGAAAGTGAACCAGTTGAAGAAGTATACGAGCATCGGGGCGCTGCGACTGCTCGCCGCGCTCACCGGACAGCCGATTCCAGCTGATGTGGAAGAGAAAGTGCAGCAGAAGAAGCAGAACAAGAACAAGAAGTAAGCGGGCCGAGAGGCGAGTGAAAAAACCACTCACACTAGCACCTATTATTTTTCCTTATTGCACACATTTGCTTTTTTTTCATTGACAGTTACAATTTGTTGATTTTAGTCTCTTGTCGATGTTGTTGTTGGATTTTGTTGATGTTGAGTTTAAAACGGAGTTAATTGTTGATGATTTATTATAAATAATTGTTCAGAAACGGTGATTTTGTGTGGAGCATATTCACCCGCAGTTATCAAAGTGAATCAAAGTCAAACGACAAGTAAATGCATAGGGCAAAAGGGAAGAGAGTGTGTGTTGTGTTTTGTTGGGATTCAGGCTTGTTTTTTATCAGTGAAAAATTTTCTTCCGTTCTTCTCCAAGTCTAGGAATAATGAGTTTCATGGATTGTTTGTTCAATCATCATTCATTCGTTTATCCGGAATCGTTATATCTGAATATGACAACACAATAATAATGATATGTAGCATACAGTAGTGCCTAAGATACTAGATACAAAGGCTAACGCCGGGGAAAGACAGGTAGGCTGACGAGGTTAGTGGTGGGAAAACGATACTTGATCGATTCCTGGACCATTAGAGTACCATAATCATTCCTGGACCATTAGAGTACCATTCTTGACGTGTAGAGCTCCGGGGTTTCCTTTGCTTCCATGCCAATTATGTAGTATCTCCTCCCGCCGCCTCACTGGTTACTCGGGAAGGATTCTTGTCGATGACCGAACAGTCGGCGGCGGTGGGGCAAAAATGAGGACCCGACCGCACGCCGCGGGGAAAAGAATAAGAATAATTGTTTGTTTTTTTTAAGAAGATTGTTTGTTGGTTTTGTTAAAGGAGAGGAGTACGCAATGAAAAAATGAAATGACCAGCTGATGTCTCACGTCAGAATTATTTCTACAAGAGTCTCTAGGTCCGTGGCGGGACCAAGCTTGTATCTAAATTCCCATTGGAAACTCGTGCCAAGTTTGTACCTCACCGCGAAGGAAGCGCCGATTGCCTGATTTGCAAGATGCTATTTCATTTTATATTACATTTATATTAATTAGTAGAATTTTTGTTTTTGTTTCAATTTAATCACCATATCAACATTGATTATGTCAACCTCGTGTTATTATTCCGTACACCTCTCCTTTAAATGTACAGCTTATTTTGAAATCATACATACTTTATTCTGATCTAGTAGATTTGGATATGATATATTATACACGTTTCGGCAAGTCACATATACTCACATCAAATAGGTGGAGTGAAATAGGACAGACATCGAGTGACAGACATATATTCAAAAAAAGACAAAAGAACAGAGGGCGGCTCACAGGGGATAGGATTAACGGGATTACGGTACAGATACTGTATAAGTGCGCACGATTCGCACATGTCGCGCTCTTGACGGAGAGGAAAAGATGACGACAGACGCCTAATTACACCCTGCGCAACTGCGGTTCAAATTCCGACGCGAAATTTGAATCCTTTCCGGTTAGGTGATTAGAAGTGGCCGCGAACGTCATACGCGTACATTGCGAGTCGTTTCCGGAGAGAGTCGGCCGCCGATCCGAAATCCAGTGGAAACTCTTCCGCGTCACCGCGCTGCAAATCAATCGATACCAATCACATCATTTTCTTCAAACTTTGAATATCACAACCACAAACCACAATAGCACAATACTTGCTATACTTGACGCATGACTTTATATACAACGAGAAACGAACAAAAAAACAGACGAACACAGAATGCTGTGCACCCGTATAGTAGTAGTAGCGACCAAAATCTCTCCGGCGAATGCACCACGGGCACGGGACACCACGCACTACGAGACACTATCATATGTACACGAGACGCTTGGCTACAGTATTCTACAGTATGTACAACCCGCATTGGGGAAACGGCTTCCGAAGAGGCATCACAGTGTGTGAGAGGAGAGGAATGGAGGTTAGCCGGTCACCTGAAAGCACCAACCACTTCACAACACGATAGAGATACGACATCGAGAAGGGACAACGGACAGACACACACACGTGCATTGCGTTTCGGACAAACGAACGGACGGACCTTGTTGACCTTGACTTTCTCTTCTTCAGCGCAGTAGGTCTTGAGGAAGTTGTAGCTGCACATCTTCTTGCAGCAGTAGTCCGCAACTCCCAGGTCGCCTTGCCCAGCTGCCGCCATCTGCTCTGGAACGGATATGACGTCATCTCTCTTTCTCACTCATGTCATTATCTTCTTGCACTCTCCTTTATTTCACTTTCGTACGATTCGTAGACTGCTATTTGCTGTTCTGCTTTCTACATGCGCGAAATCCAGACGCATTTCGCATGCGTATTAGGTGTCATGTGTCATCGCGAAAGTCTCGCGTCGCGACTTCTACCCACCCACCCATCCTACGCTCGGACATGTACAAGCACATGGACAAGCTGGAACATCTCTATAGTCTCGATCTATCCCTCTACCCTCTTCTCGCCATCCGTATATTTTCTCTCCCTCTATTTTTATCACATGTCTGCTCTGTAGTACAGTGACTGTATCAGTGATTACTAAATCGGGAGCTAGAGGGAGGGGAGAAAGAGAGGGAGAAAAAGATCACACTTCAATTAACGCCTTCGAATCGTCCATAATTCGATACGCGTTGAAATACTGTCAACTGGAAACAAATGAGTCTAAGTAATTACAGTATCACACGTAATCTAATAATCGGAACATCGACTCTGTCCTTGTGCGCTTGTGCCTCTTTAGTCGAGGTGGAAACAGAAGATTGTAGCTGTGAAATGCGCATACCGTTTCATCTGTAATTTTCGCTAATCAGAAGCTTGGCTACAACTACTCGCTGAGTGAGGGGATAGTGGAGTACGGAAAGTGGAAAAATGGAAAGGTGAAGGGCACACGACGCCTGCTTTTCGAAATTCGTTCGCCACTCGAGTGATACCGTCACACACGCGGCGTGAGCAAGAACTGCGCGAAAGTGCTGTGCCCAGGGAATTTTCTCTCCCTTCCGCCCTTCCCCCCCTCTCTCTCCCCTCTCTCTCCCCTCTCTCTCCCCTCTCTCTCCCCTCTCTCTCTCCCTCGACTTTGTAAGTGACCCCTGGTGTCCGATTGGTGTCGACTGTTTCGCAGCGGGTGCCAGCTTATGGCTGATCCGATTGCGTCACCATCGCTTCACCCTTTGACCCCCTCTTCCATTCGAATCGACCTTCTGCCTTTACCGGCAGTGAAATTACCTGGCAAAGATTCACTGATTGTAGCCGCGCTACGTAGGAATGGTGGGGCAAACACGGAGGTACGGTAGGGGATTCCCATAAAAGACGCTGAGACACACACTACAAGTAGTAGCGGACTCTGCACCCGCACTTCTCCCCCGCACCCTCTCTCCCTCTCTTCCTTTCCCTCTCTCACTCTCCCTCTTCCCAGCTTCCTACCCTCTCTCCTCTTCATTCTTTTTTCTCGCTTCTCTCGCTTAGTTAGACACTCTCATGTAGACCTATGATTCTACACTGACGAACGGTAACTGCTTTGACGTAGCTGCGGGAATATGCGAAACGATTTCTGATACACGTCAATTAGTGTGTATTATTATGATCTGGGACAGCGTTGGATGAACGTCACAACCGTTATAACAGCGGAATACGCCTCGCTGTATAATTGGAATACATGGGGGATGGAACCGCGTCAATCACTCCTTTTTCCAACTGAGAAGAGGAAGAAGGATTCTCGAAAGCTCCGGCTGCCGCAGCGGAAACAAGCAAAAAGTCTACAGTTACAGTACAGTAGCCGATAGTGTGTGTTGTGAAAGGTCTCTTCGCCTACTTGTACAAACGCCCCATTCCTATCTTGCTTTGTCTCACCTTCAGTGGGAGTGTGGAAGTTTCCATTGCACATGTGGTTGAGAGCCATGGTGAGTCTCATTCCGCACAGCTTGCGCGGCGTATCGTCCTGCAAACGCGGCGCCATGAAACGAATCACGGGGGGAGGGCGGGTGTGGAACGTACCGCGTGGGCGCCGGCGACGACGAGTAGAACAACAAGACAGCAGGAGACGAACCGCATTCCTCTCACACCCTAGGCCCGCAGACAGAGGCTCGCCTCGCGCAGCCGAGGGGGCGGGGCTGGCGGGGGGCGGAGTCGCGCGAGGGGGCGGGGCCAGACGCACGCACGCCTCAACGATATCTCTTCCGGCTATCGCTTGAAAGGATGATGATGATTGTGCAC
This sequence comes from Rhabditoides inermis, assembly GCA_963966185.1. Lineage (NCBI taxonomy): Eukaryota > Metazoa > Nematoda > Chromadorea > Rhabditida > Rhabditidae > Rhabditoides > Rhabditoides inermis. The sequence goes on from CAWZYM010000304.1 coordinate 220,520, forward strand.
TTGTTTGAAACATGAAAAAAAACGTGGACTGAAAAATGCTATTGCAAAAATCGGCGGAAAGTTGCGATTGACGCTCGGCTGAGTATCAAATGCGCTGCGATCTTTTTGAGAGTGAAAGAAATGTAACATTTGACTATATGTGATTGCGATGGCGTGTTCAGAGGACACTTTTTTGTGCTCATTTGTCTGTGTTGTACATATCAACAACCAAAGATATTGTAGCGACACAATTATAATGCAACAATACCCATGCTTTCTTGCCTAATGATATCTCCTTTTTCTGCAGTTTTCATGTAGTTTCGTGGTCGAAAATTGCCAAGTTTAGTGAATATGCAAGTAAATTTAATATGCGACGCACAGTTCAGTCACTTCCTGTTCGTTTGCCTGTACCACCATGACGAGTCAGTTAATTAGCATATCGTGGAAGTGCACTCTGACACTGACTTAATCTCTAGTCTGACATAGCATGTGCACTTGTTGTAAACGGCTGCAGAGATCGGCGTGAGAGCAGAGGGGAAGTGTTTTGCGGTTGCTGCTCCCAGGCAGTCTGCCACCTATCACCTATCACATTCACATCTCATCATACACCCTCAAACCGCTCCTCAATTCTTACAATGTGGATTGTGCGAGTGAGAGTGAGACTAGAGCTCTCTCTCCCCTCCCCTCTCTCTCAATGCCCGGAAATACATAATACACTACGAGTGTCGTAATAGTTACATGTGCAATTAGACGTTTCAATGGTGAGGCTAAGGCTATCCTATGACGACAGAGGAGGTACACCTAGTGTATTGTAGGGAGAGGAAGTCAGAACATGAGAAAGTGGCAATCAAGTGGTTTCTGCAAAAAGTCGAGACAAAAAGTCGAGATAGACTGTACTCCGATTGTTCCACCCTACGATAGCTACATCTACGCAGTCTACTCCGAGATTCCATTGTAGCGAGCGAGTCTTCTGCTAATCCCTTGGTCTATGCTGTTTGTCCACGCAACTCTCTGCTACATACCATTATATCACCATGCCTATTCTAAAAAGGTATGGAAATTAAGATGAGAGGCGAAGGGGATTCCTTAGATTTGAAAACATTTCGTAGCGAGCGGGTCTTCTACTAATCCCTGCGCTATTCGAGGCTGAAAAAAAAACGAAGCTCACTCCTCTCTCTCTCAAAGCTCATATTTCTCTATCCCATAGAGCATATCCAATTAAGTATAAGTCGGGTTGTACTATAAGTTTTTGCCGAGATTCAGGGAAACCGAGATACACGGGTGCATAGTGTACCAGGTAAATGTACTCCCACCCCCTCCCCTTTCTCTCTCTCTCTCTCTCTCTCTCTCTCTCTCTATCACCACTCGCTAGTTGCAAAGCCAAACACTCTCGAGACTGCGATGTGAGTGCTGGTTGCATCACAACACTTGTGTCCACGCGACACGTTATGAGAGTGGAAGGGGGAGGGGGGGGAGTGGACGGTACGGGTGTACGGGGGTTGCTGCGGCGCACACACAAACACTCCCCGCCAGACGCAGCGGCTTCCCCCATCCCCCACCACCCCACTGCACATCCTGGCACTCCTGGCTAACCTGCTTCTATAAAGTTGCGAATATGTAGTTGGTAGTTTTAGGGCAATCTGAAAACCGAGAATGTTTCTATAAAAAGACAAACTACTAGAATAAGCATGCGCCCATTGACTAGGTGATCTTTCGCTGGGTGTCATCTATTCTTGTCACTTGTCACCCTTGGCAACACGCACTTGCTAGATGGTGGCTACAATCGGTCAGAGCAACGTTCGAATATGCGCACAAACAACATCTCTACTCTGTGTAAGCTGATTCTAGCAATCCGCATGATCGCATGGCCGTTGGTCCATGTATGCGAGCGATTATTTTTTAGACGGAAACATCTTGCGGTGAGCTTTTAAAGCTTCTTGTAGAATAATCTACTCCAGAACTCAACGAGTGTTCCAATGTTTTTAACTTTATTTGATAAGCTGTTTACCAAGTATCACACAAATATCTTTATCTTTGTACTGCTTAGACCGCTTGTACTCTTTGATCCGAGATGAGCGGAAGATCATCCGCTGCCTACGGGGATTTCGTCCCTCCACACGCATTTGCTGACTTTTCTTACAAGTAGGAAATGTACTCAGAAATGCACTTTAATGTGAGTATGTAAGAATCTGACAAGATTTGCATGCTGTGCTACAGTAACTTCGCAACTAGCAAAAGTGTGGTGTACTTGTGGTGTACTGCCGCTTGTTTACTAGTTTGTGGACGGATGTAATGTCGGTGTGGATTGCGCAACGCGACGCGAAAATGTCAGCGTTTTTCTAGGCAGGTAGCCAATAAACACCTACTAATCTCACTTCAAAACCGTCCGCCGCACCCAGAAACGACGTGTCTCGACTACCACGTGGTGTGGAGCTGTGACATACCTAAACTATGAGTACCTCTATTTCAGAAATAGCTCAAGTTTTGATGCGGAAAATTAGTTGTGTACGATTATAGCATTTCCAGACAACAAGCCTCGTTCAAACTGTCTTTTTATCCAGAAAATATGATGCTGACTGCCGATTTAGACTGTAGCCCTAACAACTAACAAAGTCGCATTACAGAAGTGGAGGACAAAAAGGTAATGCGGGGCGGCAAACAACTGTTTTCTGTTGAGACACGCGCCTTTCACGTGCGAGTATTAATAGAGTGTGAATCTGCATGTCTGCATGAGGGAACAAAGAGTGCAATTGACAGTCGGATGACAACTAAGAAACAAGACTGGGTGTCATTACAACTATTCTTTGGCTACAAAAAGCGTGCTGAGGACATCCCGGTTGACTGAGGAGAGATGAGTTACGTGATAAGCGATTATGCGCAGATTCAAGATCTAAATATGGATGGGTGCTGTCTACGGCCTACCCAGTATCTCTAGATACGTAAGAACGTAATCAGTGTCATTTCATAAGTTTTTCCGGTTATGAAACTTTTTTTCAAAAGCAGAACACGTACGGTGTGATGTATGAACATGTACATGTATGTTCCATCAAACAGATTTTTAATTTTTAGTATGCATAAAGAAGAAAAAGAACATAAGGCTGTCTCATTCATTATTCAATCTAGAATGCTTGCATCATTTGAATCGACTGGTTATTTTCTACGAAAAAAAACAACATAATTAACCGAGATGAATGCTCGGAGCATTGATACCGAAACAAACATTCAGATAGGGAGTATGTAGGTATTTGTTCAAAAAGTAGCAAATAACGTGTGATTATCCAAAAATCAGGGACATGAAGTTATTCGAATATGAGCGAGCGATTTTATCGAAACGTGTGATATTTCTAATCGTTTCTAAATAGACCGAAGAACGTTCATATTCACTCAAAACGCCAACCGATCAGCAAGTTCGAAGGCAAACGATAGGCAAACGATGAGAAACCATACCAAAGGTAATTTAATAATGAGTGAGAACAGTGCAATAAAATACCGTAGCAGATATATATATATTGGAGAGCTTCAATCGAATCCAACCATTTCAGCGGCACGCAGCTTCGCCTGAAATCATGTCTGTCTGTGTCAGTCCGTCCGTCTGTACATTGGTCCGATCTATCTGTCTGTCTGTCTGTGTCGGTCCGCCCTATCCGTCCCACCGTGAGCAATTCGTGGAATCGGATCGACCTCCGCAGGTCGTGTCCATCCATGGTGGGCTCATAGCACGCCAGAGCCCTCTCCACACACGACACCAACAACCGACACTCGCTCCTACAAAAACAGTTATCCTATGTAGTCCTCTTTTTTCTGATCACTAGGATCGGCGCAAGATAGGGTCTTGTCAATCTGTCGTTCGGAACCGACTATTTGCAAATATTTGTCAGAGACTAAAAGATAGGTGAGGAAGAGAGGCGTGGTGCTCACTTGGGAATGAGTGCGTCCCCGTAGGCGCCCAGCCTTACATCCACCAGGCCCATGTTACCGGGCATGTGGAAGGGCTCGATGGAGATGCACCTGCAAGACTCTCTCTCTCTCTCTCTCTCTCTCTCTCCCTCCCCCTCTCTCTCTCTCTTGCTCCACCCTCTCTCTCCCACTCACTTCTCCAGACAGTCGACGGCCTCTTGTGCGTCGGCGGTCCGCATTCCGAGGTCGAACCAGAACCCGCTGAATCCATCCCTTTCAGCCAGCATCCGAAGGAGGCCACAACACCGCTCCACGTATGCCGGACCGAGGCCTCAAGCATGGATCATGTAATGAGCCTCAAGCATGGATCATGTAATGCAGCGTAGCAATTTCTAATTCCGTCTCTTCATAGTTCTTCGAATGCTGCGCTATTTTCAGTTTGTCTCGATCGTCACGATATTAATGAGTGAGTGTCTTTGTCATTATCATATTCATGATATCATCAATGTCATCTCCCCCATCCATGTGAAGTGTGTTCCCCGTTCACTCGACCCTATTGTGGCAATGTGTGACATTTGCACAAACCAAATGCCACAATCTTCCAAGAGATTCAAAATAGCGTTTCTGTTGCGAAAAAAACGCGTGTCGTCTTAATCTACATAATCTAATAACACGATCATATTACAAATCAGGTTTTTCGAATACATTGTATTGATACCCTCTCCCTATTTTTGTCATCGCCTGATTATCTCATTAGGCATTCTTATATGACGAGAGAAAACAGAAGTCTACTCACAAAAGCGAGGTGTGCAGTGGCCAGGCCGGGGTAGTCAAACTGTTTCATCTCATCCTGTCGAAACAAAATTTGAAAATCAGAATGTTTTTAAATGTATAAAAACACACCTCGAATTCGTCGTGGTCAAGGATGAACATGTGGTCGAAGAGATAGCGGTGCAGGCTGAAGAAAGAGAGGAGAGTGGAGAGATGGAGAGAGAGTGGAGAGGAGGGGGAGACAGAGAGGGAGACAGAAAGACAGGAAGGGAGAGAGGGAGACAAGGAGACAGGGAAAGAGAGAGAGAGAGAGAGAGAGAGAGAGAGAGAGAGAGAGAGAAAGAGAGAGAGAGACTCACTCGATGATCTCTCCTTTGTCGACCCTCTCATCGAATATCACCTCCCTCGACTCATCGTATGCCTCCTTGGACATGAGACGGTTGCTGGCATGGGTGTAGAAGTCAGGGGTGGAGGGAGAGAAGGCGACCGCGTCCCGCCACGCACTACAACCAGCTCTCTCTCTCTCTCTCTCTCTTTCTCTCTCTCCATCCCTCCCTCACCGCATCACCCCCTCCTTGTCCCTCGCCATCTCGATTCGAATCACGTGAGCAGCGACAGTGAGGCCGTGTTTCCTGCGAGCATCCGAGAGAGCAGCGACAAGGGACGCCGCCCGAGAGAGGCACTCCTCACTCTGAACGGACAGGGGTGAGAGAGAGAGAGAGAGGGAAAGGGGAGGGGGGTGCGCTCACCTCTTTCCACTGTGCCTTGTATGCGAGTGTCCTCGCGGCGAGTGTCCAGCACTCGGCTGCCTTGTCCCCCAGCCGCTCCCCCCTCAATCCACTCTGCCCATCCATCCTCCCCTCCCTCTCCCCTCACCTCTCAATGATCAGCGTGTCCACATCGTCGTACTGCTTCTCGTCGAACAGCTGCAGCGCCAGCGAGTAGGTGCTGCAATGGGAGATGACGTCACTCTGCTTGAATGACGTCACCCACCTTCCATCGCCGCTCGGCTGCTTCTGGAATGCGAGCACATCTAGCAGCAGTCGATTGTCGCGGCCGAACCAGTGCATCCAGCGGTAGATCTGCAGAACAACTTATATTAATTAAACTAGAATTCGAAAAAAACAAAACAAAAATAAACAACCTTGTTGTGAGCGACGGGCACGTGTCGGATGCCACCGGCAGCGCGGATCTCCTGGAAGACACTCTCTCCCCTCCAGTTCCCATGCTCTCTCACCTCCAGCCACTCGCCCCTCCTCTCCTCCTCCAGATGGCCGATGTTCATCTGCAGCTCCGAGACGGCGACGGTGGCAGACAGGGACGCCAGGTGCTGTGCTGCGAATAGATCTGCAAGAGAGTCTCCTCTTCTTCTGTTCATCACTCGCTCCCCACTGACCAGCGAGGGCGTCCCTCCACTGTCCGCCCTGCCTGTGCAGTCTCGCCCTGCGTGCGTATGCCTTGCCATGCTGTGGATTCAGTCGGATCGCCTCACTCACATCTGACATCATATCAGGGCGGGAGAACCCGCCAGCGTGCTGGAAGTGATCGATAAAACACAATAGAAATCAATGAAACAGACCTCCTTCGCGGCGGCTCGGTTGTTGTAGCAGAGGGCTTTAATATCGTCGCTTCCTGGCTCATCCAGAGAGATCGCAGTAGAAAACTTCTGAAGTGGAATGTGTGAGATGACGTTCGGAAATCCTCAACCAACCTCAATAGCGTCTTTGTACTTCTTCCGTCGGAACAGCTCCACTCCTTCGTCCTTCAGTCGAGCCACAGATGACGTCATCTGAATTTTTTTTAGAGAAATAGGAGAAATAAGGAAACAGCAAAAAGAAACGGTTCGGTGTGCGGATATAAAAGATTATTTCGCAATCACACGCGTGACAGCGACAACGTGTTGTGACTTGATAGCATCTCACATTCAGCCGAGTCGAGCCGCCATAGTGTGAGCCCAGATGCCAGCATTTGAAAGGTCGCCGGCGACTCGCCCGTGTCTCACCCGCGCGGCCCGCAGATAGTTTTTATATTATGATGAAGGACGTCGATGTTGTTTATACTGCGTGTTAGATCACATGCAAAAGAAGATAATGAAGAACAAGCGTGAAATAATTAGTATATCTGATTATATATAAATCTATAGTTCACCACTGCTATGCTAGATGTGACAGTAGATCAGATTTCATTTATGTCGTAAGCGAAGCAACGATGATAAATTTATGTGAGCAGCAACAAAATATTAGAAGAGTGTGGTCTAATAGGTACAAAGAGCATTATCCAAAAATATCATCATTATAAAGCTTTTACATACAGAAACCGGCCGCTAGTGCACTTTAACTTTCGTATTTTACTGTCTGAAATGGACTACAACTAACAGCTTTTAGCAACGATCAGCTGTTCCCATAAGCGCGCGATATTTTAGTTTTTTGAAATTTATCGATTTTACGTTGTTAATATTTCCATTGATTATTTTAACAAATGTTTGTAATGTAAATCTAAGGGTAATGGATGGATTGCGAGAGTGGTGGGCTTACGAATGGCATCGATGGACGGTTGATGATCCAGCAACGCGCGTCATAGAAGGTACGTTTCATTGTGTAAATGGTGTCATTTATGTTATATATCTACTTTGTTATATCAAATATTTTAAGGTTTCGACAACCAAGTGATTCTAGGATTTGCAATATTTATTCCATCCTACATGACGCTCGTCTACTACGTCTATAAACATGAGAAGTGAGTGATGAGCTCATACAATATTTATCAATTTATTGATCGCTCCAGGGCTCGTGTGGTGCACGTGCATCCGGAGGCAGTGGATGAGGTGCGCGGGTTTCGAGAGGTGTTCGCCCGCACCAACGGAACCACACCCGACAACGACGAGGAGCTTGATCAGGTGGGTTGTTTGTTTTATGTGTTTACATCTTTGTTGTTTGTTATATACGTGGTCAGTCATTTCGGAAACCGTTTTCGAAGTAGTTGGAGGCTATACGTAATGAGTTTGAAGAAACTGACCGCTACTTTACCCGTTGTCCGTTCAGCAGTTGTCTCTGGCGCGGGCGCGGGCCGACGGCACGTGTCCGGTCTGCCACGGCGACAGCAACTGCGCCGTCATGACCAACTGCGGGTGAGACTGCCACAGACAAATGATCGATCAATTGATATCCATCAGACACACATTCTGCTGTGAGTGCATTGTGGGCTACTGGCGGCACTCGGTCTCCCTCGTCACTCCCGTCGCCTGTCCCATATGCAGGACCCCTGTGAGTTGCTCATATGTTGTTTATGTTTTACTTATTTATTTAAATTGTTGTATATGTGTATAGTATACTTGTAGGTTACTATGTTGTTGCCCATCAACTGGCGTCGCTCTGTGCCGGGTGCGGACAACGAGGAAGAAGGTGGGTGGATGGTGAAAAATCAATAATTCGATAATTTGTATGCGCTTCCAGAGAATCTACTCGAGAACAACATCCGCCTTAACGACTACAACCGGCGGTTCAGCAACGATCGGCCGGTGCGTGTGTGTCTGTCTGTCTGTCCCCTTATGTTTCCATCATCCTCCCTCTCCAGTGGCTCGAGTACCTCCTCGATCTACCCGTACTCGTTCCCTACCTCGTCACCCGATTCACCGATCACGGTATCATGAACGTGTTCAGGTACTGTAGTACTACGGTTACTGTATTCTTTATCGCTCCAATTCAGGCTTCGTTTTGTGATGTGCGTTGCGGCGGTGGTGGTCTATGTTTCGTTCCCATTCGATATCATCCCCGACCTCTACGGGATGATCGGATTTCTCGACGACGCAGCCGTCGTTATCCTGGGTCAGTTATTGATTTATCGATTCTCTATTCATTACTTGATTTCAGGCTTCGTTTATCTCTCGGTCGCGATTCGCTCGTACCTGGCGCACCGTGGCGAGGCGAGAGCGCGCTAGACCAGCCCTTATTCTATTCCTCACCACTGTCTGATCTCATTTCTCAGGTTTTGTAAGAATATTCGAACAACGCATGTACATTAATAATAATTGTGTGAAAATAAAAAAATAAATTTATTTTTAATCATTAGTCGGTATGGGAGGCCTGATTCCCTCTTCATTCTCAGTCAGGCCCACTTCATTGCCTCACTCATCGTCAGTCAAACAAAGGTTCAAAGCATTGTGAGGTGAAAAATGAAAATGATGTGAGGTGAAAAAAATGAACACGAATAAGAACTTTTGAAATAAGAGCTTTATACAATCGCTAAAGAGGCGTAAACCATTCAAGGGTTGTACTCGATGGGGAGGTTCTTGCGGCGGACCATTCCGTCGCCCTGGAACCACTCGCGGCGGAAGGTCTTAGCAGCGCCGTCGGGGGTGTTGGTCCACTCGATGGTGATGCGGTCGTTGTTGGTGTCCTCCTGACCGTACTGGAACGCGTCGCAAGAGACGGCCATCAGCACGGCTTCCTTGGGGTCGAGCACTCCGCACGGCGGATCGACGCCGAGGCGCTTCATGTTGGTGGTCTTGATGGCCCATCCGATGCGGCGACCTCCAGCGTTGGTGATCTGAACGGGACACAGTGAGAATCAATCGATATCTATCGTCAGCAGCGTACCTTGATGTGGTAGGTGTGCTTGTCATCGTAGGGGGCGTTGAAGACGATCTTGGTACCCGGCTGGGTGTTGATATCTCCGGGAGGGACGGACTGAGCCATGGCGAATGGATGCCGGCAGCCCGCCGCGCCCCGCTTTTATACGAGAGGAGGACATGTAAATGAGACAATTCGCGCGATTCGCAATAGGGGAAATTGTTAGGCGGTGGGGCATAATAACAGAGTGATTTCGTAGGTAAAGTGGCGTCAGATCGTACTTGATTGCTCGTTCCGAAAGACAAGACCATGCAACGTCTCTCAATCAATCTCACTAAAGATTGAATGATGCCCCCAAACAATGTGATAACTAGATCAAAATCATAGAAATTTATCGTCTAATAATAAATCCATCAATACAAGTCGATCTTCTTCGCGTCTTTGCGAAGTCGCGCGATCTGAAACATAGCTAAATTGTAGCTTCGATAGCAAAAACCTGAAAAGTGACCTCTTTTTCTGTGAGGAAGTTTTTCAAGTCCGGCATATCCAGGGCGTATTCGAGATGCGAATCGAATCTGGAGGTGACATATGGCATATGACAGATTGACAATGACATTCGCCCACTCACTTGTCCTTGCTTGCTTGGGCCTTGGCGTAGTTTCCATTCTGCAGGGCGTCCATTCTTTCGATCAGCATATCCTACAGTGTTAGATAGTTAGATGTGTATGTGTGGACCATGAACCATGATCAAAAAAGTAAACTACCTTTAGTGGCTCCTCTTTGGATCGAAGTCGCTTGATGTTTTTGTCAAGCTCGTCTGCGAGAGCGTAGCTGAAAAGTTATCTCTCTCTCTCTCTCTCTCTCTCTCTCTCTCACTTTCTCTCTCTCTCTCTCTCTCTCTCTCTCTCTCTTACTTTCTCTCTCTCTTACTTTCTCTCTCTATTCTCTCTTCTAACTCGTTCTATAAATCTCCTCTCCTCACTTTTCACTCCAAATTGCGTGTTCTTTCTTGTTCTCCAGCAATCGAATCGAGTTGTTCAGCTCTCCCAAGCGACGTCGGAAGTAGTACCTAATTTGCATCATGATCAAAGCACAAAACACACTCCAACTTTTTCTCGTTGCTCCTCCGATCGCTTTCCAAGTCCTCGATAGACAACGCCTCCTCGTCCTCTCCGTATGCCATGATCTCATTCAAAACGCGCTCGCGGGTCCTGACACGAATACATTAGCACATTCTCGCCTCGCAGAAAGAGTTGGCATATGTGATATGTGTAGTTTACCTGGGAGTGATGTCGCCGTCTTCTGGCAGTTTCTCTTCGACTTCGTGGGTGGTCTGACAGGTGCACGCCTTCTCGTTCTTCTTCTCGGAAGACGACGCTGTGACTGAACTGCTGGAAGAAGCTGACATCGACGACGTGGGACGGTCTGCAAACGTATGGAAAGTATGGAATATGGGGAAACGTGAGTATCATAATCATAGTATAGGGAAACATAGTATGTAACGTATCAACGTACCGTTGCTGGCTATTGCGTATTTGTGTTTCAGCCGGGAGACCATGCTCTTCGTGAACAGAATCTCCTCGTCTTCACTGTCCGAAGCGGTGAGATTGATTGGAGCGGGACGCATCTTCAATATGGAGATATGGACTCGAGTTCAAAATCCAACAACTAGCTCGACGGTAGCTCTACCGAACTTCACAAACTACCGAGATAAAAAAAAAACAGAGCAACGTTTTTCGTCCAGTTGATATCTCATATGCAAAAAAACAAGAGGAAAAAGGCGGAGCAGCTTAAATGTGCGCTTGAAACCATGTATTCATGTCGGCGTCAGTTGCAGGTTGCCGATGTATGCGAAATGAATAATTGAGAGGAACGGTGAAACAGGAGAAGACAGAGGGATGAGAGAGAGAGAGTGTGGGAGAGAGAGAGAGAGAGAGGGAGGGAGGGAGGGACAAAGAGAGCGAGAGAGAATAGTTGAGGTTGGCATTGTGTTGGCAGAAACGCCTGTCTACATGGCCTGCTGTCATAGCAACGAGGCACACAACAGATTGCTGGATGATAAGAAACATACTGGAAACATGTTCAACACTATAGCAACAATAGCGAAAATGAAAGTGCAACTGATTTATACCGAACTGAATACAGGTACAGGTGAAATGGAAAGGTGCACAGCAGGTGCTGGCTATAATTTATGGTAAGCACGCGTGCGCGCGATCGATGGATGCATTCGTCACTCAATCGGTGACTCAATTACACATACGTCCAATCATACATGTGCGCACGAGCGTTTCTCCATAGAAAGGAGCATACAACTACGATGAAACGTTGTCGACGCAATTTCTAATTTCGAATGTGCGAAAAGCCGGAAACTGGGAATATATGGGATATGGAGCTGTGTCAACACTCTTATGCGTGTGGGCACACAATACCAACCGACAAAAACTAATATCCGGGGAGAGAGAGAGAAAGAGAGAGAGAGAGAGAGAGAGAGAGAGAGAGAGAGAGAGAAAGAGAGAGAATCTATGAAAAGGCTCCTTGCTCGGTCGACGGTTAGCCGTTCCGTTTGCGGGGTAAATTGGTTTCGATTATGTGATTCGCACGGTTAATAGAGGGGGCGAATGAAGGAAGAGAAATTGACGACACAACAACACTGGCAACTATGTGCCGGGAATCGATGACAGTGATGACAGCGAGAGAAAGAGAGGGAGAGAGGAAGAGGGAGGGTGCAGAGAGATTGAGGTTGAGGGAGGGTGCAGAGAGAGGGAGAGAGAGAGAGAGAGAGGGAGAGAGAGAGAGAGAGAGGCACACTGCCATTTATAACAGTCACCTGTGGTGGCGATGGCTGATTGTGTTTGAGCGATGGAGGAGGGGTGGCGGGACTGAAGAGATGTCTCAGGTGACATCACAAACAGAGAGAGAGAGAGAGAGAGAGAGAGAGAGGGGGGGGAGGGAGAGCTGGTATATTAGCTGCCATCGCGAAACACGGGCAGACTCACCTTTGTGTCTTTGTGATTGCGTGTGAACATGTGTGAACAGGAACATGTGAATTATTGTAAACGTCGCTAAACATCTATTTATCACATATGGGATACATTTGTCCATGTTTCAGATATCGACCTATGATATATGAGTGGTACATGAATGGAAGAAGTTGGTGACACAACGAAATCCCTGGATGTGATAGTCAGAATGTCAGAATCTCGACATTCCGATCTTTTCCGAAGAGTCCTTAATGTTATCGTGAGAGTGAAAATGGAAAAGGAACGAATGTAACAAACACAACATACCTTTCCTTTCAGAATCACTCCGACTATGCCTGCTTGTCCATAGCTGTTCTTAGGTGTGTCATAGACACTGTGGATTGTTATTCTAAAATGTACTACTATTCCATACGAAACTGATAATGAATACCTAATAAAGTGAGCTGTTCCATTTGTATAGATCGTTTGCCGCAGATTGTAACCGTTGAAACGTATCTCGCCCTAAACAGACGTAACATGTTTCATTTCCAATAGAACCTGCAAGGAGTATGTGGCATGGTGGGATTTCGTCGAGCTTGGGTGAAATCGCGAGTCTGATAGACCAAACGAAACACTCATCGAACTTGCTGGAAACAGTCGTTTTTTGACAATTTTTTTTTCAAAATCTGTAACTGACGTATATAGTCGGGATGCGCTGCGATCTCACTGATGTGACTTGCGGGGTGTCATCCAATACGAGAACCATCGACTGCGGATAGCTGCTGCGTCTGAAAAGAGTCTATGGAAAATGGAAATGTGGGTATGGAGAGACTTCTCTGTGACCCAGCAGACGCCGTCCACGATGCCCTTTTTCCGCGCGCTCGTCTCCTCCTCGTTGTCAGTACTCGACGTGGAGAGAACGTCATAGTCCAACATAGTCCAAGAGAGTGCGTAAGTGCGCTTCTCGCCCTCTTCCAACTTTCAACCCATTCACACCCATTCACACTCATTCCCCAATCCACTCTCTTTTCAATCACTACTCTTTCACGTTTACCCTCACCTCAGTGCACTCGTTTGAAAGTTCACAACAATTATTTTTACAATATGAAATTTGGATTTCACATTTCACATTTCACATTTTATGCATGAGGATTTTTGGTGCTATGATCACATGTGAGCGAAGAATCGCCAGAAACCCGTGGCAACTTGGGCTTTTTGCACAAAGAATGCCGGAATATGGTTGGCCCTTGGATACGCTGTAAAGGGAAGAGACACTCCTCGAAACGAAAGCACGGAAGATGCTCCGCTACACTCTCCCTCTCGTTGCTACCGTAGCCGCCGGTTTGTTAAATGTTTAGTTTCTTCAGTTGAAACGCATTTTCAGTCTCGGCGCTGCAGTGTGAGTCGTGTGCGGACTGGGCTTCGGTGCCCTCCCTCGTCACAGATGCAATCAACTCGCTCAACATCACAGACATGTGGGTTGCATACATCATATGTTTCTGACAAACAATCACGGATGTGTTTCCATTTAGTCCGGCCAAGAGCGGCAACTGCAAAACGGACACATGCAGCAACGGTCTTTTCTGCTTCAAGAAAGCCACCATCTACAAGGTCGGCGTCAGCGGCATCACATACGACTTCACCGCGTGAGTACAGTGAACAAAGGGGCGGAGCATCAATGGGCGGCGCCTAGGTTCGTGAAGGGCTGCGCGAACACCAAGCAGACGGACGGCCTGGTGCCGGTGAGCGGAAAGTGCGATGACATCAGCAATGAGAAGAAGACCGGCTACACGCAGGTGGGCGGCGCTAGAGGGGGCGGGGCTTGGACGTAGAGTTGCAGATCAAGCGCCACTGCTACTGCAACAACAAGGACGGCTGCAACTTGGCTGGAGTCGCTTCCATTCTACTCCCTCTCGCAGCGGTCGCCGTCTCTTTTCTGTAGAGTGGTCGGCGCTAGGCGCCCGCCCGCTTCGTGTTATCAAGGATTCTTGTAAGCTCCCAAATGAAATCCACGTATGCACTGTTTTTTTATCCACGTAGTGTATGTACTGATTTTTAAATAAATAAAGTGTTCTAATATATAGTATTGTTAACGTATATAGTTGCACCTGCGCAGTGGTGAGTTATTTTTATTCAAATCTTGGTAACTCGCAGATTAGCATGTGACATGTGGGCGGGGCCAGAGAGGGCGGGGTCGGAGGAAGAAGGACAATGTCATTTCATCCAAACATGCGCCTCCCACAAGGCCCCTTTTTGCTGTGAGTATTGCCGTATTTGTTGTCTCTTTTGAGCGTCGCCTTCCCCTCCCTACTCCATCCGGTCCCTCCTTCTTCCTTCTAACCATCATCCCTCCTTCCTCCCCCCTCTTCATCGCCTTCTAGATGGGTGTTTGTGTGTGTCTCGCAGTTTTGCGCCGTCACAGCCACCTCAGCGGCCACCTACCTACACAATCAGGAGCGTACGTCTCTCTCTCTCCCTCCCCCCCCTCCCTCTCTCTCTCTCTCTCCCTCTCACCGTACTCTGTCAGACATGTGTGTCTCGGATAAGCTCAACTACTCTGCGCCGCGCGTGCTTTCCTCGGACCACTCTCCCCTCATCTCCATCTGGGCACTCTCCACGCAGTTCATCGTATCTCCCAAACAGGAGCGGCTCGAACCATCACTCGCAGACAGGCTAGTCAAGGTATGTTTGAGGTACTGTAGCTACTGTAGCCTACCGTATACTTGGATACTACTGTAGGCAATACTGAAGTTTAGCATAAAAATAGGCCGAATGAGCCAAAGTGTTTGATATCGTAGTTTACCGTAATGAGTAATGATGTAGCGCTGTATGAGAGAGTACTCGTTTTCCAGCACTGGCTGGGGCGCAGGCAGGATCCGATGGTGGTCGACGAAGTGCTGTACGACACGTACAACAAGATCTCCATCGTGAGCGTATCCCCCCTCTCTGCCTCCTTCTCTGTCTCTCCCTATATCATTCTCTTTCTCCACTCCCTCCCCCTGTCTCTCTGATGTCTCTTTCTCTCTCCCCTCTCTCTGTGTCTATCTCTCCCCGCTTTTCCAGAGACTGGTGGCCGTCATGTCGCTTGCTGGTCTCATCTGTCTCTCCTCTCTCTGTCTCGCTGTCTCCTTCTGTGTCTGTCTTCGACCCCGTCCACCGAACCTCGCCGAGTCCCCCAAACCAGAACCCACCAAACCGACGAAGCGACCAAACCCTCTGCGGCGAGTGTCGACTAGATAGCGTGTGATGTCGATTGATTTCAGGATGCGAGCAAGGATACGGATAAGAAGGAGAAACAACCCGATTCGAATAAACCTTCAGAGGTGAGTATGCATGTCGGTTGATGTCGATTGGCTGATGATTTGAGGAGAAGAAGAGTGGGCGCGCGGAGGGTGGGGCGGAAGTGCGAAGGAAGAGCTCTACGGACACTAATTCGAAGACGCGCGGATCGGCAGACACCGCGTCCCTGGATAGGGCACTGAACAAGAAGAAGGCATCGGCGGACATTCACTCGAGAGAGAAGAAGACAAAGAAGACGGCCCCGATGGTCGTGCAGAAGACGAAGGACGATCCGAGAGGAAGAAGAAGAAAGAAAACGGGCGGGCGCACTCTAGAAGACCATCTGAAGACACTGCCAAAGAAGAGAGTGGGTCCTTCCCGATCACCTCACTCTGTACATCATCATTTCAGGTAGTGATGTTCGGTCTTCTCGCCTCGGCGTTTGTTCTCTTCGCTCTGTCCATTTCTATGGATGCTCTATCCATAGTCGAACTCAAATCGCGATCCGAAACCACCAAAATTCAACACAGAATCGACCAGCAGATTGATAGTACGTCACGTTCTATCATAGTTTCCTAGTCCTTGTTTCAGTTATGGAAAATGAAGTAGTGCATGTGAGTTGCCTGGCGAAGCCGACCCTCAAAAAACAACCCCTCGAGCCAGCAATCACTAACATAGTAAGTCGAAATAAAGTCGTAGTCATTTTAATGCGCTTCAATTTTCAAAGTGATTCAAGATAACATTAATATTTATTACCGTGTGTACTATATAGACGAACTCAGGACAAACACATAAATAGAGTGATTACGGCAAGTGTGATTGGAAAATAAATAAACACAAAAATAGGATAAAACAGATGACACAGGTTCTCAAATGAGCACTCATCTAATTTTGGACGGAGGGAACACATGGGGGTTACCTAGGAGGTACGATTCCACTGTTTGATCTTTCGCAGATAAACTGATGTTGTTGGGGAGTGTGTAGACGTCCAGATGAAGATGTAGACGTCGCGTTGTTTTTTGATATGTCTTACAGTATGTTCTTTTAGGCACGTCCTATCTCGTCTACTGTTTACGACCCTCTTCTAGCGGCTTTCCGCACAGCTCAACACCAATCCTCTTTATTTGAAGCAAACAGAACAGCTGTATCTGATGCTTGGAAATCATTTAATCAAGCATGTGAAAACATGAAGACTATAGAGGTACTGTATACTGTTGTCGGTATTGTCATGTTGTGTTTAGGTGTGTGGAGAAAAGGACAAAGCGTGTTCGGAGGCACTCGGACTGCCTACAGGATCCCGTGTGCTCGGAGAATGGAAGATCACAGAGTGGGATTCTGATAGGGGCGTCATCAAATCAGACATCGAACAACCGCTCAACGTGATTTGTTCAAAGTTGTACGTTTACTCTGAGAAGTGTGTTTAGAGGAATCTATCGGAATATGATCTCTACTCGCAACTGAGTAAAGAAAAATCAAACGCACAGAACAAGGTTGAGCTCTAAACACTTGTCGAACTTAGCACTAGTTTAGATTGATGTCTTAGTTAAAGCACCGCTAGACCTGATTCCATCAAAGAGAACAGATATGCTTCAAAAGGTGTGTCGTTAGAAAAATTCGCACGATCACCAAAATATCCAGCTTTTCCTCGTTGCTCGTGAATTTTCGCTCATGAAGCCAGTTCTGAAGAAGGTATACTTCATCGTTTGTCTGTTTAGCTTGTTTTGCGGGGTCGAAACAGGATTCCGTTGTGGAACTCGCTATTTTGTTCTACTATTTGATCTTCTATCCTCTTTGAAAAAAAACTCTCATTGTTTAGAAGTTGGAATCGCTCCTGCGAATCGTGCACCGCTCCAAGTTCGTGCTGTTCGTTCCCCTGTCAGTGTCCTCGTGTGGAATGGTGCTGATTGTGGTGGCTTGTGG
The DNA here is from genome assembly GCA_963966185.1 of Rhabditoides inermis. Taxonomy (NCBI): domain Eukaryota; kingdom Metazoa; phylum Nematoda; class Chromadorea; order Rhabditida; family Rhabditidae; genus Rhabditoides; species Rhabditoides inermis. The sequence continues at coordinate 237,894 of CAWZYM010000304.1, forward strand.
ATTGATACTCACAGAGCGATGCTGCAAACGTGAGTGGAGGAGGGGAGGGAAGAAGACATAGGAGGGAAGACATTGTGTGGTGTTGAGACGCGATGTGCGCCCGTTCGACGACCCTCTGTCTCTCCGTCACCTGCCTCACCATCCTCATTCTGCCCGCCTCTTTCGCACTGTCAGTCGGCGGCTCATCGACACATTTCGAACGTACCGAGAGATTGCAGGGCGTTTTCCTTTGTCTCTTCCGCGTCGCAGTTTGGATGCATCCACTTGCAAGACTACGCTGCTACCGGCAAAGTGGTCGACAATCTCTTCGTAACACACTTCCAATCACACCTCAAGTCACTCAATTTCGGGTACATTCCGAAATTGATTGAACTTAAAACAGAACGTTTCTCAGAAATACACTGACTTCTTGTAAGAAAGGCGACAAATATGGAACGGCTCTGAAGGAAGTTTTGGATGCGTTCTTTCAAAATGGTCAATGCAGTATTTCACAATAGTACATTCAACTTTTTGATATAGATTTTAAATCCCTGGAGCCAGTGTTGATAAGTGCAATGACCGATCAGAGGGAGGAAATAAAACAGAAAATCACGGAAACGCATCATGAAATCATCGCTCTACAAATTGATAAATTGAATGGCGTACTTGTGGGTGATAGACTGATAGCGAAGTGATTGTCCACTCTCATCCCTCACGTTCAGATGAAGAATTGGGAAGATGCGGAGACGAAGCGTCCCAGCTGCTCGAGTATGAGTGACAACCAAAGACAGTTCAAGTTCTCCTGCGTCCTCCGAGAAGCATGGGCAAAGAAGACGGAGACGAAGAAAAAGGATATGCTCGACAAAATATTGCGACTCAAGGTCTTCGCAAACGGCCTGGACGGAGTGGACACAGCTTTCAACTCACTCGTGAGCGTGGAACGTTATCATATTTGTGATGTGACAACTGTCTCAGATAACATCTATCGGCGAAGCGAAGAAGTCATCAAAAGCATTTGCTGCACATCTCACAACGCTACGCGACAAACTGCGAACATATGATGTGGTGCTGGTGAGAGATAGGAGGGAGGAAGTGAGAGAAGCAACATTGGCATTTGAGGACAAAATATTCGACGACATCACAAAGAACGTCAAATCGACTCTCAGCAAGCAGATCGCGGACATTCGGGTAGGCAGTGATTGCGTCCTTATTCCAACATGATTGAGGCGACTCTGGTTGGCGCGACTCCCAAGTGTCAGTTCGCAGTCGCATTCGACAACGCAGTCGGCACGCTCTGTCCCGCACTCACACACCCATTCGCCGCCATTGCCACCGATCAGTGTACGCATCTCCCCTCTCTCTCCCTCTACCCGTCCCCTCGCAGTTCTCTCTGTGATCGCGTGGTTGCTGCTCGGCCTCGTGTTCTGGCTGCTGTCTCGCTACTATGTCCTCATCCACCTCCGAAACGAGGCCGAGGAGAAGAAGGAGCAGATAGCGCAGGAGAACGCCGCGCAGGCCGAGAACGAGAGTCAGAACGTCGACGTCGTGCTCACGCCAGGCACGTCTTCCCTCTCCCTTCTCCTCCTTCTTCCCCATTTTCCCATTGCAGAGGAGATCGCGTTCGCCATTGCCCTTGCCGGCAAGCCGACCAACTTCTCTCACCGATCTCGGAAGGACGTGCAAACTGCGCTGGAGATTGACCAGGCGTCTCGCAAGGCGTCTGTCAAGCCCTCGCTCTCTGTCGACGGCGCCACGCGGGGCACCGTCGACTGGACCGGCACTCTCGGGGCGTCGACGGGGGGCACGCGCGGCGACGCGGGACCTCCGCCGGTGTAGCGCACTGCCCGCATGTGTACATATCCAAACTTAAATTTCAAGTTTATCTAACGTTTTACACAACTTAATGTCGACAATGTTGTGGGAGAGTGTGAAGCCTAACGTTTGTTTTATGGTTTATGATAAAGGGATTCAGGAAATGTTGCTCTTATTCTTCACGGAGAACACACTTGCGGTGTGGCTTTTTGGGTGGACTTATGAATTTTCCGTTCGACCATCCATCTCCCTTCTGTCCGCAGCTGAATTCCGCAAGAAGCCGCAGCCGTTCGCCTCAACAGTTTTCCGGTTCCCTGCGCTCTCCGCCGCTCGCACACTTTCTCGCCGTCGTTTTCTCTTACTCTCTCCGATCCACCCACTGTTTTGCCTCTTTTCTGTCGCGGTTCGGTGATTGTTGGCAGGTAAGGGGAAAAAAGTAGCCGTATGGCAGATGGAATGCGCGTTAGACACGTCTAGAGTGGGAATTGTACGGAAGACGTAGACGTGTCGGCTGCTTGTGGCTTCTGCACGGCGTCTGTGGGGTGTCCGATAGGCATCGCCGTGATTTGCATGCATGTGTGTGTTGTTGAGTGCGCACTCGCGCCAGCCAGACGTGTTTTGTCCTTGTTCGAATGAAACAAGATAGCTATCAGCACTCTTCATCTCACCTGCCACTCTTGCCGTACCCACCCCACCCACCTGTCTGTGACCTCTACTCAACTCCCACCACTATTTACAGCTTCCTACCTACAATCGTTTGTTGATTTGTCTGTTCCATGCTTCAACAGACTGATGTGATTTGCGGCCCGCCCCTCTTCCCTAATGCCCCTAGAGAGTTGCCATTCCGGCGTGGTCACTTTGTCCGATTCGGTCCATCACTTTCTGACCGTCTCACCTTGTAATTTCGGTGTTATGCCAGAATCCACCACACTCCATTTGCGGTGATGATAGAAGGCGAGAGAGCGTGTGATCGGTGGAGGGCGCAGCATGTCAGTGCGTGCGAGAGAGTGTCTGTCTGTGTGTTGTGGTGTGTGGAGAGTGACGAGGGGTAGGAGGGAACCCGTTCGCGTCTCTCCTCTCTGACCGCTGCCAGTCGACGGAAACACCCTGCCGGGGGAAAGCCATGCCACTTTCCCCTTGACACGTTTGCCACAGTGAGTGTGAGTGGTCTCTGCTCACTACTCACCCCACTCACTACTCACCCCACTCACTACATGCCTACTCGCCTTTCACCGCTCCCAACCGAGAAAAAAACCTAAAGCGCAAAGTGCGGTTGACGCGCATCATTCCTTTGTCGCGGGAGAGCGGGAGAAGGGGGGAACGGTTTCTGTTTCTGTCGTGTTCTCTCCAATTTTCGCCCGCCCGCCAGTCCGACCTAATATTCCACCTCTCCTTGTCACCATCCGCATCATATCGATATTGATGTTTCATTCCCTATCCGCGCACGTCCGCTTTCCCCGTGTACTGTCCACCTTCATTTGCATATTCGATGTCGATTCAGATGCGCTCGGCTGTGTTGCTGGCAGCGTTGGCCGCTGTTTCCGCGGCTGCCATTGACAGTACGTTTCGGAGACAGTGATGATAGTGAATCGATGTGTATCGATCTGTTTCAGGCTGTAAGGATCGCGATTTCAACTGTCGCGACTGGGTGAGTGTTGGTTTTCATTGTGTATACTTGCGTTCGCTGTTCCTTCTTAGTCCACCTCTTGCTTCCAGGTTGGAGTGAATCCCCGTTCGTGTCAGACCACTGAATACATCAAGAACAACTGTCGACAGAGCTGCGGCCTATGCGGGAACAGCGACAAACGTACACGTTTTCGCCATTTGTTCGTAGTTTCTCTCAAACTATCACTTTTCAGGCGACGTTGACAACTCGCGTCGTATGTTTTAATCAGTAGTTTGATCACCAGTACTAGTGTAGATCAGCACGCTAAAGCACAGAACATATATAGATCATAGATCATCACTCTAAAATACATGCACCCAATTATTTCCTTGTTTGTATTTCGTAAATAGCAAGTACCTTTCAGAGTATGACATCGGAAGGTTGCCGCAACACCTCACACCTATTGCGTGGCTGGTGGGACGGTGGAGGAGCGAGCATGGTAGGGAGAGAGGGAGAGAGGGAGAGAGGGAGAGAGGGAGAGAGGGAGAGAGGGAGAGAGGGAGAGAGGGAGAGAGGGAGAGAGAGAGAGAGGGAGAGAAGGAAAGAGGGAGAGAGGGAGAGAGGGAGAGAGGGAGAGAGGGAGAGAGGGAGAGAGGGAGAGAGGGAGAGAGGGAGAGAGGGAGAGAGGGAGAGAGGGAGAGAGGAAGAGAGGGAGAGAGGGAGAGAGGGAGAGAGGGAGAGAGAGAGAGAGGGAGAGAGAGAAGGGGAGAGAGAAGGGGAGAGAGAAGGGGAGAGAGGGAGAAAGGGAGAGAGAAAGAGGAAGAGAGTCATCTGCTTAGGCGGTAAGGCCATCTTCCCGACCATCCCGAAGTTCACGTATGGGGAGGAGATCAGCTTCGGAATCCCTGACGACAACACCGTAGCCACCAAGGGACTCAACTACACGTCAGTATCTTTCTCTTTCTCTCCCCCTCTCTCTTTCTCCTTCTCTCTATCCTCTTCCTTTTTAGTGCTTTCGCGTGGTCGATCAACGAGCGCGACGAGCTCCACTCTGAGCAAGGGTACGGTAGGCTGATTTGGTATACTGTACTTTGCATTGTGTACAGTAGTGTATTATCGTGTACCTTCTCTTTCAGATACGTGGTTGTGAAGCCGAACACCCGCGAGGTGTCGATGACGACTGTCATGAACAACGGTGGGTGGATCGTGTCGTAAACGTATACGAATACTGTGACACGGAGTATAGAGGAGTGGTAACTGCATCAGTCTCTCAATAGGTTTTTTTGTTTACCACTTCGCGTTGCTGCGATGGCAGTTCGGGGGCGCGTCTTTTTGCGACCTTGTCTTAGCAAGCGTAGAAGCATAGATGGCACATGAAAGATGTGATTTCTGTTCTTGGTCGAACAAAACCTAACGAGTTTGATTCGTGGCGGGCAGATGAAAAGCCATAACTGTAGGTTCGAGAGTTGAGAGTACATACTACACAAGTTAAAATAAACCAATAAAATATGCCAATAAATATAAAAATAAATTTGTTTGAGGTTTCGTTACGGTGGAGGAGGGCCAGACTCGCGGACAGTCGATCAGGTTCAAGCTGGTCGACATCGGACGCATCTCGTTCTCACGCGATCTGCCCGTACACGACGTGGGTGGTCTGTCACTTGTATGATACTCAGTCGGGATTCAGACGCTGCGCGAGTGGACTCTGCTCGACAGAAACACACTGCAGGCGAGGTTCAACATGGAGACGCTCACTCACGGAATGCAGGTGAGAGAGAGAGAGAGAGAGAGAGAGAGAGAGAGAGAGAAAAGAGAGAGAGAGATAGAGAAAAGAGAGAGAGAGAGAGGGGGAGAGAGAGGATGTATATGTATATGTATGTATAAAGTACCAATACTTTGTCCAGGAGCACACCTTCATCCGCTACAACAAGATTGAATGATTCCCCGTCTACCGCTTTTGCCATTCCGGGTCCCGCCCCTTCTAACCCCTCCCCCCATACTAACCAAGTTCCATTCAGGTCTGTAGATAGAAAGAATGCGTTCTTCTTCCATTATGTACTATGCGAGTTTCTATATCTCTATATGTTTTCACCGATTTGGTTAATAAACGCGATAGCCTCACTCCCTGACCCAATATATGAGGCATTCCTTCATTCGTGCTTCCTCTTTCAATTTAGCACGCCGTATAACCAGCCAGCGATTCAGCCACACACTTTTTATATCTGTGTGTGGCTGCTGTGCGCGCCCCTCCAACTACCGTATATGGATATGCGGCGTCGGCAGCTGGCCGCATGCGGCCGCCGGCGCGCGGCGAATCGATCGCGAGTGAGAGCCCCGAGGCGAGAGGGGCGGCAGTGAGTGAGAGTGAGAGAGGCAGGCAGGCGACGGCGACACGTCAGGTGATTGCGTATTCCATATTCCCAGGTTGCGTCTCCACTGCTTCAATGTTGTTGCACATCTGAGTCATTCCTACTTACTCCAAGGGTCTCCTCCAGACTTTTATCAGTGATGGTTTCCGTCCAGATAACAGTATAATAGCTAACAGTCTCTTCTATTTCTCTATCTCTCTCTCTCTCTCTCTCTCTCTCTCTCTCTCTCTCTCTCTTCTCTTGAGCATGTCAAAACACAGCCTCTACCTCTATAGGATTATCGTTGTTTCCACTCGTGGATTATCCCGCCAGCCGCCACTGACCCATAAATGGATATGAAACAAGAGAAAGAGGCACATCTGCCACCCTCTATCTCTCTCCCCCCTCTCTCTCCACCCTTGTTGATGCCTCCATCCGCGGGTGTCTCTTACTGCTTGTCACTTGCTACCCGCGCTCTCACTCATCGACCTCCATATATGGCCTCGCCCTCGCCTCATCATATATTCACTTATTTGTTTTCCATTCCGTGCCCTGGAAGAATGCTTGTATGTTGTGCCATTATTTACGCCATTACATTATTCGTAAGAGAAAGTGTGCATTCTGCAAATTCTCCAATCGCCCAATCGGCCGTCCGTTTCCTGTGAGGTGTTGCATATAGACGGATGTCTGCGGACGCAAATTGCTTCGCTCCACGCTAGCGAGAGCGCGCGCAATTCTCATCAATGCGCGCTGCTTTCCCGACCCGTCCTCTCTTCCTTTCCCCCTCCTTCTCCTCTCCACCCTTCTAGACTCTAGACAGATGAGGATGCAAATTGGCATGTGAGAGCTGCGGTCCGAGATTGCCCTTGAGACCCTCGCTCTCTCCGGTTTTGGGTGACGCTCCTCCCGGCAGTGACGTCGTCTCTTTCTCTCTCTCTCTCTCTCTCTCTCTCTCTCTCTCTCTCTCTCCCCGGAGCAATCCGGCATTAATTGATGCAGATTGTCGTCGATTGCGGATTGCTTCTTTTTGTGGTCGTTTGATGCTGTAGCTGTACTGTTGTCTCCGATGCTATCCATTGCAGAGTGGCTCCTTGTATCCTCCATTCCTCCGTGTTTCACTTCACAGTGTGCAATTGTTCTCGTCTGTCTCGCATGTGACGACGCAATTCTCTTTTCTTCCGTCCGCCTCCGTAATTTCTGTTCTTTCGACCGGGCGTCGTCAGAAACAGAAACACCGTCACTCGGCTCCAACAAAATTCCATTATTGCCACAGCCCCAGCGTCCCTTTCTCCCATTCCCCTTCTCTCTCTCGCTCGTTAGAGCTCCCACATCCCTCACACACCAAACTCCCGAAACCATGAATCCATATCCGCATACACAAACACATTTCGTGTCTCTCTCACCACACGCTTCTTTAATTAATGTCATCTATGGTTGTTGTCATGGGGCGGGTTCTTCTCTGAGTGACGTCATCTGGGGGCCAACGTCATCGCAAATGGTTTCGGGGCGGGGGGATGGGTGTGTGTGTGTTGTGTGGTGCAAAAAGTGTGGTGGTAATGGCTGCAGCGTTGGCATTTCGTCTCATCCAACCCTCATCCCATTTATTCCGCGCCTCATCACTTATTCGCGCTGCATTTATATCATATATGTAAACTTCGATGTTATATCTTATATGTTATAATTTTTGTATGAGTGTGTTGTTTTAGTGAACTCAATGCTTGATCGTCCTCTTTTTTCTACGACCGACGAGTGACTGTCTACTACGTTTACTGATTTGACAGAGCTCCGGCTCACAGACTAACGTAGGTGTATACGAAAAAGAGAGAGAGAGAATGTCATTTTACCTGTTAACACTATCTGCTTTCAGCATGTCTTCCGTGAAGGTTGCGGTCCGCGTCCGGCCGTTCAACAGCCGTGAGATTGGCAACAACTCGAAATGTATCATCGGAATGACTGGCGGAACCACCACCAGTCAGTTGTTTACTTGTTTACATGTTGCTGTCTGGTCCACTATCAGTTTGATAATGACGTTTGTGGCATGACACTGCCCTTTCTCTCTCGCGTCCCAACCCCATCTCTCCCCCGGGACTAAGTGAGTCTAAACGCGCGGGTGTGGGGGGTGGGGGGGAGGGCAATGGAAATAGAAATGCGAAGCGAACAGCCGGGAATCTCGGAATCGAATGGGTCTCCGGATTAGCCCGGCGAGAAAAATGGGTGGGAGGGCGGTAATGGATGGAGCAGCAACAGGGCAGAGAAGGATTAAGAGAGCGAGTGTGGCAGATACGTTTCACGAAACGTATCGATTGTGTTCGTGAAGTGTCTCAGAATGAGTTGCATGTGGGATTGCATTATCTCCGCATCTCTATCCCCCAACGTTTCTTCCAACTGCAGTCTCTCTCTGGTTGTTTTTCGTTGTTCTGTCGCATACATCGGCAGCCAGCTGTCTCTCTCCAACCCCCTTCCCTTTATGACGTCAATAACAGTTCCCTCCAAAAGTGGGCGGCGCGAGTGTAATGACTGCGTATCGGGCGGTCTGTGGCTGCATATCGGCTGCGTATCGGCTCGCTCCCTCCCTCCCTCACATGCATAATTGAATAGGAGAGACGCGCGACGACCGGCGAAAAACACAGCGATAAAGTTGTGTGGTGGAATCGAGCTGGGTCCGGATGGGATAGAGAGGGGAGCAGGCGAGGAGCAGGGGGAGGGGAGAAGGAGAAGGAGCAGGGAGAGAAATGACAAGGAAGGGTCAAAGTACACGAACACTCGGTGTCTCGTCATACGTACCGCAATGGAAGCCTTGCTTTGCAGCGATCACTGGCTCGGGCGTGGATCGGACGCACAGCTTCAACTTTGACCACTCCTACTGGAGCTGCAACCGAGATGACTCCCACTTCGCCAACCAGGAACAGGTGCGTTCTTTTTAATAGTTTTTGTTTTTGTTTATCCGTGTGTTTTCAGGTGTACAAGGATCTTGGAGTGGAGATGCTGGAACACTCGTTTGAAGGGTAAGATCACCTTACGTTTTCGTTTACTCATTACAATGTCATGTTTTCAGCTACAACGTATGCATTTTCGCGTACGGTCAAACCGGCGCCGGAAAGTCGTACACGATGATGGGAAAGCCCAACGACGAGAAGGTGAGACCGAGACAATTAATCAATATCAATCAATACCTATTCGATATTCAGGAAATGGGTATCATTCCGCGCCTCTGCAATGATCTCTTCGATCGCATCAAAAACGCCGAGGATAAGACAATCCAGTACTCGGTGAGGAAATCAATAACTAATCGATAATCGATCGATACGCAGGTGGAAGTGTCGTACATGGAGATCTACTGCGAGCGCGTCAAGGACCTCCTCAACCCCAACAGCAGCGGGAACCTGCGGTGAGTATTTTTGATTGATGACGTCATTATCGATCGATTGCAGTGTGCGCGAGCACCCTCTACTCGGTCCGTACGTGGATGATCTGACAAAGCTGGCAGTCTGCTCCTACGATGACATCACCCATCTTATGGACGAGGGAAACAAGGCCAGGTGAGACTTGCGTCGGCTTGCGTCACCTTGCGTCACTTGCAGGACGGTTGCGGCGACGAACATGAACTCTACGTCGTCCCGCTCGCACGCGGTTTTCACCATCGTTCTCACGCAGAAGCGACATGACGAGAACACCAATCTAGATACTGAAAAGGTGTTTGTTTGTTTGTTTGTTTGTTCACTTGTTTACATTTTTGTTTAGGTTTCGAAAATCTCGCTGGTCGATTTGGCGGGAAGCGAGCGTGCAGGATCAACGGGATGCGAGGGACAGCGACTCAAGGTACTGTAGTTACAGTTATCGCAGTACCGCAGTCCGTTTCAGGAAGGAGCTAACATCAACAAGTCCCTCACCACCCTCGGTCTCGTCATTTCCAAACTGGCCGAAGAGGTACGCGTTTCGTGAACACTTTTTGAATGTTAGTGGTTAGTCGTAGTCGTTTTTACCTTTCCCTAGTTGTGTCATGTCCTTTTCCCTTTGCCACTCCTCTCACACTATCCCTTTGTCAGGCCACCGCAGAGAAGGTTTGTCTGTCCGTCTGTCCCTGTCCCAGTGACGTGCGTGTATGTGTGTCTGTGCTTGTATCCACAGTTCTGTTGCTTGTCTTGTCTTTTTCACTTGTTAGATTAATTTGATTGTGATGTTGTGATTTCAGGCTGGAAAGAAGAAGAAGAGCAAGGGAATGATTCCATATCGAGACTCGGTTCTCACCTGGCTGCTCAGAGAGAACCTCGGCGGAAACAGTAAAGTGAGTTACCATTCTACATACATAACTACTTCTACGTGACTACGTAACTACGTTAAAAATTCACCACTGTCATGTTACAGACAGCTATGATCGCCGCACTCTCTCCCGCTGACATCAACTTCGACGAGACACTCGGAACATTGAGGTGGGCGTGGTTAAAGAGGCGCGCCTATGTTGTATGTCCAGGTACGCTGACCGCGCCAAACAGATCGTCTGTCAGGCAAAGGTCAACGAGGATCCCAATGCCAAGCTCATCCGAGAGCTCAAGGAGGAGGTGGGATCTCTCTCTCTCCCTCCCTCTTCCACCCCCCCCCCGCCCCCATTTCATCTCTCCTCTGATAGGTGAACAAGCTGCGTTCTCTGCTGGAAGACAAGGGCATCGAAGTGTCCACCTATGGAGAGCCTTCCTCCGACCAGCCCAGCCGACCCAAGGCTCTCTACTCTGCCCGAGACCACGACACCATCGAACAGCTCAAGGTGAGCGGACCACGCCCACTCTGACCACGCCCAATCATTTGCAGGCATCTGAAAAGCTGATGGCGAACCTGCAAGAGACGTGGGAGCAGAAGCTACAGAAGACGGATGAACTGCGGAAGCAGAGGTGAGTCATCGACCAGTAGATGACTCATTCAATAATCGATGACTCATCCAATAATCAATGTTGTTCAGAGAGGACGAGCTGCGTGAGATGGGCCTGGCCACGAGCACCGACGGCAACATGCTCGGCGTGTTCAGGTGGGCGGAGCCAGAGGGGGCGTGGCTTATGATATGTGCTTGCAGCCCTAAAAAGCTACCGCATCTGGTGAACCTCAACGAGGATCCTCTCATGTCCGAGTGCCTGCTCTACTATCTCAAGGAGGGAGTGACCAAGTAAACAAATTAACAAGTAAACAAACAAGTAAACAAAAAAACTTTAGGGTGGGTCGTCCGGAGGCGTTTCATCGACCGGACATTCTCCTCAACGGAGAGTCGATCCTCGAACAACACTGCGAGTTCGTCAACGAGGACGGCTGCGTGGCGCTCGTGCCGAAAAAGGTAGGCCATGCTCATCCAGGCCACGCCCACATTCACACATGTTCAGAACGCACAATGCTTCGTGAACGGAAAGCCGGTGGTGGAGTCGACGGTGCTGCACACGGGAAGGTGAGAGAGAGAGAGAGAGGGGGGGGGGTGGGGAGTGAGTGGTCTGCTTGCAGTCGCGTGATCCTGGGCAAGTACCACGTGTTCCGCTACAATGACCCGTGCGAGGCGCGCCAGTCGAGGCATAATCTTGCCGCCATCGCAGCCGGAGGACAGGCGCCAAAGGTTTGTTGAATGCTCCACCTTGTGCATCTACGCCGTCACGGCCCTGCGTACGCATTGAAAGAGCGAAAGAACGTGCCTCCTGGTTAGCTCAATCGGTAGAGCACCAGACTCTTACACGTCGGAAGTTCGAACCTTCCCGGGAGCGTATTCTTTTGTTTTCTTCAAGGTCATCTTTTTATCACATTACGCGGCAGCCACATCTCTTCTTTCACCTCTAGTGGATTTAAGTTATTTTTGAGCGCTGAGAGAGTGAAGTGTGCCCATAGAGTAATGAGTGCGCGGTCCCGAAGTGTGATAGAGTTCCGAGTGGCACGCATCCATTCCAACCATAGCTCAGTTGGTAGAGCGGAGGACTGTAGGGTTCGCAGCTATCCTTAGGTCACTGGTTCGAATCCGGTTGGTTGGATTTCTTTTGCTATTTTAATCTTTGCGTGAGTATATTGAGCACGTATGAATAAGTTGCACAGAGATACAATTTCCGGTTTTACACTTTTTCTTCATTTTTTTAACGCGAAAATATGCTCCACCTAGTACATCGACAAAGTGCCGTCACGGCATTGCGTACCCATTGAAAGAGCGACATAACGGTCGGTAGAGCACCAGACTCCTATTGATGATCACCATGATTTTTTCAGGAACAACCCATCGACTGGAAATACGCGCAACAAGAACTGCTCGAGAAGCAGGGTATCGATCTGAAGGTATGTTTTCTCTCTCTCCCTCTCTTCCTTCACCCCTCCCTCTGCAGGCCGAGATGGAGAAGAAGCTGGTGGAGATGGAGGGTCAGTTCCGTCGTGAGAAGGAGGAGCTGGAGTTGAAGATGATGCGACAGACGAGGGAGTACGAGACGAGGATCGAGACCCTGCAGAGACAGGTGAGACAAGAGAGATTAGGCACTTTCGAGTTGTGTCTTATTCGATATTCGATGCATCAAATGTCCATCACCAATAGCACGTATGATTCCATTGCTTGCTTATACGCTTCCACGGGAAATCCGTGCAATTGAAACTCGTCGTAGGTGTTGTATTACTGTATGTTACTACTTGATTCGAGATAAATATCCTGACTCTGAAATGTGCAGGTTGACCTGGCTCAGTCTATGATTTCCTCTTCGATGACAAGCAACTGGGAGGGAGAGCGCCTCCTCACCAGCAGCCTCCTCGAGTTCGGTCAGTTCACGTTTCCCACAATATGAAACGCAACGGCGCAACATATTAGCATGTAATCTCACTTTTCAGCCGAAGAGTGCAAGTGGACGCAGGATCAAGAGCGGATCGTACGACGGACGGCTACTAAGTGGAGGTGAGTATTAGCATACGTGATGTCTCATCGACACTGTGGTATTCTTTAAGCGCAATCGTGTCGTGTTCAGGTACCACCAGTTTACCTCGGTTCGGGACGATCTGTGGGGCAATGCGATCTTCGTCAAGGAGGCCAACGCCATATCGGTAGAGCTCAACAAGAAGGTACATTCATAGTTCCCATCACAACCATTTACTGTTTCACTTTCCAGGTGCAATTCCAATTCGTGCTCCTGACTGACACGATGTACTCTCCTCTGCCACCGGAGCTGATTGGAGAGGGCGAGGATCTGTCCGTCAGACCCTACCCCAAGACTGTCGTCGCTATACAAGTCATTCATTCCACATTGTTGTTGTATCTGTTTTTCTTACTTTTCTTTTCACGTTTCACCAGTGTATTGTAGGTGCAAGATCTCAAGAACGGCGCCACTCACTACTGGAGCATCGACAAGCTGAAGTGAGTTTTTGCGGTGGCCCCGCCCTCGTAGGGCCCGCCCCTTTCCCAACCGCTTGCTTTGAGTTGCTGTCAGTGCGTATGGTGTCAATAGTAGTGGTTTGTCCGAACTCAAAGTCGTATTTTTCAATTTGGTTATCTTTCTCTTTCATTTCATCCCTCTTCTATTGATATTTTTTGAACTCATTCACTTCACACACTCTCCACTCACACCCCGCACCCACCGTATAGCAAATAGATTGTTCACTCGCTTTGCTTGCTCGCGGCACCCTTCCGTATGTATCCTTACACGGATACTACTCCCACTAACCCCCGATTACCGTAACCTACCGTACCCCACGCAGGCACCGACTCGAGCAGATGCGCTCTCATTACAACTCGGACGTGTCCGAGCTATCGACGCCAGCCAACGAGACAGCCCCGCCGTTCCCGTCACTGGCCGAGGGCTGGCTGGCGGCTCTACAGCTCAACCCAGTCCGCCTCATACCCGACAGGTCTCCGGAGCTTCGTGTGCCGTGTCCGCGTGTTCTTCCACTGTCCCCTTTCCACACACCCTGCATGTCGTTTCGTCCCCCTTTCCGCACTGCCGTATGCTTCTCGCCTGTCACTGTCCTCTTTCTCTGTCCCGGTCTGGCTGCTACCAGTGAGGCTCTGTCTCGCTGATACCAATCAGGCGCGATGTGCTATTAATCGATAACAGCTCACTCTTTTTCTTATTACAGGCAGCGTCTCGAGTCGATGCGCGATATGTACGAGGCGGAGGGAGAGATGTCTCCGGTGGAGGATCCAATGATGGATGCGATCATGGGAGCTGATCCCTTCTACGATAGGTTCCCTTGGTTCCGGATGGTCGGACGGTGGGTGAAAGAAAGAAGGGTATACATGAATTGTATGTGTTGCAGATCGTTTGTGTACATGACGAACCTGTTGCACGGCGTCCCCCTCGTGCACAAGACAGCCATCGTGAATGAGCGGGGCGACGTCAAGGGATACCTCAAAGTCGCCATCGAACCCGCCGGAAAGAGTCAGTGAAACAATAACAAAAGATTTGTGTTGTCTTCAGTCCTTTTAATGATACTAGCGCATATACATTTACGTTAATGATACCCGTTGCAGACGACATCCCTGCCAAGGGCACGCGCAGCACAGCCCACCTCCACTTCCGGGAGCAGGACTTCCACAACGGAAACATCAACGGTGAGCAATAGGATAGACCTCCTCATCCTAAACCCTCTTCTGTTTGAGTAGACAAGTCGTGGTCGTTCCCGTCGCACATGCAGCCGGACGAGGACTTCTACTTCCGAGTCGTCGTCCAGCAGGCAAGCGCCGTCGACACACACTACAGCGACGTGTTCTGCCAGTTCAAGTGAGAGAGAGGCAGAGAGAGAGAGAGAGAAAAAGAGAGGCAAAGATAGAGAGAGAAAGAGAGAGAGAGAGAGAGAGAGAGAGAGAGAGGCAAAGAGAGATAGAGAAAGAAAGAAAGAGAGAGAGATGACCTCCCTCTCAGCTTCCTGCACCGTCACGATGAGGCCTTCTCCACCGAGCCGCTCAAGAACGCCGCCAACAAACAGCCGCTCGCATTCAACCACAGCCAGGTAAACAATAAGTCGATATTATATCAGTACAAAACACAAACCACTACATTTCAGACGCTGCACATCCGCATGTCATCGACGTTCCTCCACTACATTCACCACTTCCCTGTTATCTTCGAGGTGGGAAATGTATCCTGCATAAATAATACGTAACGGAAACGTAACACAATCATGTTCTGAAACGAAACATGTACAACACTTGTTTCAAGGTGTTCGGCCACTTCCAAACGGCTCCCGTGGATTTCCAGTTCGAGAGGCAGAACAGCGCTCTGGGGTAAGAGACTGTGCTGACATAATCAACATCACACATGACGTCATTTTCCAGGCGTCGACTGTCGACGAAGCTCACCTTCCAGCAGCCGTCGCTCGTCATTTCCACGCCTGTCAAGAGGACAAAGGCGAACGCTGTCATACCGAGCAAGTGAGTGAAGCTGAAGAGTAAACAAGTAAATAAACGAATAAGTGAACAAAGTAAACTCCTCTTGCAGTCTGAACAACGTTCGCGCCAAGTACGATTTGCTGGTGTGGTTCGAGATCTGCGAGCTGGCCAACAACGGAGAGTACGTGCCCGCCATCGTCGACCACGCACAGGTAAGGGGGCGGGGCGTGAATGGGCGGGGTTTACGTTGTTCGTTCAGGGTCTGCCCACTCACGGCGTCTTCCTACTCCACCAGGGCATCCAGCGACGCATCAAGATCACCATCTGCCATGAAAAGGTGCGATCACTACTCGCAATACGTTACATTTCGTTTCACAAACGTTTTGTCAGGGCGAGCAGCTGCGGTGGAAGGACTGCGCCGAGTTGGTGATTGGAAGAATACGAGCTGGTAGGGTAATCGCTACATTTCTCAATCAATGAATCGATAATCTAGGGCCGGAGTGGGCTGGCGATGACGTGGACGTGCTGTCGCTGGGACTGTTCCCTGGAAATTTCCTGGAGTTCAGGTTGGATTGAGGAAGTGGAAAGTGAAAGAAGTGTGCCATTTCAGTCAGGACGACCGCACTTTTTTCCAATTCGAGGCCGCCTGGGACAGCTCCCTCCACAACTCACCACTGCTCAATCGGTGAGCACAATAGTTGAACCTGGTGTCGCTCTTCATGGTTACGACAAGATAATGATTTCAAACTGACGATAAGATATACTTAGTCCACTTATTCAGTGTCTCCTCGTACGGCGATCAGATCTACATGACGCTGTCTGCGTACATGGACATCGACGGGTGCTGCCAGCCAGCGGTCTTCACAAAAGACATATGTGTACTCATATACGCCAGGGATAGTAAGGTGAGTCTCATTATAATGAAAACAGCAAATAGCCAGATATAAACAAAGTAACCCAAAAACATTTCATAATACTATTTTTGTAATGTTTCTTCAGATGAGCGCTGCGTCTCGCTTCTGTCGGTCTCTGATCGGAGGAATCAGCAAGTCCCCGGAAATGAACAGAATACCCGGAGTGTACGAGATATGCCTCAAGGACGCGGCTGACCAGGGTGAGGGTGAGGAGAGAGAGGGAGAGAGAGAGGAGAGGGAGAGAGAGAGAGAGGAGAGAGAGAGAGATTTGTCCGTTTCCAGGCGAGATGCGTCGTCAGCGCCGTGTGCTGGACACTTCCACTTCGTACGTGAGGGGGGAGGAGAACCTGGGTCAGTGGCGGCCGCGCGGGGACAGCCTCATATTCGAGCACCAGATGGAGCTGGAGAAGCTCACCCGACTACAGCAGGTACGCATCTATTTTCCGTTTATATTGTTTTCGTGTCTATATTGAATTATGAAAAAGTAATAAAGTGTTTGTGTTGTAGGTGGAGCGCGTGCGTCTGTTCCTCCGTCTTCGGGAGAAGCTGAAGAAGCTGAAGGGCGCGGTGTCGAATGGAGTGTCGACTCCGCCAGCCTCCCCCTGTGAGCCGAAGACACACATACCCGATGTAGTCAAGCTGGATGACAAGGAGAAAGGGATCGCCAATAAGGTGAGTGGAATACTTCGATCTTAATCATTCTCAATATTACTTACACTACAATGTAGAAAACTGCCCAGAGGCGCACTTGCACAATGCATCATGGTGTCGATGAAAGATCGTAATAAACGTATTGTATTGTGTTGTACACGTTTTATGAGGTACATGTGGTCCCTGATTGCAGGTGCTGTCTCTGATTCGTCGTCGTATTCCGATGAACAAGGAGCCGCCGACGGGTCAGAAGCAGGAGCTGAGCGACGACAGCGGAAGCAACTCCATCACAAGCCCCGTCGACAACAAGTCAGACACCCCATACAACCAGCCAGGCACTCACCCTTCTGTTACAGGTCCATGATCCGCTCGTCCCCATCGTGCGATCTGCTCTCGCGACAGAAGAGCAAGTCCGATCAGGTGCGGCCACGCCCACCCTAGCCCCGCCCACTCATGTTCCTGTTCAGAACCTTGCGATGAACGCAACCGATTCGATCATCGATCAGCTGGCGATGAAGAGAAGCCTTTCGGGAAGCCGGCTATCGCAGATGAACCAGCTGGTGCCAGAGGTAGCCCCGCCCCTTTTGACCACGCCCATGTTGTGTGTTTCAGGTGACGGAGGAGCGAGTGGGCATCGTGGTGTCGAAGAAGGGCTACATGAACTTCCTCGAGGAGAAGACGCAGGGGTGGGTCGGACATGCCATCTCTGAACACTTGTTACTTGTTAATATACAAAAATGAAACTCATAAAATCATAGGAACGCACAATTACTTTGCAACGAACTAATAGAAGTACAGCATGCTGACTTGTCGTCTTCAGATGGACGAAGCGCTGGGTGGTGGTGCGTCGTCCGTACATTCTTCTATTCCGCGATGAGAGAGACCTGGTGGTCCGAGGGGTGATCAACCTCGCCAACGCACGCGTCGAGTACAGCGAGGACCAGCAGGCCATGCTCAAGGCAAGCCACGCCCCCGCAGGCCACGCCCACTCAACCACATTGCAGGACCCGAACACCTTCTCCGTCTGCACCAACCATCGCGGATTCCTGATGCAGACACTGAGCAGCGAGGAGGTGAGTGAGGCTCCGCCCCCGCTGACCCCGCCCCCTTTGCAGATGTACGACTGGCTGTACGCGATCAATCCGCTTCTCGCTGGGCAGATCAAGATGAGGGCGAACAGTGTTGTGGTGCCGTCGACTCCCGCCAGCAGCTGATCGAGTGACGTCATCGGAATGACGTCATAGGCACCAAGTCACGTTCCTGCTGTGTAGACTCGCTTCCTTATACCACGCTATCGGTATCCCCAACCATTCATCCCCACGGCTAGTACAGGTCTGTAATGTTTCTCCATCCCCCTCTCCCTCTCTCCCTTCTTGTGACTCCCTCTCTCTCTCTCTGTCTCTTGTGCTTTCCACCCGCTTGCTTTGAGCTATTCGTGATCTCACATGTCGATTTATTGATCTCTCCCGTAGTCGATTCTAGTCATTGTAGGATATTAGCTTCTTCGTTTTTTTTGTGTTTCGGCCAGCCCCATATCGCCCTTCTTCCCACATAATTTATTTTCTTCTGCGCGAGTGTGTTCCCTCTCTCTCTGCAAATAAATATTTCGATAAGTCAAGGCGTGGTCAGTCTCTTCGGAAACCGTTTCCGAAGTAGTTCGAAGTAGTTGGAGGGCATTCGCAAGTAGTTTGAAGCGGTTGGGGGCGTTTCGGAGATAGTTGGAAATAGTTGGAAGGCACGTGAGAAGGCGTTTTGTAAAGCATTTTGGAGGTAGTTAGGAGGCATTTTAGCAGTAGTTTGAAGAGACTGACCGCTACTTGAAGTTAAACCGCCCCCTGAGACCCACCTCCTTGGAATCGATGTCACGCGAGTGTCCCGATTTAGACATCCCACCACTCACAAAAGCGTTATTTACGGCTTACTGTCATTTGTGATCACGAAGAATGGGGAGAATGAGATTGTCTATCTGTCTCTCATCCCGTGGTCTGATCATCACTACACATCACACACCCCCGCACTTCTCGCTTCCGTTTTCATGTGACAGATAAAAGACCAGGGCTAAAACAGGCACGGCTATTTTCGATATGTTTATGAGTTCAAACAGCAAGTGTATTTCTGTAACTTTCGACGCAACTGAAAGGTCTGATAAGGAGATGAACAGAACTCGTTGTGGATGGGTGATCGATGAGAGATCATAGATGAGCGCGCGAGAAAACGGCTGTAGTGGAGGAATCAGGTTGAGGATGGATGAAATAGAGAGACGACTGCGACTGCGAATGCGTCGATACTCGATACACACGCAGCCACATTCACACATTCACTGTTACCTCTCTGTGTTCACCCGGACTCACTCACTGCCCTTTCCGTTTCACTCACTGCGCACTCACTAGCGATAATTCGTTGTGATGTTGCATGATTATCACTAGGCAACAACACTTCCACGCCGCGCGGTTTTTTTCTCAGTATCTGTCCAGTTTACGCGAAAATATTTCACGACGCGTGTCATAATTCACGCTAGAATCGCGTTTCTCTCTAGGCCCTGTTTTATTACTTTACAATATGTGAGCGCGTTTGATATCTGCTATCATATCTCCTTCTCTTTCTCTCTCTCTCTCTCTCTCTCTCTCTCTCTCTCTCTCTCTTTCTTTCTCTCTCTCTCTCTCTCTCTCTTTCTCTCTCTCTTTCTCTCTCTTTCTCTTTCTCTTTCTCTCTCTCTCTCTCTCTCTCTCTCTCTCTCTCTCTCTCTTTCTTTCTCTCTCTCTCTCTCACTTCCGTCGAAACATACGGTCGTTATTGAGTGGAGGCGGGGCGTCGGATGATGAATGGATGGACATATATGGGCAGATCGGGCGAACTTTCCACTGTCACATGGTATCAAGTCAACGCGCCTAGACCAAACAGCTAACACTCACTATGAGAGAAAGGGGGGGGAGAGAGAGAGAGAGAGAGAGAGAGATGGTTTGGTAGGGGAATCCCTGAAACTGTACTGTGAGCGGGGCGGAATGTGTGTGCAAGCGACGAATTGTCACCCACTTTTTTCACGCGACACCAAGATTATCAATCAGTGTAATGATCATTTCCGGCGGCCGAGAGAGAAACATCGTCTTCACGCGATTCTGCAAAATTAAGAGGATGTGGGACGCAATACACAAGACTAATATGTAAACCAGTAACCAGTATACACAAGCAAACACACAGCGTTCTTTTGGGGGAAAAACCAGTTGCGTAATTCAGTCAGCAGTGCACTGTGAGTGACGTCATTTTGTGTGTATCGATCGAATCGGTTCGCCCCGTTCTCGCAATCGGCCTCGATTTCCCTTACATGGACATTATACACTGTCTTGTTCCCGTGACTTCCCTCTTCTATGCGGTTCTATGCTCACTGCTCTTTATCACCCCTTGTTTGATTTATCAGTGTTCCCTTTTTTCTTAGGTAATCCCGGGTTATCATATATGCGTATAAATAAGTGATTTGAAGCTCCGTTTTGAACCTTAAAAACGTTTTGAAGTTTTGAAGCTCCGGTGACTAATCGAATTCGAATAAACACTTTGTTTCGTGCCAGTCGAATATTGAACGATTCTCACAGTAATCTCCGTTGTCGTCCTTTTTCGCATAACAACTGTCTACTCACATTTGGCGTTGTTGTATCATAAATATCGATTGAACGCAATATTACAGGTAATCATTCCGCCGTTCTTCGAAATGGACGAAATGTCGGAGCCTCTGATCCGGCAACAGTGGGTTTTAGTATTTTGAAATATACACTTTCTGCACACAAATTTTTGTCTGCACACTTTCTGCCTGGTGATTAGTAACCGATGCGTGTCATAATCAATCAGTAGTCTCGATACAGATAATGTTGATAGCTTTTTACCGAAAGATGTCTATTTTTGGCATTCGGATCACCCGAGTGAGAGAGACGACGTCGTGTTGTCTGCACTCTCCACTCTCTGTGCACTGTCTCGTCGACTATCGCGTCTGCTACCCTCCCATTCTCTCGCAGCCTATTTAAGATAACTGTAGACGTCGGGTTCGAATTCTCGAGGCTGTCTCTATTGGTCTGTGTAGACCCGGACACGTATTGTGCCCGCTCATCCACGCTCCGCCCGACTAGCCCCGCCCCCTCTAGCCCCGCCTCCCGATGGGTGTTCCATTCGAGGTCGGAGCGCGGTCAGCGTCCGCAGAGCTCCTAGCAAACGAGGAGGTAGAGGAGAAGGAGAAAGATGAAGTCTGCAGGAAGGTGTGAGTACATCAATAGATAAATCGATATTCATGACATATTGTCTGCTCCTCTGACTTCCGCCTCACTTCATCTAACTAGCATCATCTCACTTTTTGTCTTTCTTTTAGAAGACGGTGTTGTTTGCAGTGAATAGCTACTTCACACGCAATCACACCCTCCTTACTCTCTTTCTAACTCTCTCTCTCTCTCTCACTCACTAATTCTCCCAACTCTTCTTTATGCCACACAGTCTTGTTTATCCGCCTCCTTCCCAATATAGTCCATCTACTGATAGTGTGATAATCATTTTTGTTCGCTCTTTTCCGGAAATTCATAGAATGCGAGATAGAGAGTACAAACGTTGACAATATGTCTCAATGTGGGGATTGCTGTGGTATGCCCTTGTCCCTTGTGGTGCATACATATCAGTGAAGCGCCGCCCTCTTCTCCTCCCCTCCTCTGCCCCCTCCCCCTCCCTCTCTCTCTCTGTCTCTGCTCCTCCCTTCTTCACACTGATATTGGCATGCAACCGACTATCAAAGTGAACGACGTCGATTTCAATGATTTACCTGCAAACAACAATAACATCAGCCACGTCCCAGAATGGTGAGTGAGATGGGATTTGTTCCTTCTAGCATCTCAATCTCACTACACCTCCATTTAAGAGAAGCATTAGCGTCTATTCACAAAATCTGTTTTCTATCCCCCCACCTTCAGGCTTTCTCTATTATTACGCACATATTATTGTTACTGCTACGAGTTTTTTGCATACAATTTTCTTTCTCTTTCTCTCGCTTCTTGTGTGTGAGATTTTTCTCGTTCTCTCTTTCTTTTCAACAATCTTTCTCTCCTTCTATCACTTCCCTGTATTCCAAGTGCATGAAAAAGTCCGAACAGAAAGTGTTTTTTCTTACACTTAGTAGTTGGCTGAGGGAGATGCCTGTTTGTACCTCCTAGCCGTGAATAATCGGCTTAGTATGGTGTTCTCTCACCTGGTTACAAAGAACACTTCCTTCTTTTTGTCTGTGAACAACTTCATAAGTCATAAGACACCCGAGTAATCTCATCACAGAGAGAAGACATAAAGAGGGAGAGAGAGAGCAGTAATCTCTCTGTGCCATTCGTGCATACCAAATAACCAATCGTGCAGACGTACCCATTCAATGAGTGTAAGCTCCTATGGCTTCTTACTAATCCAACCTCATAGTGGAACCATACTTGACAATACAGCATTGAATAATCTACAGTAATTCATAATACCATATACCTAGGTCTATGCTGGAGAATGAGGACAGTGACGCGGAAGAAGATGACTTCTACACGGAGGAGGATTCGTTCGACGGTGTCCCTCCTAGGAAAGAGACAATGACCCAGTTCTGCGATCGTGAGTCATACATTCATTTGCATATTTGGGAATTATACAACTTCGGATTTGCATAGTGATCAAGAGCATCAAGCGTTGCAGATTATTGCCTATACATAAGCGTCTTTGTGTCCCTATTTTAGTATTGATAGAGCCATCGCTGGTGTACTATTATCAGATGGACAGAGAAAAACACATTCTCTGTGGTATTTGAGGATGTTCTGCGAGCGAGGGTTGCGAGATCAACTTGTTTTCATGTTTTCACACTTTCGAAGCACACTTTGCCATTGCGATTATGGCGTGTTTGCCCCGCCAACCTGTGAAGAGTATTAGGGGAAGATGATAGGAAGAGAGGGGGGAGAGAGAGAAAAACATACAGTGAGAAGGAGCAGAAGGAGCAGGGGAGAAGGAGAAGGAGCAGGCCGGAAGCCAATCAATGCGGAGAGATAGAGATGATAATAATGAGAACGCATTCGCTGTGTAACTGTCGACACAGCCGAAAAAGTGGAATCGAAAGATGTGGGGGGGATTGTCACATTGATTAGAACAGAGAACGCATCTCCTTCAAGGATTTCCTATGTATTACAATTACATCTCGATCGAAAAGAAAGACGTAATTTGGTGCCTAAAAAACTGGTGCGTGACTGGTGGGTGGTTGGTTGCAGGTCACCTGAAGAACGTGGTGCACTTCTTGGTGGAGGACTGGTTCCTGTCAGCCGTTCTCGGAGTGATCACAGCTGTCCTCTCCATATTCATGGACGTCATCATCGAGTATCTACAGCACTGTCAGTCTACATTTGTCAAAAATTAATCACATGTTTTGAGAACGACTATGACTCAACAAATACAACTGTTTGTGTGTGTATCCATAACCACAGCCTTTTACATTATAGGGGATAGTGGATAGTGGGTATTTTTTGTACAGATGTGTTCGCGTTTTCTCACGTTCTGTCTATTGTGACGGGAGAAAAGAAAGAAACAATCGATGAGGGGATAGCTCGAGAGTCATAGTTCACTCTATATGATATCATACTTCAAAATTGTTCACTATCATCTACCATCAGAAAAGTCCGTGTGAATATCGTCGCATAAGCGTCGTCGATTCTCTCTCTCTCTCTCTCTCTCTCTCTCTCTCTCTCTCTCTCTCTCTCTCTCTTTCTCCATGCCGATTAGCTTTGGTCAGAAAAATGGCTTCGCAATAGCGACAAACACCTTTATAATGAATCACTTGAATCGGGGGACTGATAACTGATTACTAGGTTTCCACTCACATCTAATCTTTCTGATTATCAAGTTTTATCCTTTCTTATTAATAGAAAGTACAATAAGTGAACAACAAGTTAACAAATCAACAACTACTTTGTTTTCAGATCGCGTGGCGTTGTATGAGATGGCTTCGGAGCACCACATCTACTCTGGCTTCGCCGTCTGGGTCCTCTACATGGTGGTTCTCATCGCTGGCGCCTCCATGTTCTGCCACTCTTTCGGAAAACAGGCCGTCGGTACGTTTCCGCTCCGATGCATACGTTTCAAAAGCACCCCACATCACCCCATATTTTCCATTCACGCTGCTCATTTGCATATTCAGTGAAATAAGAGCTGTTTTCGATAACAAAGAGACTCGCACAAGTCCGCACTAGGAAGCGTCCACTTTAAAACATAGGCTGAATTATTCATGATGATGATAATGCATGTAAATGTTATGAGGAAACATACAGGAATAACCAAGACGGGAAATGGATTGATGTGTGTTCGTTTTATGGAATCACAAAAACCATGTCATCATTGAAGGGAAACTAAAGAAAATCTTGGGAGTGCTCGAAAAAGGGCACTTCTGCAGTGATGATCTGTCGCATTACCAGATTAGTTTCCCATTAAAACGGTGTAGTCTCGTCATATAACGAGAGAGGCTTATCCATACAAGCCATCGTCTGAAAATATGAACAGCAAGAAAATTAGTAATCTGCTCGGAGAGATTTGCAAACTCTTCACTCATAGCGATAAAATGATAAAATCGGATACGTTTCAGGCTCGGGTATTCCGGAGATCAAAGTGATCATGCATGGGTTCACACTCAAGGGCTATCTCACATTCCGAACACTCATCGCCAAGATCGTCGGACTCACCCTCACACTCGGTACGTTTCACATTTTGAATACGTTTCGCGTGGTTTATGTCCCCTTCTCACTGATCGACCAAAACTCTATGTCTCTAACTCTATGACGACTATGACGCGTTCCGTATAAAAGATTGGGCATAAAGTGCAGAAAACTGCATTAAAAATTGGCTTCGTCGAGTAGGAGAGACTATTTTTGTTTTTGTAGCAACAAAATGAAAGTGTTATGTTCTGTTTATAGGTGGCGGTCTGCCGGTCGGAAAAGAGGGTCCCTTTGTACATATCGGAGCGATCGTCGCCAGTCTTCTCAACAAGGTGCGTACATAAACAAACACGTGAACAAAACAAACAAACAAACAAACATGCTCAGGCCACCTCCGCGTGTCAGTACAACTCGTTCTTCTCGAATGAGGGAAGGCAGATGGAGATGCTGTCCTCGGGATGCGCCGTCGGAATCGCATGCACATTCTCCGCACCCGCGGGAGGTGAGGGTCTCTCTCTCTCTCCCTCCCTCCCTCTCTCTCCCTCCTTCTCTCTCTCTCTCTCTCTCTCTCTATCACCCTCTCCCTCTCCATCTCCCTCCTTCTCTGTCTCTCTCCCCCTCTCCCTCTCCCTCCTTCTCTCTCTCTCTATCACCCTCCCTCTTATCAGGTGTGCTCTACGGTATCGAGTCCACTTCCAAGTACTTTGCCGTGAAGAACTACTGGCGTTCGTTCTTCGCCACCACCTGTTCGGCTCTCATCTTCCGATTTGCCATCAACCTCATCATCCCCCAGCACATCGGTGGGCGTGGCTTGAGGGGCGGGACTCATTCCTCTTATTCCAGCCGGAACCATCACCGCCTACTACCAGACCAACTTCCCGAACGAAGTGTTCCTCATCGAGGAGATTCCGCTGTTTCTCTTCATTGGGTAGGCGGGGCTTGAGAAGGCGTGGCCAGAGAAGGCGTGGTCTACGTGGGCGTTGCAGTCTGATGTGCGGTCTGTTCGGTGCTCTCTTCATCTGGCTCCACCGAACCCTCGCCATTTTCAAGAAGAAAAACCGCGCTTTCCGCGCCGTTTTTGGAAGCAAGTGAGCGATTTTTTTCAATTTGTTATTTGATGATTTGCAAAACAAAAAAACTTCTCATGTGAGCGGAGAAGGAACGGATAATTAATTCGGATGTTTACGTGTTCATGAGAATTGTAATTGATGACAATTCACAGTATTTCCGTTTGATCTTCACGACTGCAGAATAACACAAAAAAGAACATAAAATCACTCAATCGAAATACTTTTTAAATGAAATTAATGTAATATTTGTAGCCCGATCTCGTTCACTCTGTTCTTCACTATCGTAGTCGCTGTGGTGACATTCCCCGGTGGATTCGGACAGTTCATCGCTGGAAAGTACACGTTCAGGTACAATAATATTCAAAGTACCGTATACAAAATGTACCGTAAACCTGATTCAGGGAGACTCTGGCCGACTTCCTTGCCAACTGCACGTACACCTTGGTGAACCAGTCGCACATGGGATGCCCGCAAGAACTCGTCGATCACTGGTGAGAGAGGGCGGGGTTTGAAGGGCGGGACCAACGGTGCTACTGAAATAGGGGGCTTGGCTTGAGGAGACGGAGCTCATTTACTACATTCAGGACCCCCGACATTGCTGGCTTCCACCCGCTCATGTCTCTCGCTTTCTACCTCGTCGTCTATGTGAGTCTCTGCCAGACTCCGCCCATCTAAGCCCCGCCCCTTGCAGTTCGTGCTCGTTTCCATCTGTGTCTCGCTCTACATTCCGTCCGGAATCTTCGTGCCTTGCTTCGTTATCGGAGCGGCCTTCGGTCGCCTTGTGGGAGAGGTGATGACCCTGTGGTTCCCTGAGGGCATCCGTGGACCCGATGGTCCCCAGATCTACCCCGGACTCTACGCGGTGGTCGGTACGTGTTCCTCGTTTCAACAGTTTATCTGAAGTGTGAGAGATGTGTCTGTCTGGGGTGTATGGCTGTATGGTGTGTGTTTTAGGTGCCGCCGCGTATACTGGGGCGGTCACCCACTCCCTCTCCATTGCACTCATCGTGTGTGAGACGACTGGACAACTCTGTGCACTCCTGCCAGTGCTGGTACGTTTCACGAACATTGAAGTATCCCCTTTTACGCCAATTCTCGCTTATCGGCGGTCGATCAGATGAGAAGATGAGATTGAAATGACGAAAATTCTGAAGCTCATCCAGACCACCCTGCTATCTGTTAGGGTGTGGTCGTTATATCGGGTCATCTGAAACGTATTCTTCCAGCTCGCTCTGATGGTCGGAAACGCCATAGCCTCCTTCCTGCAGCCTTCGATCTACGAATCCATCATCAAGATCAACAACTATCCGTACCTAGCTGATCTACCACCTAGTCGTATCTCGTGAGTTGTCGTGCCCATTCGTGGCGGGACCATCATCTGCCTGTTTCAGGGTGCACACGATGAAGATCGACAAGGTGATGGTGCGCGACATCGTGTACATCACTCGAGAGACGACGTATAGGGAGCTGAGGGATATCCTAGCAGAGACACCCCATCTACGATCGTATCCCTACGTCAATGACAAGAGTGAGTGAAGTACCTCTGATAAGCTCCGCTCACTCACGCCCCACCCTTTTCAGACAACATGACGCTGCTGGGATCAGTGGCTAGGAAGTATCTGTGCTATCTGCTACTTCGGAAGCTCGGCCCTGAGCCATCGATTGCCGCTAATGGAAAGAGGAGGAGCAGGTGAGAGATAAGGGGAAAGAGGGGGAGAGAGGGGGGAGAGAGGGGAAGAGAGGGGGAGACAGAGAGGGAGACAGAAAGAGAGACTTTCTTCTGTCCAGGACTGCCTCCGAGATCCTGTCGACTCTCAACTCTCTTCGCCGCAACAGCAACGTCAACCTCAACTCCCTCAACGGAGCGCCCCTCACCGACAGGCGAGTCGCTGGTTCCTGTGGTTCCTCACTGGTGCTGACTGGTGCTGACTGGTGCGTGTTGCAGGAACATCTCCGGCAATACTCTGCTGGCGCACTCTCCTCTGCACGACAACCAGGGCGAGCGCTCCCACCTCGCTCCCCTTCTCTACGCACAGAACGACCCTGTCGAGCACGCCGTACGTTTCTCTTCCGCGATACGTTTCACTCTGTCCTTGATACGTTTCTCCCTGGATACGTCTGTCCTCGATACGTTTCACCTCTTTCAGAACTCTATCTCGCAGCGTGCGGCCATTCTGGCGTCGAAGATCGACCTGGAGGATGCTGCCATCGACGCCGCGCCCTTCCAGCTGGTGAAGGGAACCAGCCTGTACAAGGTGCGGTACTGGTCCTGGTTTCTAACTGGTGTTTTGTCACCTGGTTCTCACTTGTGTTTTTAATATGCAGCTATTTGCTAGCGGTCCCTTGAAAGAGCTCACCTCGCAAAAAAATTGTTATTCACAAACTATACACACGTTCAGCAAAACAGTTGAATCACCTGCACAATCGGGTTTTGTGTCACGCATACTAACGTATCGAGGTGACGTGATTTGTGGTTGTCGATGATCACTCTTTTGTATGTGATCCGATTGAATCATAATCGTATATCATTCGCAGGTTGAAATGTGTCGAGAATGAACTGAAACGTATAATACAACGTATTGAAACGTATTACAGGTGCATACGATGTTCTCTCTGCTGGCCCTCAACCACGCATACGTCACCGAGAAGGGACGGCTGGTCGGAGTCGTCGCTCTCAAGGAGGTACGTTTCACCCCACATCATACGTTTCACGAGATACGTTTCAGCTGCGCGAGGCTCTTAACAACATCTATTCGCGCGGAGCCGTCGTGCCGAAGAGGAAGAGAGCAATCTCTGCACAGGTTCGTTCGTCTTTCCATACTAACCACCCTCAGTTGATTTGTGTTGCCTTGTTTGAGTTGATCTCACTTATGATTATGTGCTAACTCCTAACTCGTTTGCTGTGTGTTTAGGTGCTGGCTCAGATGAATTCAGCCCTCGCGGGTCCAGCAGCGTTCGCCGGCGGATTCAACACACAGGTTCGAGCACCGGCACCCCCTGACCTACCGCTTACATTCACACTTCCAACACCCTAACAAGGTCCCTTTGGCACTCTCGATGGTCCCTTTACAGGCGCTGAACGGTCCGAGCCAGGAGCCGCAGACGCACACGCGAGTGCCCATCGACGATTCGTCTGCCTCGTCGCAGCAGTGAGGCGCCCCGGTGGACGCCCCGCGCGGCCCCTGCCGCGGCCCCCCGCGGTCTCTCCGATCTCAGTCTGTGCCGGCGCGCGCGCCCCGTGCTTCCTCCCCCACCCGATGCCTTCCCTCCCAGTTATACTCTCTCCACTTGCGGATCAGCGTGCCGGTTTTCTTTTCTTTATCGAGAAATGTTTTCGAATATTGTCAGTGTGTCCTGCGCTCTATGTGGCCATTCCGTTTTGTCGTGTATAAAGAATTGGTTTGTGTGACCTTTCGCAGCATAGTTTAGACCTCTTATGTTTTATGTTCTGCCAATCACGGTGCGGTTTTTCGAGCGGGTTGCAAGAGCAAATCTCACATTGTCAGACGGTTTTTCGAATTGATACGGCCAAAAATAGCAATAGCGGGCCATTTTTTGGTCGAGCAGAGAAGAGTGGGTGAGATAAGAGACACAGAGAGGGGGGAGAGATATCTTTCTATTTCTTACACAACAGATAAACGGTTTCTTCTTTTATGCTCCAATTCATTGGCCAGTCATAAACTACAACGGGCACACACGCTAGGCGAATCCTACTCATCCAATGTCAATCCGATCCGGAACTGAATAGACATCAATTGGCGCTGTAAAATGATATAATACTTTCGGTAAAAGTATTAATCTCTCATCTACCGATGGACAAAGAAGATAAATCAAGCACGAGATTTCTGACTGAGAGCGAGAAAAGGAGAGTGAGAAGTTGAATTGCCGGTCGACCAACGACCAAATACGTCACACAGGTAAGGGGGGATGAGGAGAGGAAGAGATACTTGGAAACGGTACTTACACCGTATTAATCAGAGGCGGTCATCAATCAGCAGAGTGCGCGCATGATTCCCTTCCAACCTTTCATGTGCTGGCAGTGTTTCCTGTCGCCTGCCCGCTGGTGGACCATAGCTGAACTGCGTCATGCGATCATTGCGATCACAAAATGTCAATCAAATGAACATAAAAAAGAGTATCTCGTAGATCCCTTCGACCGACCAATCTATCTATTACAGCGTCCTTTGTTGTCAATTATCTCTGCAAAATCTTTGCGAGATCGTAAGAGGTGTGATAAAGTTACACAATACACCACATTTTGATCGAGGTTCTATGGTCTGCACTCGAGATAAGATTGTTTGGTTGTTTTTTTCGTGAAAATTCTGCAAATGCACGACGGAAAGTTGAATTATGTGAAAATAACTTACGCTCCCTACCCTATCATACGTCATACCGTATGTTACAAAGTTCATTCTATTTCTAGCATGTCTTGTTTCAATGTGTCTATTTCTGATTCCACGATGATTGCACGTGATATACCTATCGCCCATGACGAAGCTATGATAAACCTGTCCCCACTACCACTAATTTCCAAGCAAACTCATCAACAGTAAAAGTATATTTCAATCTTTTTATACCGATTTTCATACACACATACATCATTTTATAATACAATTGTTAGCAGGGTGGCATCAAACAATAGAAACTGACATCGTTGAGAAAACTTTACAGTGTCTGGGGTTATGGGGTAAAGCTGATATAACGCTTGGCGAACGACGCACCAAGCGTTGAATGTCATGAGAGGGATGGCTCCCTCGGGGGGCCATCGGGGGTCCCGCGGAGGTCCCGCGGACGGATACTGGGCCCCCGGAAATGCCTCTGGATGAAGGCAGGTACTCGTGAAGGTAGGTTGAGAAGAAGTGTGGCTTAGAACTTGGAGGCGCCGTTGCGGGCGCTAGCGGGGCTGTTCTGCGAGGGGACGACCGCCACGCGGTTCGGGGCAACGAAGTCATCCCGCGTCCACACACACGCCTCGCCCTTCACGAAGAAACAGAAGATCAGGTTGCAGATCACCTGGAAGCAAGAACGTCATGTTTCAGTATGTTACTTCCGATAGGGGAGAGAGAGAGAGAGAGAGAGAGAGAGGAGAGAGGGGGGGGGGGGCGAGAGAGAGGTCACTTACCATGACTGCTCCCGTGGCGAAGAATACGTATCTCCACTCGTCCTGTGTGTTGTTGGGTGTGAGTGTGTTGACGACGAATGGGATGATGAGCATAGTGATCGTCAGACCCAGCGAGATGTTGCCCGTCACGAAGTGCGAGTACTGCTTGCTGAAAACGTATGCAAATTAGCTGACGCCTTCTTTCTCTCCCCTCTTTCCCTTCTCTCTCACCTGATCACGGGTCCGGCCTTGAAGAATCCTCCGGTCGTCGCGCCCAGGATTCCCGCGGCTCCTCCCAGAAGCAGCATACACATGTTCTTGTTGGTGCCATCCTGCAAAGGTTCGGTAAGCACTGTTCATACCCGCAAGCTCCGCCCATTGAAGCCCTGCCCTCACCTGGAGTCCGAGTGCGACGAGGAAGCAGCACGATCCGAAGAAGGCGAGCGAGTTGAAGAGACGGAACTTGTTCTGCTCGGAGACACACTTGATCCTGTCCGAGATGGCCCCGCAGATGAGCTTCATCAGGAACTGCGCGATCGGGGGGATCGCCGCGGACAGACCTGCAAAGGTGGTTAGTCCTCATACTTCATGACTCCTCCCCCTAAGACTCCGCCCACTCACCAGTCTTGTGCACGGGGAATCCGAGTACGGTGGAGAGGTAGATGGGCGAGAAGAGGAACATCATGTTGACGCAGAAGAAGTTGCCGAACGAGCCGATCCAGACGGCCCACACGGCTGTGTCACGCAGGATAGGGCCATACGGGATGGCCATCAGGGCACGCTTGCTGCAAGAGGGAGGGTTAGAGAGGGAGGGAGGGAGGGAGGGAGGGAGAGAGAGAGAGAGAGAGAGAGAGAGAGAGAGAGACTCACTCGACGGCGCTGATCTTTCCGACGGAGATCTTCCTCAGCTCGACCGTGCCGACGAAGGGGTGTTTCTGGGGCGAGTTGCGGTAGAAGAGTCCATATGTGACGAATAGGAGGAGGGAGACTGCTCCGTGCGCGTAGAAGACGGCAGGCCAGCGGAACGCCTCACACAGAGCACCCGAGGCGGGGTTGGTGAAGGCAGGCGACAGCTGCACGTACGCCACCAGACACGACACAAACAGACCGTTCTGCAAGCACACCAGTGGGCGTGGCCTGGAGGGGCGGGGCGTACCTGCTTGAAGTAGGTCCACTTGGCGCAGAACGAGCCGATCACAGGGAAGTTGGCGGCGAACGCGAATCCCTGCACGAATCGAGCGGCCAGGAACCAGTAGAAACCGAGCTGCAAAGGTAGGAATACACATGACGTCACTTCCGACTTCCGATCAGCTGATCGGCCAGTGATATGGCTAGAGCAGAGTGTAATGTTTTGATTGGGGTGTCAGCCAGAGTGGATGGGAGAGATGATGGATGGGAGTGGCACATGTAACAGTCCCATCGGACGAGCGGATCAGCATCG
The DNA here is from genome assembly GCA_963966185.1 of Rhabditoides inermis. NCBI lineage: Eukaryota > Metazoa > Nematoda > Chromadorea > Rhabditida > Rhabditidae > Rhabditoides > Rhabditoides inermis. The sequence goes on from CAWZYM010000304.1 coordinate 269,820, forward strand.
ATTAGAGAGTGGGGAAGAGGAAGTGGGAGGAGGAGAGGAGGAGTGGAAGCAGGAGGAGGGACTCACCCGGATGGCAGTTGGTATGGCGAGTGTGGATAACGCGGAGAGGACTCCACACACGGCGAACACGGTGCGGATTCCGAATCTGTTGATGAGCTGCACGACGGGGAAGTTGCCGAGCAGCGCCGCGATAGCCACGATCGCGATGCCCAGCGACTTCTGGCCTGTAACGTACGGTTCCCGACTTGAAACGTATCCCTGTTTCTTGGCCTTGTCAACTCGTTTGCTCATAAGGTCAGAGCGTCAGAGGTGTCCTTGTACTTGTTGTGTGCGTGTTGACACCTTCTTCTCTCTTTTCTCAGCCGTGTTTGCTTCTTCTATTTGCCTCCCAGATCACACCGCATGTAATCTGCGTGTTTGCTACTCGAACTCGTGTTTTTTGTTGGTGTTGTAGTGAAGTGCCTCAAACAACCCAACATGGACCCTGTCCTTGAAGATTACCGCCATCCACTCACCGGAAGTATACGCATAGCTGTCTCCGATGACGTCAGGATCCGTCGTGTTGCCGGGGCTCATGCAAATGACGGCGAAATTGAACGAGAGGATGCTCGACCTGTAATCGATATGCAAATGTACAGCTTCCTGGATTATGTGTTCACTCCCCCTTTTCCGCCTACAGTTCAAACGCGCACCGGCCGCCCCCGAATATGAATAATGCATGCGTCTCGATATAGTGTTTTGTTATGTGCTATTTCGAGGTGTTTTATAGCGCTCGGCTCACAGCCATGTATGGAAGGGATCTTCGATCTCACCCGTACAACGCGACTGCACGTCAATATTGACAACCGAACAGAGAGTTCAATCGGTTATGATCTTGCAATAAAACTATAAAACCCGCTCAACCATGCGACTACAGCAGCGGTTATGGGTGTGTCTGTCACATGGCTAGGTAACTCATCTACCCATCTCTGTAGACGTACCAGATGGAGGTGAGACACAGAAGGACGAGCACGAGGAGGACGAAGCGGGTGCGCGTGCCGAATATGGCGATGTAGCGGGCCTCGGCCGCAGCCTGCGTCGGAAACACATCCATCTGCAATGGAGGAGGGTCGGCACTCGTCCATGATCCACTCTGATCACACGACATGCAACTTGTGAGAGAGGGGGATAGGCTAGGAGGGGAGGGGCTAGGAACTTACTGCCGATGTGCTAGCATCCTCGGTAGACGACATTCTACAGTACCAAGGTGGTTTACTGCGAAACACGCGGCACGCTTATATACTAGTCTAGAAGGGAGGAGGAGCAGATTACTCGGAGAAGGAGGAGGAGGAGCGGGGCTTACTCTCTATTACAAGGCAAACATAATGAAAACTGAGACACAAAACAGAAGGATGCTAGGGTGAATCTATCAACTATCTATCGGCTCTGCCTAGTCTATATAGTGTCTGTCTTCTCCCGTACTTGCGACACTTTTCGCGCCGCCTCCATTTTGTGTGAAGTAGGGGGGATATGAATCACTGCAAAGGTCAGCCGCACTCATTACCGTAACCCGGCGAGACAGGTATTCGCGTGTGTTTGCAGAAAGCGTTTGGTCAAAACGACTAGGCACATCTAAACACACGTGAGACACGACGCGAATAGGTGAAACGTAAACAGGTAAAAGAGAGGAGGGGGATGAATGCATGAGAATCTGACCGACACACTGGCGGGGATCGCACAATGCGCCCTGTCTCACCGAACCATTGACCGCCCTTATATGGGCGAGAGTGCGCGAGAGAGTGCGCGATCGGAGAGGCGCAGACAGCGCGACAGGTGAGAGACGCAGAGGCGGCCCCAGCAGAAGGCCCCCGACGGTAAATTAAACCACCGAGAAATAGAAATAGAAACCGAGACGAGACAGACAATGCGAAGGCTACTCTACCACAAACACACACACACACAATCAGATGCGACGTGACAGTTGGGACGGAGCAGACAGTCGCCGCTCCTGCTCCTTCGATGGAGGAGGGCGAGTGGAGGAGAAGGAGCAGGGACGAATGACACTGGCAGGAGGGATGGAAGGACTGCCGCCTATTCCGAACCAGGCGGTATGATGGCTGTGTCGAAACAAGCCACCACAATGGCACTATAAATCACCCTACAGGCAATCAGGAAAGGCAAAGAAAGGGCGAGCGACCGGAACCATCTTTGGAAATCGAGGAATGCCTGGGTGTCCACGGGTCGGCGCCTGTCGCATGCCTATCTCTCTGATATTATCATAAGACTCCTTTCCGGTTATGCGGATTTGTCATTTGTCATATTATCCGTAGATCGGAAGGACAATGCATATATGATATCATGACACCATTCCATCAGATATCACAGTGAGACACAAACACACAACACCCCCAACTCGCTTTCCAATGCGAACTCGCCACAGACAAGTTTGATGTAATCGTTCTTTTATGCCGATTTACATATTTAACACATTGTGATGGTGATCTACGGTTCACGGTAGGGCGATACCCTCCGAAAGTCGGCTGCGCGCCTATTACAAATGCACGAATCTTTGACTTTGTCTGTGGAAAATCATGAGCAGAGGACATAGTATGGAGTTTCTCTCACTCTCATCTATCCATATTCTGTGTCAGACGAGTATTCATCAAAGAAAGAGTCCCGCTGGCCCATCGCTCTCTCATACCGAATATAATTCATCCGACCCGAGACACAAATAGAAGTAGCCGCTGCCATTTTTCGAGAAAAAGACAACGCGTGATCGCGGTTGGTCAGTTATTTTTGGACTGTCGACGAACTTTGGCCAAGGTTCAAGGCTTCTCTTTCTATTCTACTTCTTTTTTACAACAGATGAGCGATGATGGTTACTTGATGAAGATCACAAGTGTGAGATAGGGGTAGGGTGATAAGTGAAGGAATGGACATGCTGTTGCGAGCCTGATATGACAGATGGATGTCTTCTTCCCCTTCTTTGGACTCGATTCACTTGTCGTTGGTCTCTCAGCCACTTCTATTACAGGGTCGGCTGGGAGACGTCACGGGTGCAAGCGTCGACCACCGAAAGAAAAATTGGAAGGGGCAAATATGAGAGAAATGGGTGGGATATCCACACTTCCGGTGCACCGCCGCCAAAAATAGATGATAGCCTATTCTGATCATCATCACATGACATCAGCCCACTTCCTATCCTTATTCATCATTGTGTGATAACGACCGGAAGCCTGACTGACAGCACGTGACAGACATGCTTCTACCGTTTGTTCAGCCACTGTTTTATGATCCGAGAGTTCATTCCTCCTCTCTCTGTCTCTCACTCGCACGCAGCCGCTTTTTCCACGCCGATAATCTCCAATTTTCCCGGTCGATGCGATTATTGGTTGATCGGATCGCGTGGTGTAAGTGGAATGAGAGAGGGGAGGGAGACACTGACCCTCACTCCAAACAAACCGACAAGCAAATGCAACACGACTCGATACTCTACCTACCACTACCTCTTCAACATCCGCATCTTTCAACCACACATATGTTCACGTGACAATCGGTCTTCCGTCTTTACGTAACGTCAAGCTATTACAGCCACTTCATAGAGAAAGTCACAGAAGTGATATTGCACTTCGACTACGGCCTTTGAATGATTGTGGGTGGACGGATGTCTGGGGTCTGAGTCTGGGAGAAGTGGAGAGATCTACGACATCCAATTTCCAATTCCAACACCGTGCACCGAATTCAGTTTCTGTCACTTCGTATTCACTACCATCCACTGTGATCAACGAAGAAAAGAACAGACATGGATGGAGAAACAGAAAGAACACTTAGAAATACGGTCGTTCACTAGACAAACACAATAACATCAAACATATAGAGTGTGGTTATAGGTATGTATGAGTTTTTTTGTCACAGATCAACGATCTCTCTATAGTCTCTATCCCTAGATCACCCATTATTCAACCCACTATTCAATGCAGAGAGAGCGAAGAGTTGCCAGAAATAATTGCACCCAACAAAACGCTATCGTAACTAGTTTGTTTAGCGGTTGAAGCTTCGAACTTGCGACCTCTACACAGATTGAAGATCCACATTTGCCGTTCTCAGACCTTCAATTTCTCTCTCTCGTAAGCACGTTGCTATTAATCCCCAATTTTCCCGGTCGATGCGAGTAGGAGTGATAGAAGGGGGGTAATCTGGTAGACAAAGTAGGGAGAGAGACGGGAGAGTCTCTACTCTGTGAGTGCAACCCGCACCCGAAATGATATCCCCTACTACAAAAGGACACTCGATTACTGGAGATACTCGATGGTAGAGGAAGAGTGGTATGAGCATGTAAGTGAAACAAGTTACAAGTATATTCTCCGAGACGTAAACAGGTACACGATCAAAACTACAACAAACAATTCAATAAAAAAGTAACTACGACATCTCGATTAGGATCTCACAGATGAAATCAGCGACCGCCCTCTTCTTTTCACAGATCTACGATCTCTCCTCTCTCACCATCCCTTTCCCACTCTCCCGATTGATATTTACTTAGTTGTAGTTATATGTGTAGCTTTGTGATAGACGGCAGTACAGGGATGATCGATCCAATTCGTCCAACTCACTTCGCCCGCCCTCGCAGGAGAGCTCGTATCTTCTCGGTCAAGCCGATGGCTTCCAGCACAATGCAGAGAAAGAAGGAGATGTACCTGGCAGTAAATCAAAGGGACCGCCCGTAGTCTCTCTCTCTCTCTCTCACTCGCACGTTCTCTCCAAAAGAAACCAGCACAACAGTTTATCACAATGGTCAGCTAGAACCCGAGACAAGGTCACACATAAATAAAACTGGAATCCAATAAATTAGTAAAACAACTGAAACGTGTCCCTCTTCCGTGTCTCCTCCTCTCATTCAGTCCTAGTCGTTCTTCTTGTCTGCCTTCTGTGCGCCCTCCTCCTTGTGCGCACTCTCTCCCTCCTCTCCTCCCTCTCCGAACTCGTTGATTCTGGTGTGGTCGACTGGGTAGAGGTACCTCTGCCACAGATACACTACGAACACAACGTCGTCACTGAAAATTTCATTCATCACAAGTACACCGAAACTGTCACAAGTACACCGAAACTTTTTTTCTTCAGATATGGAATAAGTGAGATTCATTGCGAAGCTGCCAGATGTACGAAATATTGTTGTTTCTTGTTTCCGACACAGTCTCTCGAGAGTCGAGAGAATGAACTTCGAACCTCTCAATCTCTCTCCCTGCTCCTCTCATTAATTAATCTCGAATTTCCCAACACTGACAGCGTATCATCTTTCTCGTGATCCTACAGTATGCCTATCATAAATTTTCCGCTAGAAAATCGAGCGCGAACACAAACAGTTTCTCCCCATTCAATTTGATTGAGATGTGATTGTTTCATTGAAACGTGCGGGTGACTTTCAAAGGTGACGCTAGGGAATATTTGCTAGAAATAGCACAAGACAAATACGTGATACATATCACTACCGCTTCAATGATCACACGTGAACATGACGAGTTCGCCTATTCTTCCATTCACCCAACGGCTACGCTCACATCAATCAAACACCATCAAACATCAACAGATGACACCAACACCAAAGATATCAGTATTCCAACACCAGGGACCAACAAAAGTACCGTAACCATATTCTTTCTAGCATTGCCATATTGAAACTACCGTACCGGAAGCAGGCCAGGCGATGGGCAGTGGGCATGGTGATGATGAAGGCAAAGAGATCGTCGATGAAGGTGTTGAATGCCTGAATACCGTATTCCTCTCTCCCTTCCTTTCCTTCTCTCTCTCTCTCCCCTCTCTCCCACCTTGTACATGAATGCCCTCCATGGCAGGTGGGCGACGCTCTTGAGCTTGTAGTTGACGAACAGCTGTGGCAGCATGAACAGGAATCCAAACGCGTAGACGCCGTTCGCCAGACACTCCATCACCCACGAGTACCACGACTTGTGCGGCACGTACAGCAGGCTGAACAACTGATCGTGATCAGCTGATCAGATGATCACTCACCTGTACACGGCGCCTCCTAGGCACAGCGGGACCATGAGCCACGCGAGCCAGCGCATCGCCTGCAACCAAACTTCTCTTCCTGCTCTCCCTCCCGCCACTTCTCTCCCTCCTTCTCCCTCCTCCCCCACCTGCGAGTCGTGCAGCTCCGTTTCCTGCTCCGCCGACGTCGACGCGCCAAAAGAGATGCCACGCAGCGACACCGACACCTCAAACCACACACATTTCAATATGAATTAGACTATCACAGCAGATTACAATTATGCCCCACCGCCTAACAATTTCCCCTATTGCGAATCGCGCGAATTGTCTCATTTGCATGTCCTCCTCTCGTATAAAAGCGGGGCGCGGCGGGCTGCCGGCATCCATTCGCCATGGCTCAGTCCGTCCCTCCCGGAGATATCAACACCCAGCCGGGTACCAAGATCGTCTTCAACGCCCCCTACGATGACAAGCACACCTACCACATCAAGGTACGCTGCTGTCGATATCGACTGATATCGATTGATTCTCACTGTGTCCCGTTCAGATCACCAACGCTGGAGGTCGCCGCATCGGATGGGCCATCAAGACCACCAACATGAAGCGCCTCGGCGTCGACCCGCCGTGCGGAGTGCTCGACCCCAAGGAGGCCGTGCTGATGGCCGTCTCTTGCGACGCGTTCCAGTACGGTCAGGAGGACACCAACAACGACCGCATCACCATCGAGTGGACCAACACCCCCGACGGCGCCGCCAAGACCTTCCGCCGCGAGTGGTTCCAGGGTGACGGAATGGTCCGCCGCAAGAACCTTCCCATCGAGTACAACCCTTGATCGCTTTCCGCCTCTTTCACCGTTGAATAAACTCATTCCATGCGCATTTGTGTGTTGGTTGTTGCTTGCTCACCTTGAGTGCCCTGGTGCACTTCCAGTACTCGATGAGGCATCCGATTCCACTCGGGATGAGAACAAGAAGGGAGGTGCTCTTGTCAGCGAGGTAGAGGAAGATGATGGTGGACGAGAAAGCGCGCCACACAAGGGTCCTGAATTGTACACCTCTTCCCTGACGTCTCTCTCACATCAAAAATCCACTCTTCTGTTCTTGCTATCCCTCCTTCGACTACCTTTCAAGTCAACTACTATTATTGACCATGCAACTCTTTCAACTACTCTTTTGTTCCAGTTCCAAATGCTACTCCTCACATCCCCTTCTTCTCACCTGGTGCTCAGTCCGACCATGGTCTTCCTGCTCTTCCAGAATGAGATGTCGTTCTTGAATGACAATACGTCGAATAGAATGTGGAGGGTCGACACGCACACAGTCACCGCCAGCAGGTAGACGTTCGTGTCAGAGAACAGACCCTTCACCTGCAACCCACACACCCATCCCGGCCCCGCCCATTCAGACCACGCCCACCTCGTCCGTGTCCTTGTCGGTGAAGCCCATCTTCTTGAGGTTCTCGAGGGCGAGGCTCATCTGCACCAGCATTCGCATCTTCCCCACCGAAGACGGGCGATAGGAGATCGACAGCGACATCGTAGACTCGGCCGGCTTGATCTGAACATACAAGAATAGTATGCAAATACAAACTACAGTAACCCAGTTATACGGTACCTCTTTGAGGTCGACGGTGCGGAATCCGAGTTGGTCGATGAGCATGATGGGGTAGTACTTGTAGCCTCTGCCATGCTGGCGGGTCTGCAGCAGACCGGCTATCTCACCCGATAGGTGCTCTGAAATCGATCAGTAGACGATCGATAAGCAATCAATACTCACGAATGTCAAAATGCGGCGCATCCGAGCTGATGGAGATAGGGAGGACACTGCGCAGGTGCGCCACCGGCTTCCCGATCTTCACCTGCACATCAATCGATAAGTCAGTAATCAATCCATATCACCCACCGGGTTCTTCTTCTCTTTTCCATCGGACATGAGCTGGAATGTGTCAGCCACGGGATGCTGGTAGGCAGTGATGATCGACGACTGCTGCACCAGCCAAGCCGCCTGAACCAATCGATAAATCAATAAATCGATTCTGTGATCATCTCTACTCTCTCACGACCACCTCAAGTACAGTATGCTATCTAGCATGAGACCACCCACGTTGTTAGGGTCTTTTCCCTCGTATCCCGCAGGCATGAGGAACACGTGTGCGTAGAGCGTGCCGTTCTTGAGGGTGGTCGACGGCAGCGTGATGTTCACCTGGATAACACAATCCAAGCCCCGCCCCCTCTCGCCCCGCCCACCTGGTCGTTGGTGCTCTCGGCTATGCTCATCCCGTCCCTGGAGTGGGCGAGGTGGTAGTGCCGCATGGCGTGTCCGCTCTCTTTCTGGATCGAAGTGTACACGCGCAGTTGCATCGCAGGGAACCTGCCATCAGCTGACGGCTCGATCTCCGGCTGAATACGGTACTTTCAAAGGGTCTACAGTACCCCCTACTCACCAGCAGGCAGTTGTTGGATCCGGGTTCGCAGAGGACTGGAGTGAACATCTGATAGAACTGCCATCCCGTGTGTGCGAGATAGACCACACACAGCGCCGACAGGACGCTCGTGAGGTTCAGCACACCCATCTACGGAGCAATCGATACATCAATCAATACACCTCGAGTAAATATGACATGGTACTCAACAACCAATCGTGCAGTTCATGCAACATACTACTACCAACCGACAATGATAAAGAAACCGTGTTTATCCGTAAAGGCAACGTGGAGCAATAAGTGAGTGGATGGAAGCTTGGAAGAAACACGCATGATACAAGAGACCGGGGGTGAGAGATCGTATGACCGAAAACAAAAAAATAAAAAGGAATACGGTAATGTGTACCAATCAGGGAGGAGAAGTTGACAGCGTGTGTGGGTCTAGAAGCTGACGACGTTGGCGATGGTCCTGTCGTGGAAGTAGGCGTGTCTGCGGGGCGGCTGCTCGTCCTTCGACCCGAACCAGCCCTTGGCCTGCGCCGCCGCCTTCTTGCTCTTGCCCTTCCCGTCATCCTCCTCCTCCCTGCAACATAAGCGAGTTTCGTGATGCCAAAACCACGTTTCATAATGTGAAAAAGTCAGGAGTAGAAAATATAACAAACAGGCCTTGTCCAATATGAATTCCATCACTCACCACTCTGCCTGCACGCATTTCTTGTCGACGATGATATCGGCAGTCTTCCAGGAGAATCGAATGAGGGACGAGTAGCCAAAGACCGGGTCCACGCCCTGGATGAACTTCTTCGTGTTCGGGTCTGCAAGGAGGAGATGAAGGGGAGAGAAGAGGGAGGGGGGAGGGTGTAAGTGACCGTACCTCCGGGATATCCGCTACCGTATCCAGCTTCGGGAATGACAACGTTCGGCTCGCGGAAAGTCCACGCACGCAGACGACGGTCGCGAGTGACCTGGCATGGATGAACACACATAAAACAGGCGAGCACACCTTGGCGGCGATGGAGGCAGCGGAAACGACGGGGAAGAGGGCATCGGCCTTCTCCGTCACAGTAATCGATATTCCAGGGAACAGCCTCTCCAGCTTGGCCTGGTACGTCGCCTTCGGACCCACAGTGTCCACAAGAATCTCAAGAAATATGCATTATTGATTTATAGATCGGTCGCATACCTCGACGACGTTGACGTTGCAGTCGAGTGCGTCTCGGATGAGTGCGATGGCGGCGTCGTGGGAGAGCTCGTTGAGAGAGTACTTGCAGCGACGAAGCATCGACGCCGAGATGAACGACGCAGACAGAGAGCGGATCGCGAATGCTGTCGTCTGACAATCAATGCAGTGTATCACATATTCAATACAGTCGCTAGGACGCGTAGGTGAAATATAAGCCAATATGGTAACGGCGGACGATGAGTCACCCCAAAAACACAACGCACCTTCTTTGTGTCGTCATCGTGGAGCATCTTTTCGAAGATCTCCTCTCGCTTGGCCTCGTTGAGGGCTTTCGAGTCGGCCACTCCGAGCGCCTTGAGCTGCTCGGCCTTGTCGAGAGGGGAGATGGCGCAGCCATACACCATAGGACCCAGCACCGGACCGCGGCCCGCCTCGTCGATACCTACACACAATGCGCTATTTCATACCACTAGTAAGAAGATTTCAAATATCCAACCGAGTGCGCAGGCAGCGCCGTTCGCGAATCCCTCCCATGTCTCGCTGCGTTCCGTGAAACAGTTGTGCTGCGACGGGTCAGAATCAGTGGAATAAGGCCTCGACATGTGATCTATAGTATCATTGAATTCATGACTTTATTAATTGATAAAAAATCATATCAAAATCTGAGCCATAAAAAACTACACATGCAGTTTGACTTGAAAATGTTATGTTGCTCTTTTTACTACTGTAGGTATGAGAGAGTGCGTATAAATCGAGACTCAGATGATAAAGAAAGTTGAAAGAGAGCACAATTACTTGCGCGCGGCAACACGGACAGCACATGATTTGATGTGTTTTATTAGTTTTTTTGCCATTGATTACCCATTATTAGTATTTATCTGATTCTGCATATAAATTGATAAGTTATGTTTTGTGATATGTATGGTGTTCGCATTGGAACGAGTTATGCAATTGATATTTTTAATAAACATTGCAATCCAAAATTTCATTCAAAATTTCAGAATGTTTTGGGCATCAGTCCAGCAAGATGATAACACATTGAACGCATTGCTCGAATCGACGACAGATTGCACCCTCCAAGCCGTTCTTGACAACCAGTATCTGCTCCAGCAAGTGCGCTGCTGCAATGATAAACTACTCGAGTTGTGAGTTTAACTTTTCTGCAGTTAATAAGCAGATGTTATGTTATTGATGATGTATTTTATTAATTTAGCCTCACCTCGGACGCCGTGTTGAAGGAGTTGATGGAGACGGCTCTGCGAGGCGACATCGATCCCAGCGTCGATATCAAGAAGCAGTACAAGTGAGTACGAATGCGGATTCATTGTACAGATAAAACTGGACTTGTACAGGTACTCTCACATGAGCGCCGAGGTTCTGTCGACGAACAGCGACTTCATCACAGACGCCGTTCTCGCCAACGACGACGCCAGAAAGGTGAGTGTTACTATAGCGCTAAAGCCAACTAATCCCGTCATCCGTCTTTGTGCTATAGTCTATAGTCTCACATATCATATTGTCTTGCCCTTTTTGTGTTTTATAGTTTTCCAGGTGGAGTTCTTATTTCAGATACTGTACTCGTTCCTCTCTGAGAACAAGGAGATCAACCGCTTGGTCGCTTCCTTCTACAGCAAGATAGTCTGCCAGGTGCTCGGCAGGTTCCCCGAAGAGGTCAGTGACGTCACTCAGTCATTCTGCCGCTATACGTCATCTACGATTGCAGATGTGGGAGCGTCTTCCGGAGTCGGGCATTCTGTCGTCGATCCCCTCGCACTTCTACTCTGCTGCAATGGCGGAGACGATCTTCAAGCTGGTCACCACACCCAGCGAGAGCCAGAACGCCGGACTGCTCAAGAGGGTGCGTGTGTTACATATGTATCTTTTGTCAGTCAATATTATGTGTATGTGAAAACGATGACTCACACTCACACCATTTTGTTTAGACGATGGTGGCCTCGGGTTTGGTGGAGCGCATGCTTTCCCTCCTTGACCCCGCCCATTCGTCGGCGGAACACGACAATGTCGCCTACCTGTGGATCGAGTACGTCAGGACGTTCCGGTGAGTGAGTGTAGTCTGTAATGTGATTACGGCGAGGTACTGTTCTGTATGTACATGTGTGCCCTTACAGTGACATCCAGTACGCGTCGGAGGAGAAGTCGGAGGATGCTCTGTTGGATAGGTTCCAGGGAGACGAGGAGACGAGGAGTCTGCTCGAAAAGATGCTCGCTGTAAGCACATACTTTTGTTTTTCAATTTTTCTGTTTCTCATTTATATCGCTTATCACATATTTGCTATCAAGCTTATTCATTAGAGTTCTGACATTTGAAACTTTTTGACTTCTACCAAATATTGAACTTCTAGCATTGTTCTTTCGAATGAAATTAGAATGTACGTTGTACATTGTGTTAAAACTCATACCGAGAATATATAAGAAAATTTTGTTTCAGCGCGATTCCGAGGGCAATGTGAACGAGTCAGTATCGTGCAACTGCGCGCAGATTCTGCTCACCCTATTCGAGACCAACTACATCCCCCACTCTCCCAGCAGGTACGGCACATAGCTACATGTCTGCTACTCCCCTCTGTTCAATTCGCTCAATCACTTCCTTCATTTCAGATTGGACGACGACCGGAATGAGACTTACTGGACAGGCGGCACTCCCGACGGATCGAATGGATTCGACAATGTGCAGGTACATATTCCCGTAGTTGTCATACTAGTTCATAGTGTCATGAATGTGATTGTTACGGTGATGGCTGATGTATGTGAAACTTATCCTCCTCCACAATCTCGTGTCACTGGGAGAGTGTACACCACTAACCTCGATTGCTAGACTGTATTCTCCCGGCGTTAGCCTACCAATAATCTCTGATAGTGTATAGTGTGTTGTAGGTGTGGCAGCCTGACCCGGAGCACCGCGTGGAGCTGGCATGCGCCGAGAGGACGGGCGACATTGTGGAGACGATTGTCAGGGAGCTGGAGGTGGGCGAGGTAGGAAGGGGAGAGGGATGGAATGTGTTCTGCAGAAGGAGGAGCGGGGCGAGACGTGGCTGTGTCTCATGCAGCTACTCGTCGCCATGTGCAACACCAACCACATACCCACTCACCAACTACTCAAAAACGGATTCGCAAAGGGAGGACTCAAGGTGCGGTACGCGTGTGTGCTTTGTGTTGACACGTAGCTTCAGGACGTGTTCTCTTGGGCGGCGGCGCGTCCTGGTCTGTCGTTGCTGCATAAGCAGCTGCACAAGCTCGTCGTGTACATCCTCAACACGCACTCGGAACAAGAGAGCCCCCTCCTGGCGTATCTTTTCAATGTGAATGCTTACACTTACAATATTCACTTATTGCTATTTTAGTATTTAGTATCTATTTTTGTGTTGTTTTGCATTTGCTGTGATCAGTGATCTTTTTTAAATGTGTGTTTAGGAGTTGAACCTGGGCAAGATTCTTCTGGCTGGCATTCGACCGGTGTGTGTTTTGAGGAAGATGCCACTCGCGACGATCAGGTGCGTCCTGTGATATGGAGTGCTTATATGAATTAGTATATCACTCCTCGGCCGATTCTCCGTAGATTATCTGGAGCATTGTCGCTCCTTAGCCGGCGAGCATCGTGTGAACCAGTTCTGACCACTTGACGCGGTCTTGTGCCATGTCCATAACAGCGTCCATCCACTGCCCATTGCGAGTGTTCCAAGCTCTGCGGAACGAAGTATCCCTCGAGGTAACCTTTGCGCGCACGGCAGGCGTGGGCCCGACATCCTCTTTCAGCTTCTCGTCCCATGTGGCGCGTTTCCTTCCTGGGCCTCGTCTCCACTCCGGCGGCGGTAGTGTGAGCGCAGCTTGCTTCACAATCCGATGGTCTTCTCGTCGCAGCACGTGTCCCAAGAGACGAACTCTCGTTGCCGCCACTTGCCGCGAGGGGGTGGGCAGCTTGGACTTTTTGCGCAGGAGACGGGAGTAGATGTTGTTTACATCCCGATACAACTGCGAGTTGTGGCGACGGTTTGGGTAGAAGTAGCCTAACATCCGGCGCAAGAATTTGCGTTCCGCCGTATCCAGCTTCTCCTCGAGCTTCTTATTGAGAGCCCAAGTACCGGATCCGTAGAGCATCGCAGGTCGGATGGCGGTGAGGTAGATCCGCAGCTTGACGTGATTGGCGACGCTCGATCTCCACAAAACCTTTTCCAGCGAATTGAACGCGGAGCAGGCTTGGGCGATTCGCGCCTCCACATCCTTAGTAAGGTCGGCGTCGCTGCTAATCCACGAACCGAGGTAGCGGAAGTTGGTGGTCTGCGCGATCTTCTCTCCATTGACAGTGAACTCCTCCTTTACTCCTCGCGGGATGGTCATCGACTCGCACTTGTCCGGCCTGAGGGTCAGACCGTACGAGGCAGCGAGGAGAGAGAGACGGTCGACAGCTTTCTGCAGGTTAACAGGGTCTTCTCCAAGCAGAGCGATGTCATCCGCGTAGTCGAGGTCGGTGACTTTCCTTCCTGTCGGGTGCAGCTCCACTCCTCCTCCACACTCCTCCACAACACGTCGCATCACGTCGTCGATGACATAGTTGAACAGAAGCGGGCCGCAGACGGATCCTTGGCGCACTCCAGTCCGGACGGCGAACTGCTGTGTGATTCCGCAAGGAGTGCGGACAGCGGCAGTAGTACGGCTGTACAGGTCTCGTAGAATGTCGACTAGCGGGGCTGGTACTCCGTCGGCGCGCACCGCATCGAAGAGGCGGTCTCGATCGGGGCTGTCGAATGCTGCCCGGAAGTCGACAAAGATGATGTAAGTCGGCTTCTTGAATCGGGCACGCAGCTCGACGATCCGTCTCAGAGAAAAGACGGCGTCGATGGTAGACCTTCCTGGGCGGAATCCGTGCTGCTCGTCTCGGGCGGTCTTCTCGCGGTGCTCCACGATGCGAAGTAGCAGCAGACGCTCCACCAGCTTGTAGCATACGCGGATCAATGAGATACCACGGTAGTTGGCTGGGTCGGTGGGGCTGCCCTTCTTCAGCAACGGGACGATGATGGCGTTTCTCCACGAGTCAGGCACCTCCTTCCTCTCCCAGATGTTGACGATCAGCCGATGCAGCTCACGGATCCCAAAGGCGGGCAGAGCCTTCATCATCTCCGGAGTGAGGTCGTCGTCTCCGGCAGCCTTCCCATTCTTCAGCTTCTTCATGCACACAAGCAGCTCCTCCATGGTTGGCGGCTCCGTCCTGCAGTTGTAGTCAGAACGGGCGGTATGTGGCAGGGCGGGAGCAGACGGGCACGGCTGGTTGAGTAGGCGGTCGAAGTGACCAGCCCACACCGCGCACGCTGCTTCCCCGGTGACGAGTGACACGCCGTCAGAGATGACGGGCGTCGTCCTGCTCCACTTCCCGCTGTACCGCTTCAACAGGGAGAATGCCGTGCGGGCATCCTGCCTTTCCCAAGCGTCCTCGAACTCCTTGCTCCTCCTCATCCATTCCTCCTCCCACTGCTCCTTCCGAATCCTCCGCAGCTCCGCCTTGAGTTGACGGTAGGCCTTCAGCTTTCCTCTCTGCTTCGCCAGCAGCATGCTCGCGTAGCACAAGGATTCCTTCACTGACGCTCCATCGTGCTTCTTCTCCACCTTCAGAGTTGGAATCGCCTCCTTGGCTGCCTGCTGAACTGCAGCCGTCCACGAGTCAGCATCTGTCTCTCCTTTCTTCTGCCTCTCCTGCAGATTCTTCTCCACTATCCCTCGGTAGTCCGCGCGCACGTCACCATCCGTGATCAGCAGGCGAGAGTCGAGGCGGGGCGGTCTCTTCTGGTAGAACGAGCGACGGCGCGTTCCGGATCCGCTCACGACAAGAATCACGGGGATGTGATCCGAGTCGTATTTGAAGTCCGGCAGGCTCTTGCTGGAGAGGACGGCGCCGGCCTGGCTCTTCTTGACGAGCAGGTAGTCGATCTGGTGCGGCCTCCCGATGCAGTTCTTCCTCCAGGTTGCGCGCTGCCAGGGACGGTTGCGCTTCCAGGCCGACGCGACGATAAGGTCGTAACTCTCCAGCAGATCCACTATCCGCTGACCGTTGTCGCTTGTGCAGTCGGCAGCACGCCTCCACCTGCCCATTGCTGGGCTGGCGTCGGCAGCCACGCGGCTGTTCGAGTCAAGTCCGAGGACGAGCTCTGACTTGCCGGCCGATCTCACAATCTTGGCCAGCTCGTCAAAGAACTTGTCCTTCTCACCTCCTCGGCATCCTCGGTTGGCGCATGCGCCGACACGATGCGGGTCTTCTTTCCTCGTACTTCTGCATCCACGTAGATGAGTCGGGGCGAGAGAGGGTTGATGGCGAGCACGTTGACGTTGGCAGAGGTGGAGATGGCGACAGTCACCCCACCCGCCCTGGAAGTGGGCAGTGCGCTGTAGTACTTGTACCGCAAGGAATCGCAGCACGTCCGGTCGATTCGGGTCTCCTGTAGCATCGCCACGTCCACTCCGTGCCGCTCGAGCTCCTCCGAGAGCAGGCTCCGGTCTGCAAAGCTTCTGGCAGAACGGACATTGTAGGACATGTAACGGGTCCTGGTTCTTTGCGATGATCGCATAGTCGGTATGTTGGGCATAATGCCTGTCGTATTGTCGAAGGGTGACAATTCCTTGACTCGAAAGTAGTCAACACTTGAACTTAGCAGTCTGTATGCACAGGCAAACAGACTCCCGGGGGGCACGACGTGGACGTGAGTGTTGACAATTTCTACCCCCCAATTAGTATATGCATTATGTATATATGTCTATGTGTATGTCTACGAACGTTCGAGCGATGATAGATACCATTCCGATAGTATATTGAATGAAGTCAGTCGTGCGTGCATACTGTCATGGATGATTTGTTTTGTGATCCGGATAAAATGTGGCTCTCATTTAGCTGTGGGATTATCTTTGGCGAATATTACTATATTTTAGAAAATGGGTGCTACACTGCTGCTTATGTGTGATGACTATGTGTGTTGAGGTCGTTCCACTCTTTCCTGGCTTCGGCTGTGGAGGCATCTGTGCAGCACGCGCACAACAAGGACAGGATCGCGAGTCTCATCCGGGTGAGTGGCTCGTTCCCATGCTGCCTTGTGTTGTGTCCATGTCACTCCGTGCAGTCGTGTCGGGTGTGGTCGGAGCTGGAGCCGCTGGTGCGGGAGGAGCAGTCCTACAACAGGAACGACAACCCCGACGGAAGCACCCCCGCCAGTCACAGCAACCACGTGAGTAGGAGGGCGAGGGAGAGGGGAGTATTTGGGGTAGAAAGAAGATGGTTGAAACGGGCTTGGTTTGAAACAACCAACAACAATTTTTTTCAGTCTGCACTGAACGAGGCGGGCTCTGTTGGTAAAGAGGCAGTGGCGGAGGAGAATCCGTCGGCCGCCGCGCAGGCGGCACTCCACGACTTCGAGCAGCAGCCCGCGACGGCAGCCATACCCGACGCCACCAGCAGGGTGCCCACCACACTCGCCAGCGAGATATTCGAGTCGGTCGAGAGAAGGAGAGAGAGGGGGAAGAGGGAGAGAGGGAGTGGGTAGAGGGATGGCATTGCAGATGTGGTGTGAGCACTCGTCTGAAGGCGCACATCGCGGCTGGCCTGGCGGAGGCGACGGACGAGGCGGGGGAGAAGGCATTCGAGCAGCTCTGCGCACTCAGACTCAAGGCCGCCAACGACGACGACTGGCTCGAGACGACCACCACCAGTAGTGAGTGGGCGGGGCCAGCGGGGGCGGGGCGTCCATTGTGTGAATGACCGTTGCAGAGTTTGAGTCGTCGCACAACGACACGTTTTCGTCTAGCCGCAATCACTCGACGGCAGTGGAGCAAGGGGCGTGGCCCAGTACGGAGACGAGCGAGCAGGGAGAGAATGTGGGTCGATTCGAGAGTTGAATGACGGTATTGATTTATTGATTGGTTTTACAGACTGTCGTAGATGACTGGCCAGCGTCCGAGTCGGCGATTCGGGAGGACTTTGAGGCGAACTGGGGAGCCCATGCCAAGGAGGGTGAGTGGAGGAGGAGAGAGGAGATGAGAAGGACACTGTGTGCTGTTTAGTAGACGACTGGCCCGTGGTTGCGAGTGGGCAGAAGAGCGATGGATGGGCCGACTTCTCGACTGCTGTCAACTCGGACTCGGACTGGCCTAGCACTAGATCCACTAGCGATGGAGGCGGCGGCAACGACTGGCCGCCTAGCTCCGCCCCCTCTGACTCCGCCCCCTTTGAAGAGCCGGTCGACGAGATCATGGCAGGTTATGCGTCTATGGTGGTAAACGCGAACCTCGAGCACACGGATGCGTGAGTGGGGGGCGGGGCGTGTGTTGTTGTTGATGGGTGCGATGGATTGGCTGGCATGGCATGGTAGGCGATTCCTCGGTGTGAGCGGGTATGCCAGGTTGTGATTCTGACTGACTCGCGCTCTCTGTCTCTGTCTATCCTCCCTCTCTAGCTGTCTGCTGTCTCTTCTCTCTCGTGATATGTTATCACATGTTATCTCTCTGCTCTCTGTCTACCAAGCGCCATTGTCCAGTCTTCTATATCTGACCGCCTCATCTCATTTCTTATACACTCGCTACTTTTTTCAATGTTTCCCTTAGGTAGTTTTGTACATAACAACAGTTTGTGGTTTTGTACTTGGTGTGTGATGTTTATATACACTTTTTTATTGACACGTCTGCTATTCCAATTGTCTCCCTGTCTCTGACCCGATGGTATGTTCTTTTTTGTCGCGTCGCAAGGCTATAACTTATCGATGTGCGTAGGATTTATAATATGTTTGAATTATCTAATAATAAGATTTTGAATAAAAACGTGTTCTTGTTGTGTCGATTGGTGATTGTGAATCGATGTGATTCATATGTGTTGATGAAACACTGCGATATCTGAACGTTTTCGTAATTAGTTTGTTCATCACTTGCTAGATCTAGATTGTTAGATTGATCAGATTCTCTATCGACACTTTGTTTCATTGTTTGACTGTTGTTTAGATGTCGAAGCGCAAGGTGTTGTTGATGGGCAAGTCGGGGTCTGGCAAGACTTCGATGCGCTCCATCATCTTCGCCAACTACATTGCGAGAGACACGAGCCGCCTCGGGCCCACTATCGAAGTCGAGCACGCGCATGTACGGTGAGCACGCATCTTTTTGTTAGTTGTTGTTTACTAGTTTGTTTATTATTTTGTTTGCAGGTTCCTGGGTAACCTGGTGCTGCACTTGTGGGACTGCGGAGGTCAGGAGACGTTCATGGAGAACTATCTCGTCAGTCAGCGCGACCAGATCTTCAAGAACGTCCAGGTATCCAGTGATATACTCTTTCCGTTTGATTCTTCTTTTTTGAGAGTATTGTTGTATTGTACATCATAAGTCATTGATTTATTGATTTTATAATGATATACAATGTTGTAGGTGCTGATTTACGTGTTCGACGTGGAGAGCCGCGAATGCGACAAGGACTTGCGGTGAGTACCCTATGGGATACCATACACTAGTTATGATTTCCTATTCAGATACTACCAGACGTGTCTGGAGGCGCTGCTCAGCAACTCTCCGCAGGCCAAGGTGTTCTGCCTCATACACAAGATGGACCTGGTCGCCGAGGAGTACAGGGATCAGGTACTGTAGCCGGGATACGGTAAAGTGGGAAGTCAATGGTGTATCTCGGATAGAGAGGATACTTCTCGGTACACTGTGTGCTTGCAGATCTTTGGTGAGAAGGAGAAGGACATCAAGCGCTATTCGGAGATGGCTGCGAACCGGGGAGCAGAGGTGGTGCAGTGCTTTCCGTCCAGCATATGGGATGAGACCCTATACAAAGTGGGCTGGGCTCCAGAGGGCGGGGCCTTGTCGTGTATTCATATATGTATTGGTCCCTAGTCCTACGTTCCTAGGCCTGGTCGGCGATCGTGTACCAGCTCATTCCTAACGTGAATGCTATGGAGGAGAAGCTGATGCAGTTTGCCGAGATTATCGACGCCGATGAGGTACGGTAGGAGTACTGTAGCTTGCATTTGGTTGTAATCAGCTGTATTACTTTACTCTTTCATCAGGTGCTACTGTTCGAGAAGGCCACGTTCCTGGTGATAGCCCACGCAGAGCTGGTCAAGCACAGGGACCAGCACAGGTTCGAGAAGGTGTCCAACATTATCAAGCAGTTCAAGCTCAGCTGCAGGTAAGTGGAGAGGAGGAAGGGATGGGGAGAGAGACAGAGGGAGAGAGGCAGAAAGGTAAAGAGATGTCCGGTGTTCAGCAAGATGGGCTCGCAGTTCGAGTACATGCACGTGCGCAACAGCGAGTTTGCCGCCTTCATCGACACCTTCACCCCCAACACATTCATCATGTGAGTGGTCATCCAGATGACGTCATCACATGTCCACCCCGTCTCGTTTCAGGCTGGTTCTGTCTGACTCTGCCGTCTCGCCTGCCGCCACTCTCATGAACATTCGCAATGCCAGAAAGCACTTTGAGAAGCTCGAGGCCAAGTGAGCGCCGACAGCCATGTGACGTCATTTGCTTGTGTACAGTGTGAGTTTCCCTCTTTCCGTTCCCGCAGTGTACTCATCGTTCTAGCCATTTCACACCACCCAACCACATTTACTTACTAATCTTTTGTATCCGATTTCCAGTCACCTTGTCGTGAATGTTTTGTTTTGACTGCCTTTCTGTGTACACTTGGAGATATATTTTTGTGACATGTAAATTGTAATGTATGCTTTGCCCCACCCCTTGTACAGATGAAAAGTTAATAAAGTTTTATATGGTGATGATTTTTCTTTTTGGAATATTGGAATAGGTTACGAAAGTGCCTTGAAATATATGTTTGTGTGTTGGCTAGGAAAGGTTCGAATATGGCTTGTGTGTTTCAGCGAGTAGGCTGTGGAATGGGTGACTTCTCTCTGCCGGCCGCCGTCGCAGCCTCGGCCATCGCCGCGCCCTTCCTATACCACTCCATACGCACGCGCTTCCCTGCCACTGTCAACTGCTGGTTCTGCAACCAAGACAGCAAGGTGAACAACGCACGCCACGCCCACGCTGACCTCGCCCACTTGCAGGTGCCGTACGCGAATCGCAAGCGGTTTGTGTGTCCGAAGTGCGATCAGTACAATGGATTCACGGAGGATGGCGACTATGATGTGCAGGTGCCTGGACAGAGGGCGGGGTATATGGGAGGAGCCAGCAGTCCGGCCAAGAGGTGAGCAACACATAAGACGCTGGAGTACGGAATGGATTTATTCAACGGTCAAAGAGGAAAAAAGCGTTCAAGGGTTGTACTCGATGGGGAGGTTCTTGCGGCGGACCATTCCGTCGCCTTGGAACCACTCGCGGCGGAAAGTCTTGGCGGCGCCGTCGGGAGTGTTGGTCCACTCGATGGTGATGCGGTCGTTGTTGGTGTCCTCCTCTCCGTACTTGAATGCGTCGCAAGAGACGGCCATCAGCACGGCCTCCTTGGGGTCGAGCACTCCGCACGGCGGGTCGACGCCGAGGCGCTTCATGTTGGTGGTCTTGATGGCCCATCCGATGCGGCGACCTCCAGCGTTGGTGATCTGAACGGGACACAGTGAGAATCGATCGATATCAGTCGATATCGACAGCAGCGTACCTTGATGTGGTAGGTATGCTTGTCATCGTAGGGGGCGTTGAAGACGATCTTGGTACCCGGCTGGGTGTTGATATCTCCGGGAGGGACGGACTGAGCCATGGCGAATGGATGCCGGCAGCCCGCCGTGCCCCGCTTTTATACGAGAGGAGGACATGCAAATGAGACAATTCGCGTGATTCGCAATAGGGGAAATTGTTAGGCGGTGGGGCATAATAACAGAGTGATTTGGTAGGTAAAGTGGCGCAGAGGGAACATTGCGTGTGCGGGAGGTGATGTAATTTAACGATGCAAGTGGGCCACTGTTCTCCCACGTGTCACGTGCTGCAGGTTCTGTTCGACGGCCCGTCCCTCAGTGTCTTCTCGCGTACACGGCGGATGCCCCGACATCCTGCCGGGCGGACAGTTCGGAAACGGACTGTGCGACGCCTGCAACCACAACCAGGAACTCATCATGCGAAAGAAGAACGACTTCGAACCTATCAACGAGGTGGGCAGAGAGAGGAGAGGGGGAGAGGAAGAGAGAGAGAGAAGGAGGGAGAGAGAGAGAGAAAGAGGGGGAGAGATCCTCTTTACAGGATCGCTGGCAGTCTGAGCTGGAGGACTTTGAGTACCGCCTGAACCAGTTGTACCCGCTCTGCGAACGCTGTGCCATGTACTCGCAGCACAAGACGAGCAGCGACAAGGTAGGCGGTACTTGAGTGGGCGGAGCTTACAGTGTCCGTTTCAGCGCCGCTACCAATACTTACTGGATATGAAACAGCGCATCGCTCCGACGATTGTATCCGCGTTCACGTCTGTCTCTCAGCAGGTCACCCGGCAGATCAAGGTGGGCGTGGCCTTTGCACCCCCTTGACCCTGTCCCGTTCAGCCCCGCCCCCTCGGTCGACGCAGGTTCTTCACAGGTGGTTGGGTGACGGTGCGCGCGCAGGCGAGCACTCTGCTCATGGGAACGCTCACTCTGTTCGCCTACCTCCATCACATTGTGAATGGTGAGTGAGTGGATGCGGGAAGTAGTGATGGGGTGGTGTTGCAGATTCTGACTCTGATCTGCTTCCCTCCCTGGTCGTTCCTCCGTGGCTGGCTGCGTGTCTGGATGGCTGTGTGGGCGTGGCTCCCGCCATGGCAGCCGCCGCCCTCGCCACACACGCGATTGCAATGTGGAACAACAAGGCGCGCGCCTCGTTCAACGACCTCGCACTACTGCCTCTATTGCTGGTGGGCAGGGAGAGGGAGGGAGGAAGAGAGAGTGAGATGGGATGATATTCAGGCGCTGTGCGGCAGCCATCTGATGGAGTCGAAGGGTCGTCCGGATGTGCTCCTCACCAGACTGATCTTGTCGAGTTTGGTGGTGAGTTTATTTGCGATTTCCGAATCGGGTCGATATTGAATGTTGAGTCATCGAGATGTTCGATTGTGTTATAGGTTGTTCTCTCGCTGGCAGTGTGGGTGCTGCCGCGAAAGATCCGCCACAGGAAGCGGCCGAATCACTTCATCTCCAGGTGAGTGAAGATAAAGGAGAGGGGAGATGTGTAAAGCCAACAGTGTCTGGAGAAAGTGAAGTCCCGCAATTCGAAATACGAACAGTTCCAAACCGTAGCTGTACTATTCGACTATTCCTTTGTTCGAATTGTGTGCATGTCATAACCACTTCTGAATAAACTATTCTATGACGTCCGATTGCAGCGCGTTCTCGGTGGCTTCGACGCCGCAATCGCAGTGCTCCTCGCAGGCCTCCCGCGCCGCCTCCCCCCTCTCACCCAATCGGTCCATGCTCGCCACCGAACAGATTGTCCACGAGGCTATGACCAACCAGGTGGGTATGAGGGGGGGGGGACAGTGGGCAGAATGCATGACCGATGACTACTTGCAGCTGACTGACCGCCTTGCGCGCGCACCGTGGCGGGAGACGGAGAGAGAGTACACTCCTGCCAGGGATGTGGGCGTGGCCTATGGGGGCGGGGCGAAGATGGCCACTCCGATGGGAGGAGGAGGAGGAGCGTGTGACATGGAGTGGGAGCCGAGTGAGGTGAACGCGCCCGTCTCCACCACTGCCAGTATGCTGAGGAGGTGAGTGGGAGGGGGAGTGTTCGTTTGTTTGTTTGTTTACTGATTCCTTTCCAGGCGCGCTCTGGCTGGTCACGAGCCGACTCCTTCTCGCGAGCTCGGGTCCGTTCTGTCTGGTCTCACTCTGGCGAGGGATGGATTCGGCGGGGGCAGTGTGTTCGGAGGGGCGGGGCTGGGAGAGGCGGGGCTCGGGGGAGGAGGAGGTGGCTCGGTGTTTGCCGGCAGCACTGCCAGCACGTTGAGCAAGGGATTTGTGGGCGGGACGCCGACCCGCACATTCAGCCAGTCGAGCAATGTGTTCGGAGGAGGAGGAGGAGTGACTAGGGTGAGTAGAAAGGAAGAGAGAAAGGGAGAGAGAGAGATGATTGTAGGACTGGCCGTCGTCTGGAAGTGTGTTGACTGCGACTGCGCCTTCGGTCGTGGGAGCGGGCACGAATCCGTTCCGCCGGGGACCGAGGAGTATGGTGAGGGTGAGTGGGGAGAGAGAGGGAGAGAGGGGGAGGGTATGACAGCCGCGTCTCGCAGGGTTCGCCCGTCCGTTCCGAGTTCTCTTCCATCTCGCAGCGCGCCCCGCTCGCCCCGCCCCCGTCCGTCCCTCACATGACATACACACACATCATCATCACTCTCATATTCACTGTCGTGTCCTGTCTGAATGCCGGCATGTTCTGGATGATGTGGAAACAACAGCAGAACAAATGAGGCCACGACCACTCACACTCCGCCCACTAGTGCGATACGTTTTGTTGATTTGCATAGTCGTCCCTTATCTTTCCCAGTGTATCTCGTTTGGTTTTGATTTGTTAATGTTTGGAGTACGAGTACGGAAAATAGGAGATAGTTAGATCATACCCTGTTGACAGATTGATATCACCTTCGGTACCTGTGAATTGTTCAATTTGATATGATAGTGATTGTCGAGAAGTTGAATTGTATTTTGTATGAGATATCCATGTGTTTGTTTAGTATTGAATAACATTGAATTTGATGATATATAATATTGTTGTGTGGTACCAACCAGTATACTGGCAATTTTCCATATACCCTCGTTTTGACAGGGCTGCTCTTGGTTATTCTAACGTGCAAGGTGAGTGTTAGCAGTGAAACCTAAAATTCGGTATCTGGTTTCTGGAAACGGTAATCCTCCTAAATACGGTAATCCTCGCACCTTCGATCCCAGTGTTGGTCCGATAGCAAGAAGAGGATCAACGACGAGACCAGTGTGCCAACCACTACTTTGTTCACCAACTTTTTCACTCCACTACCTATCCCCCCACAAAACAAAACACTTCCAAGCAAAGTTTTAATAGATAAAAAAGTGAGCGACTAAGTGTGGTAATTTGTGATTGACGTAGCTTGTTCAGCGGATCCTTCTCATCCGCCCATTCGCTCGGTTCTCCTCGATTCCGTCTTTCACGTAGA
Organism: Rhabditoides inermis; assembly: GCA_963966185.1. Classification (NCBI taxonomy): domain Eukaryota; kingdom Metazoa; phylum Nematoda; class Chromadorea; order Rhabditida; family Rhabditidae; genus Rhabditoides; species Rhabditoides inermis. Next base: position 294,491 of record CAWZYM010000304.1, read on the forward strand.
ACTCATATCCGGTGCTCGTCTCGATGAAGTCCATCGACGGTGCAGCAATGAGGCGAGTGCGCAGAGTCGACACACTAAATTGCTTCGAAACACAAGAAAATGACCCCTCCAGCGATTTCTGGGCCTCGGTGTTGTAGGCGGCCAACGCATCGGCGTCCTTCACTCTCTTTTTCGACGCAGCAGACATGAGAGCGACGAAGAAGGGGAGAAAAGGTTTCCCTTCCCGTCGCTATCCTCCTCCGCCGGCGGCGGGTACATCTTGTTCAGCTTCTCCAACAGAGACTTCTTCTTCTCCTTTTCCTTCTTTTTTCCTTTACCTTCTCCTTTTCCTTTGCCTTCTCGTTCTCTTTTGCCTTGACCTCTCCCTTCTCCTCTCCCTTCTTCTTCTTTTCCTTTTCCTTTCCCTTCTCCCTTCCCTTCTCCTTCTGCTTATCAGCCGCCTTCCTTGCACGCTCCTCCCCCTTGCCCTCGGCGGCGGTGATCTTTCCTTGAGTGCAGAGATCTCCTTCTCGTAGTAGTGCTGCTGGATGCTCACTATTTCGATCATCGTCTCCACGCCAGTAGAGTTGACTTCTTCTGCTCCAACCTGAAAACGAACAAGATGACAAGCCCCTCGAAACGATCTCTCACTTCTTCGAGTATGCCGTGTTGAGTGTGGGGACGAGGACAGAGAGTGGACTGGCAGAATCACTCATCACATGGGCGGCAGCAGTACTTCCCGACTGCAAACGGGGTCCCTTCATTCGCCACGCGGGACAGAAGTGCGTCGCCACCACGAACGGCGCGTCGTCACCGACTTGACAGTGCGCACCACAGCAGTACGTAGTCGCCACCTTATACGGCAACCATTCATTCTTCAGATAGTGGGTGCTCTTGTTGTCATGGGTGCTGACAAGCTGAAAGTGATGAGAACGACGAGTGAGCAACCGCCGCACGAGACTCGCTCCGAGGGGCAGGCCGAAGTGCACTGGAAACAGCAGAGTCGGCACAGTCACGACGACCAGGGTACTTGAACGTACAAAACGTCAGTTCCTTCGATTCCTTTGTAGTTGAAGACGGATCAGTTGTCGACTGACCCGACCCCAGCGTGTGTCGTCATCGTCAGACATCCTCGGGGACGGGCCGTCTGCCGAGATGGAATGAGGGCAGCCCGCCCGTCGCGCGCCCTTTTATTCGCTGCACTGTCTATATACAGTCTAATTGAGATTGCGAAAACTCGCGTTGCCGCAAACGAATTGGTTCACTAAAGGAACAGTGGCGACTTATTTTCGACTTGGAGTGTTATTAAAAATCATATTAACCTAACGCATTTGCAGTTTTTGCGAAAGAACGACGATTCTGCGTTATTTTCGATTCTGCAACTGCCAAAAATGCAGCTCAAAATTTGAATTTCCCGCCAACACTTCTCTGCAAAAAATTGGGTCGGAGACTTAACCGCAAATGAACAACGGACTGTCACTGTGAACCTAATCTTCGCGAGTTTTATTCCTGTCACTGCCAAATGTTTTGTTCGAGTGAAAATGAGGAGTTGTGGCAGGTCGTGGCAGAAATAAGTCGCCACTGTGCCTTTAACGTTTTCAAGCTGATGAATGCAAACGCTCATGGAATTGAAATCGGAAACGGGACAAGATTGTCTAGAACTAATCTCGAAACAATTCAAACTCGACAGAAGAAAATGAAATCGAAGAAGAATCAAGCTGTACCTGTACTGGACAAGTGACACCATTGTTTAGAGATTTTCCCCTCTTACTGAACATCTAAAACATTTATAAATACATAAGGTCATCTGGCATGTGGCATGAGGACATAATCCATGATAGCCGGGCATCATCGCAACGGACAGAAGAAAAACTTCTTTTCAACCCAAGACAAGGTCGCAAACTGTCTTCCATCAACCATCAAGCGCATAAAAAATATTTATGAATTTTTTTATTATACCGTCACGTCACAGTCTGTACAATGGGGAAGCTGACTAGAGAATTCGATGATGATCGATCGGGAGCTGGTGGCGAGAAAGAGAGGGGCGGAGCGAGAGGAGGCGGAGTCGGCGGAGTCACGCACTCAGCCGAGCGATCTCCTTCTGAAAACAACAGAATGTGTATCGTATGTGGTATGTACATCGACATGAAATAGAAGCAGAAATAGAAACAATGCAACGTACGGCGATGTTCTCCCGAGCCATTTTCTCGTTCAACTCCCGCATTTCTTTGGTGGCGAAGATATTCGGGATTTGCAGGAAGAATTGAAGGAGCTAAAAATAAAAGAATAGGAAAAAGAAGGAAAAAAAACATTTTGGAAAGGTTGTGGTCGATAAGAAGATCACGAAACAAGCTTAGGAAAAAAAGAGACGAGAAAATTACGGAAGGAGATGAGTGAGAAATGGGGAAAAGAAGAACGAGGCGCTGGCTGACCTTGACCCTCTGTCTGTTGTACTCGTGTTCCCCCAGCTGCGGGTTCTCCGCCCGGATGCCTGCCTCGTGCGATGCGAACTCGGACGGCGAAGACGCCACGTACGCCATGTCGAAGTCTCAAAGGAAACTTTGAGGTAATACAATTAATACAATGCAACAGATTCACATTTAGTTGTGAAGAGCATTTTGAATGTTTGTCCTGTCATAGTTTGAAAACGTCAAAGTTATAGGAATCATGGAATCATTGGGAAAGTAAGAAGTGTGCATCCATGACCATGATAGAAGGTGCGCGAATGAAACGTGGTTACACGAGTACAATGCATGAAGTGAAGGCTTGAAAATTCATTGCAGATACTATAATCAAACGTTGAAGAAGTGGGAAGGCGACTGACCGATGAGGTAGTGTGTGTCGTCACTTGCAGTGGCCCCCTCTGTGAGATGCGCATCCGTCGTCCCACTGCCAGACTGCATGATCAGATTCGCGACGTAGTTCTCCTTAAAAACAATCGTAATATACATTCATTACACTTGATTAGAACACTATAAATACGATGTGGGCGGAGCTAGGGTCGGCGGTGCTCACCTGATCGAACGTGGTTTCCTTGGCGAACTCGCGTATACACTCCACTGACCTCTCCGCGTTGTCCGATGCCTGGGGGTCGTAGACAATGCTGAAATAGGAATTCAATCGGTAAACACAGTATTAAAAATATGTTTGAATGTAATACTCACTTTTTGAAGAAGATGGCGACAGCGACTGCGTAGCGATCCCGGAGACAGTCCTAGAAGACGGAATGACTAAGATTTCTCGTTATTCAAACTGCATTCACGACTGCGGTGACTCGGAGAGATTAACAGACATGAATTATACAACCAGCCGATGCAGTTATGTTTATGACTCTGTGCTTACCGACCTGTCTTGGTTCTTGGTAAGAGATTCAATAAGTTATACATAATATAACTATCAACAGTCTGAAATTGAAAAAAAAGAAAGGAGGAAAAATACGTGCCTTGTGGATATCATAGTGCTGGAACATAGTCTCGAGGTGTGAGAATCCACGGAACTTTCGAGGCGAGTACGCAGACACCAGACGGTCCCACCACTGAAAACGGGAAGGTGACACTACTCCTCAATATCGTATGATTGTTTCACCACTCCAAACTGTGTGTATAGGTTGTAGGCTTGTAGGTTAAGAAATTGCTTACCGACCTATACCACCGATGTCACTTAGCAACTGGAAAGTGACTGGTGATGTCAAAACATTCACAAAGCACAAAGCCAGTGAAACGTATAATCTATCGCAATCTGTGTTTTTGTGCATTGATGGGATGGGTTGCAATGAAATGGAATTGGGCTGGGAAGATTGGATTGAATTGGACCTTGTGTTTTTTTTTCCGCTTTTTGCAACAAAGCCCTCGGGGTTTGGTGGGTTTGAGGGGAGAGAAAGGGGCATCGAGGAAGGGAGAGAGAGGGAGAGAGGGAGAGAGGGAGAGAGGGAGAGAGGGAGAGAGAGAGAGGGAGAGAGGGAGAGAGGGAGAGAGGGAGAGAGAGAGAGGGGAGAGAGAGAGGGGGTGGAATGGCGGCGGCTGCGTCTGACGGGGCTACTGAATTCGATTAGCATAGTCTTTCCATTTTAAAAGAACATGGAAGAATAGAGGAACAGATTTGTGTGAGCACTTGTTTCGTCAGTTTAGTCAGTTTTTCATCAAGGCTGGCGCTAGAAAGCGGCTATGAGGAAAAGATGAAAGCGTGAGCGAGAGTCTATCGCAATCTGTTGTAATACACGTCGAAATATGTAGGCAACACTCTCGTATTGCTTTGCTTCGATTTCAGCCGCGGAGAGCGGGAATACAATACAATTTCTAGAAATAGCGCCGAGGTAAATAGTCAAAATACAACTAACAACGTAGTATAATCAAAATTGGGACAATGAATAATTAGTATTAAATACTTACCTTGTTCTTTGTGTGATCGGGTACGAAGGCGGCGACATCTTGCCAGCGAGCGTGGAGACCTTCCATGGCAAGCTGGCGGGAGACGACTAAGAGAGAGAGAGAGGCATGCTGACTGTCTCCGTCCTCCTCCCCTCCCCTCCTTCACACACTCACTCGTCCTCCTCCCCACTCTCCGCCATCTCACCCACACACACTCTCTCGCCCCCTCTTGCACATCGATTCCGCTGCTGCTCTCATTATTCTCCTCCCTTTCGCGCATTCAATCGAGAAAGAGAGCAAAACATTGAGAGGAACTAAATACTGGGTAATTTGTGCCGTCGGAATTTTGTGATGAGGAGAGAGAGAGAGAGAGAGAGAGAGAGAGAGAGAGAGAGAAAAAGAAAGAGAGAAAGAGAGAGAAAGGAAAACTACGACGGGATAAAATTGCATTTCCCATACAAACGACCCCATATATTGTAAAACGATGGTAGATGGACCGAATTGGGGTAAAATGGGGTGAAATGAAAGGGTACATTCGACTAATGGCTGTAATACAGTCGACTGATATTATGTTTAATCACGTCGATGGTTGTTTGGACGAGAGAGTGAGATCACCGAGAGACCAGAGAAAAAAACTAGTGGATACAAAAACAAAAGGGGTGGGGGCGTGTGAATCGTATTACATCAAATTATCTAAACACACCTGGTTTCTCACTTCTGCAACATGCGCTTAATGATTGTTGCTGTTTTTCTGGTAAGTCAGTTCAAATTCAATGTGTTATATTTTCATTCTTTATTTTATAAATATATAATGTTCGTTCTAGATCTCCTGCGTCATTTTCGCTCACGCATCGGAAACGCCGCAATCCTGTGAGTGAAACCAGATAAAAAAAAAAAAACTAAGGATAAGAGAAAGTATAACTTAAATATAAAATTGCAGGCGGAACGAATGAGATCTACACAAATTGTCTGGGATGCGATGAGATATGCGGAGAGCCTCCGAAGTTACGCAAAAAGGGCAATACAGACGGAATACCTCCGTTCCTGGCGCCATTTTGTCTTTTCTACTTCTTTTTCTCTATTTCACTTCCCCTCTCTTTTCGTTTCTCTCTTCTTTATCGTACTCCCGTGTCCTCTTCACATGTGCATCCGAATGTGCCAGGGTCGAGGCTGTCAGTGCCCTGCTGGATTCGCCCGAAACGCCCACGGAGACTGTGTCAACATTAATGACTGCTAATTTACAGTGAAAAAGTGCAGTTTTTAAAGCGTAAATAAATAATTACAACTGAATTTTGACTTGTAGTGTCATATAGTGCATGTGTAGTGCAAACCTAACTTCACAGAAATATTGAACATTTCTCCCTGAGAACAACTTCGACTGCCATTTCGTCAATTTTCGAATCTTTTCGCAATTCGTGTTGTGTTGGTTGGGCATTTCGTTATTTCGTTGTCTCCCCTTTCTTCTTCTCGCATGAGTACCGGCTCGAGTAAGAGTGAGAGCATAGAGCGTCGTGGGTGGCCTGGCCGTGCAGACACGCAGACAATCGATCGCAAATTTCGGGCGGTGCGTACTAGCACTGTTTTTCAGCGTTCTCTCTCTCTCTCTCTCTCTCTCTCTCTCTCTCTCTCTCTTTTCTCTCGTCACCCTGGCCTCTCGCCAACCCGCCTTTTCTCTCTCTCTCTCACTCACTCACTACTCCCGCACTCACCACAGCGCTTATTTCCGTTCATTTATAATACGAGTATTGGCTAGGTAATCATCGCCTCGGCTTGTGTATCTTGTGTTATGTTCTCTACGCAATCTCGGCAGCGCACATGTTTTTGTGAGTTGTTTGCGCGTTTGTGTCTGACTGAGTCAGGCTCTCTCTCGCATCCATCTGATATGATGGGGGCGAGTATCGCTTGGTGCCACCCGGCAAAGACAAAAAGGCTGCGGAAGTGGAGCTATAGCCGCCCGGAGACTAAGCGCGCGCCGCCGTTTTTCAACTTGTTGTTTGCACTCGTTATCAGTAGTGCGCTTTTAATCCGACTCATAGCACTAACCATCTCTCTCGTGTTTTATCTCTGTCTCAACCTCAACCCATCTCTCGGTATCACCACTAGTCGAATCGTCTTTTTTTTTCTGTTTCTCGTGTCGTTGCATCATCACTTTCCTCGAATAGTGAGTGTGAGTGATGTTCAGTGAGAATTGCTCTAATGCGGAGATTCTCCTCATGCCTCTTCTGTCTATCCCTCCCTCATCTTTTAATATATATATTTACTCCACTCTCCTCGTAATTTCCTGCAAAGGTCATTTCGCCGAATTGATTTTTCTCGCCTCGCCTCGAGATTCTTTTAGTAAATTTCGCCTTCTATCTATTTTCTCATACTCACGTAGTATCGGCTGTCTAATCCGGGATGTTGATCATCCGTCTCCAGATAGAGGTACATTCGCTCTCTATTAATTCGCATTCATCACACCATTAATTCACACTCTTTTTTGATTGCTGATTGTGCGAGAGTACACCTACATTGAGTTTCATGCCCATTTCTTTGTACACATGTTTAGCATATTATCTTTATCTCGAGACTGACCTTTTATCAGTCTGAATGCTGTATTGACTAGAATGTACTTTGCTTTGATACCTAGCGATGTACTCCTCACTCTCACGCCTCTATCTCTCTATTTTCCATAGTCGTAAGCTGTCGTGTATCCGTCCAGCCTTGTAAATCCATGTTACCATAACAATGTACTCAGCCTCAGCCGAGCCACTTGTTTGTCACTGTTACTGTTTCGGGCCCTCTCGCCACATATCACTATATCACGCGGGGGCCTGCCCCGTTTTTGTCGGACCACCCGGCTGCTCCGTCTCCGTTGCACTCTGTGTGTACACACAAACCACGCACCAGCCCATCCCCCCCTCCGATCGATTCGGTTGTTTACATGTAATTCTGCCCTTATTCACCCCCTCCATTTCCCACGATTCACCCGCCGCTCGCTCCTGCCTTTCTTTCTTCTCGTCTCGCAATTATCCAGCGTCGCATACTGTAATTGTTGTGACAGCTCTGGGGCGTTCATAAGGCTTGTGGGTTGCAGTCGATGGCCGTTCGACCATGTCGCTGCTTCTGATGGCACCTCTCCTACTCGCAGCCCTACTCTCACTAGCCGCAGCTAAGGCACGTTTCTGACTTGTTTACTCGTGTAAAACTGTCATGTTTGCAGCACGAGGAGAGTCTCCAGTCGCATATTCAACTCCGCGTCTCTCGATCTACCAAGCAGCAGTACGCGCGCTTCCAGGGTGAGTGAGAATTAATTGTGAGTGTGAAGTGTTTCCTGATGCATTCTTATTCTTGTATGGTGTACTGTATTTGATAATCGATTGATTTATTGACATTTCTTTTAGTCGAGAACTGTCTCCGACCGGAGAACTACTCTTCGCACGACGTCGTGTTGGATATCGAGTATCTAGACTGGGAGGAACGATCCTTCTACGAGAATCTACGATCCACGTGAGTATCGATTCGTGTATGGATTTTACTGATTGATCAATTCTAAAAGTGATCTCTGATTAAACATGTTTGCAAATGCCACCATCGTCACTCTGATTTCTCTCTCCCAATCCACTCGGCCACTTGCCCTTTCGGCTTGTTGTTCTCACATATGTTGTTCTGAAGAGTGCGCCGTTTCCCATTATTCTCGGAAATTACGGTATACAGCACAGTCATGCGATGTTGTCGAGTCCGGCCGCACTGCGTATATTTATTGTATCATGTGTCTATTGTGACGCGCGGGGCCAATGGACAGTCCTTCCGTCCGCCCATTCAGCTAGACATCAAAGTTCTTTTTGCGAATCACGTACTCGGAATTTCTATGAATAGAGACTAGGAGAATAGGTACTAGGTACACTTTGCGGTTCGCATTCATTTGTTGTAAAATGTCCTGTGAATAGGAAACGAATATCGTAGTTTTCAGGTTACAGTTACAGACTGTGTAAATTTCAATGTTCCAGTCTTTTGCCGGAGACTGCGGAGGGCGACTTTGCCCACATCCGCGACAGGGAGTTCGCCAATGCGATCGGAATACGCGCCTTCGACACCAGGTAACAACACACTGCTCCTCCTCCCTCCAATATCTTCGGTTTTCCTGCTTGTTTTCGATTCCGGTCTCACTCAGGGTCTCACGCTTCTATATGCCTCTTCCTTTCCCGACAATACGTATACTGCCATCAACCTGTGCATAGCGTAGTTTTGAGTGCATCACTCACTATATAATTATGCTTTGCCTACTATTCGCTTCTTTTCAGTCTGACTCCGTTCTTCATATTCCCCTAGTTGATCTCTTCTCCTCTCTCTGTTCCTATACTCTTCTGTCCCTTCTGCTCCTTTACAGCTTCCTACTCACTTCTTCTCACTCCTCCCCCTTTCAGCATTGACTCGCGTTGCATCAAACAGGACATGCAAGTGTCTGAGGAGAGAAAGATCAAGGACGAAAAAGTGTGGAATCTGAAAAAGGCAGACCACGACAACTTCTATGACACTCTACTCAATCTGTAAGTCTCTTTCTCTCTTCTCTCTCTCTCCTCTCTCTCTCTCCCTCTCTTTCGCTCTCTCTCCTTTTTCTCATCTCTCTCTCCTCTCATCTCTCTCTCCTCTCATATATATATCTCTCTCTCTCTCTCTTTCTTTCTTTCTTTCTTTCTTTCTTTCTCTCATCTGTCCCTCTTCCAGAATCCTGCCCGACCACGTGGGCATCGACAATGAGCGCAAGGCCCTCCTCAACTCGACCTTCGCCTTGTTCAGCGACACTGGTTAGTTAGGGGGAATAGCTGTAGTCGAATTAGAGACGAAATTATTTTCTGTGTGTCGAGTCGAGCATTTTGATGAAGCTTCTTATGCGTAGACCACCCACATCGCATTAAATCTCAAAGGAAGAGAGGGGGAGATGATTATTTTTGCTCTTTCAGAGTGACGCACACTCCTCGAAAGATCTGCGATCTTCACCCCCATCATAATAATCGTGCTCTGCTGATGATTACCGTATGTCGCCGCGTGTCCCCATATGGGTAGTGTCCTCCTTCTGTCTGTTCCCGGTTTCCCTTTGTACAGTGCCTCTACCGTAGTTGTGCCAACCCGATGTACAGTATACCTCTCTCTCCCGTCCCCGTGACTCTTTCCCGCCCGTTCACTCCACTCGACATAGTCAGCCTCCCTTGTATAGTCATATACTCTCTTATACCTCGCGCAGCTCTGTCACTGGGCTATCTTCTATCCTGCATACGTCGTACCCTCTCCTGATGATGATAATTACCTTGTACACATGTATTATTAATAGCAAGAGAGAAGTTTTATTCTTCACCTCCTAATAAACACGTTTCATTTACATCTCTATTGGTCTACTTTTTCGGTGAGACAAACAACCTGCAAAACATATGGGAATAGAATTCAATCAGACAACCTGCAAACATGCCTTGCAAAAAACTGTCCGTCACTTCAGTCAATCAATTCCACACGCATCATTTACAACATCGTCAACATCATTTCGCTAGACATTAGACAACCAACCAAACATTTATCAGTATAGAGAGGGATCCAATCTAGATTACTTTCATCAACCGTATGAACACCCATCTCATCATTACCTATGTTGGCCGCTTGATTCCCTCTTTTCCCACATTTAGCACCGCAAAGAAAGTACTAGATAGAGCGCACAGATCGCGTTGCGTGTGTGGCAGAGGGCGAACAATTATGGTAAAACGATTTATTCATATATTAAATACAAATCAAACAGAACAAGACACAGGTAGAATAAATTATAGCTGATCCCGTAGTGGCTGCTGGGCGGGAGTGGTCCGCGCAGGCCGGTGTAGTCCGCTTACTCGACGGGGGCCTTGGCAGTCTCGAAGGGAGCGGCCAGGGGCAGGGCTCCAGAGTCGACGATGACGACGGCCTTCTTCGGGCGGTCGCCGGCGGCAGTCGGGTTCTTCTCGATAGCCCTCACCACGTCCATACCCTCAAGCACCTTGCCGAACACAACGTGGCGGCCGTCCAGCCAAGAGGTCTTGATCTGAAAGAGTGAGGGATGAGAGAGTGCGTGAGAATGGGAGAGGGCAGAGAAGAGAGATGTCTGAAAAGGGAGAGAGGAGGAGAGTGACTGACGGTGGTGATGAAGAACTGAGATCCGTTCGTGTCCTGTCCGGCGTTGGCCATCGACAGCCATCCGGCTCCGTAGTGCTCGAGGGCGAAGTTCTCGTCGGCGAAGCGCTCCCCGTAGATAGACTTGCCGCCAGTGCCGTCTCCGCGGGTGAAGTCTCCTCCTGCAACACACCACCATCAGTCATCCACTCCAATCAATCAATAGTCGATACTCACCCTGGATCATGAACTGAGGAATGACGCGGTGGAACTTGGATCCCTTGTATCCGAAGCCCTTCTCTCCAGTGGCGAGCTGGTAGAAGTTCTCGGCAGTCTTGGGAACGACATCTCCGAACAGTCCGATCACGACACGGCCGGCCTAAACATGCACAATCAATAACACGTCAATAAATAATCTATCAATCGATAAACGCACCTTCTCGCCTCCGATCTCAATGTCGAAGTAGACCTGCTTGGTGACGGTGACGGTGCCAGAGTCGGCAGTCACGCTGGTCGAGTAGAGAGCCAGGCACAGGAGGGCCGCGACCGCCAGGGTGGTCATAATTACTGCAATGCACAAATAAGTAATGATCATAGTTGATCATACAAACAACAACATTTGCGAGAAACAACCCAAAAGGACAGGCAAAGTGCATGTTGAAAGAGAGGAGGACGACACGACACGAAGACGCGACCAAGCAAGAGTGACTATCGAGGGGGCGGATCTCCAAAACTGTACTGGTATCTCTTTACGATTTATGGGAGCGATAAGATACAAGTTGGGAAGCAACGCCTACGGGGTCAGCTACCTAGCCACACAGCGCACTCCAAGCAAATGACCACGGGTCGGGAGCCAGCGTGGAGGAGAAAAACTAGGGTGATCGATTAGAGGAGCGCTGAGCTGATAAGACGCGAGACACGAATGAGGGGAGGAGGGCTATTAGCGGGAGCGAGTGCCACGTGGAGGATTCGCGAGACTCGGAGGGAGGTGGAATGACGGCGCCCAAGGGGGCAGACGACGTGCCCGAAAGGAGGAATGCTTCTAGAAGAACCCACGATAGGCTTTCGGACGGCCTGAGACGCGCAGCCTCCTCCACGTCAGCATAGACTGTACTGCCGTGGCTTCGAGAGAGACGCGACAGTCCGTGCTGGGCAGAGAGCGCAGAGGAAACCACAGAGCCCGGACAGCAGAGTGTGCGAGAGAGCGCGGCTTTTGCGGAGCGCGGAAATAGCGGGCGAGAGAAACAGCCAGGCATTGAATTCGTACACTATACTCGTTGGGTCAGGGTCAAGGATTGTGGTGTAAGGAGTGGAAAGTGAGCAGAGAAGCCAGATCTGGAAAGGAAAGATATCCATTGGCATCGGAAAAGTAAGACAAGGCCACACACAGAACAACAAATCATCCACAGCCATAGATATAGAAGTAAACAATCTGTGATGTATAAAACCACTCACAACATTAGCTAATAACACATGGATCTTACCTAACAAAACAATGATGAGTAGTCGGCATGCGGGCATGTGTGGATGGTTTGAGTCGTGTGGAGCAGGAGGGGGAAGGAATGGAGAAGTGGCGATGGGATGAGTGAGGGAGGGAGGGAGTGAGTGAGTGAGAAGCCCTGCAAAACAGAATACTCACATAATGGGCCAGGAGAGTGAGCACGTACATACCAATACGCCAGACAAGGGAGGAGGGAGGAGGGAGGAGGGAAACACTCGATTGGGCCAATCAACAGGTGAGAGGAGAAGAAGGAGCAGTGAGGAGAAGGAGAAGGAGCAAGGAGAAGGAGAAGGAACAGTGAGAAAAAGGAGAAGGCAAAGAAAATAAGGAGAAAGAGTAGTGAGGAGAAGGAGAAAGAACAGTGAGGAGAAGGAGCAATGAGGAGACGTAGAAGGAGCAGTGAGGAGAAGGAGAAGGAGTAGTGAAGAGAAGAAAAAGAAGCAGTGAGGAGAAGGAGAAGAGGTGGTGAGGAGTTGGAAGAGAGGCAGGGAAGAGAAGGAGCAGGAGCAGTGATGATAAGAAGAAGGAGCAGTGAGGAGAAGGAGAAGGAGCAATGATGAGAAGGAGCAGTGAGGGGAAGGACTCCCACCATGACGTCTTCGACTACGGCCAATCAATTAGAGCCTCAGAGCCACACAAACAAACAAATCGCGAAAGGAAGGATGTACTTTCGGTAATAATAAAGAGGTGGACGTGGGAAGAAGTGGAGTGGAAAGGAAGCGAAGGAAGAGAGGAGAAGTGGAAAGGTGCAGGCTCCAGAATGCATAACATGAATATTTTTGTGACTTCCATTCAAAGTTGAAAGGATGGGGAAAGATGAAGAGACGCCGAATTCTCGGAGGCACAACCCTCTCCTATATTGTGGTGACGATGAATAAATATGAGTCGACATGAGCGGCAGTAATAGAGAGCTAGAGAGAGAGAGAGAGAGAGAGAGAGAGAAAGAGAGAGAGAGAGAGAGAGAGAGAGAGAGAGAGAAAGAGAGAGAGAGAAAGAGAGAGAGAGAGAGAGAAAGAGAGAGAGCTAGAGAGAGAGAGAGAGAGAGAGGGAGAGAGAGAAAGAGAGAGAGAGAAAGAGAGAGAGAGAAAGAGAGAGAGAAAGAGAGAAAGAGAGAGAAGAGAGGGGAATATAGGAAAAAGAGATGAATAAATATAAAAATATAGAGAAAGGGCGAGTCAGAGAAGTACATTTACGATTAGATGAATAACAGAAAAGCATCTCTCATGTACATTCTTCCACTTCATTTTAGGGAACTTCGGTTTGCCAGAAAACGAAAACAAACGCAAACCCACGGGTTCATGATGAAATGGTCTTTTCAATTTATAGACGAATTCATGAAACTTCATGGAATGAGTTTTCATGAATAAAAAAGGAAAAAAAAGATAAGAAACGAATACCTCCTATAAAAAATCAGACATGACTACATCATGTTTGAAAAAATCGTCGACTTCAATTTGCATATACTAAGCCTGTATGCCCTACAAATGCCCTTTCGCGACTACATATTGTCTAGAATCAAGTTTAGTGACGTGTATCATTATTTTTACTCTCCGATAGATGTTGATCTAATACTTGTGTGGTCAGATTCACTTCTCGATAGAAAACGAGATGTTTTCCCTTTCACGATGTCGATATTAACTTTTGAGCAAATAACTGCTAACAGATATGCCCATGGGACGAGAGCAATCGAAAACACACCCCAAGTACATCAAATAGTGTTGTGTACATGACCTTGGTTAAATGCTATTATGTGTGAGAAGACGGCCACCATTGTTCTTTTCATTTCTTTCCGACGAATTCGATTCTGAAATGACGTTGATGTCAAAATCTCTTTTTTTTTTCAAGAAACGAGAGACGAGACAGAGACACCACACATCTCTGATTATGTCTGCTTGGTCTCCCCCTTCTCTCTCTCCCACTCGCACAAGTTGCAAGGGCCAACAATGGGATCCATCGGAAGAGGTCACATGCATTCCGATTCCAGCCATACAATCAAAGCTCCAAAAACGACGAGCAGCCGAAAAAAAGTCAAGCAATAAAAAATCATGGCACAACAACGTGGCATGGGAAAGCGAATGATAGTGTGTTATTCTGATATTAGAAATCATAGTATTTAAATATTAGCGATCATCTATATGTATTACATGCACTTTTTATATCTTTCCGTTGTAACAGGGAACATGTGGCTGTTGCATTCGGGAAGACAAATAGTCCCGACTATTTCGGAGCGCAAGTTTTTGCTGATGAGATCAGTCGAGAGGTTTGGGATGTGGATGCTGCAGATTCAATGACATCACTTCCATCAACCTCTAAACTCATCAGTGTCATGGAAGGAGTACACTTCCGTTCTGAATATCTCTCTCTTTCTCCCTATTTTCCTCTCTCTCTCTATATCTCCCTCTCTCTCTACTTTGAACTCTGGAGTGTCTCTCTTTTTTTCGCCGCCGTCTCGAATTCGAACATTTCCCTCGTGTAACGTGTATTCCATTTCACCTGTGTTTTTCTCCCACAAACTTCACTCCCTGATTTCTATCTTATATAGATCCAATCTCTCTTTTCTTATGCCAGACTCTTCCGCGGTTACTGCTCCGACGACCACTGCTCCTCCTCCTGCCCCCTCCTGCTCCTTCTCCTTCTCCTTCTCCTCGGATGCCGCCCAGACGACGCCACCAGCGTCTATTGCGCTATATTCGGTTAGTGTCGCCTCGTTTTTAGGTTGTTCTGTTTTGCTTTGACTACATTTCCGTGTAACCTAGTTGGCATAGATTGGCTGGGAAAGTCTTGGCACGTAGTCTCCTCCGTCTCCTCCTTCTCCTTCTCCTTCCGTTTACATATCCGAGCACACGCACCCTCATTTGTTCCCCGTTGCCGTCCCGTTTCTCCCTCCAACCCCTAAAAGCGTGTCTTGTTAGTGTCAATTCGACCGCGTTTTCTCTCTTCTCGTTTTTCCTCGCCTTTTTCGCGGCCGTAGAGCATAATTATGCGGCACAAGGCGAGCGAGTTGCCCTGAGGGCATGGAGTGAGAGGGAGTGAGAGGATACAGGGGGCGCAGTGAGCGAAGAGTGAGAGCGCACGCCCCTTCCGGCAGAGTCATTAGATACACTGCTGCACTGTTGCATATGTTTTCGAGCGCGGTAGCGCCGTTCGAATAGTGCTTTGCCCCCCCTCCCCTCTTTCTCCTCTCTCTCTCTCTCTCTCTCCCTCTCCTCTCCTTCTTTCTGTCCTCTATCCATGTGTAACTTGTAGCCTGTTGCTGCTAATTCGAGACGCACATATCACATATCCTCTCCGCACGAGTGACTACTCTGCTGGTACAGAGTCCATGCCCATATCAGCGTCCACCGAGTGAGATCCACCTCCTCTGTTTGGCAAAAGGGGTTCCGGGATGGTAATTAGATATATCTACGAACGCCTTGAAGAGTGGTACAAGAGCGAATTGAGAGAGACTCTACCCCTCTCTCTCTCTCTCTCTCTCTCTCTCTCTCTCTCTCTCCCTCTCTATCGAGGGAACACCAGGTGTGATTGCCATGGCTTCTTCCGCTCTGTCTTCATAGCACCTTGACATATTCGTGAGTCATCTTGATCCACGTGGATTCGTCTGAGAGATGTATCTGCCTCTGACTATGCCAATCTTTGTCCCCGTCCTCAATCTATTACTTTCTCTCTCCCTCACCCTCCCTCTTTTCCCTTCCCAGTTTGAGTTCAGTGTGCACTGTAAGGCTTCCATCAATATCAATTGCCCTACGCTATAATCATCATCAGGGCTCTGTGAGATTCAACTTCCCTTCTCAATACAAATACAATTCTCGAATATTCGTAATATGTAGGGACCGCGTGTCGAGTACGATTCAGCGAGGAGAGAGAGAGACAGAGAGGGAGAAGAGTGGGAAAGAGAAGGAGAGGAGGAGAGACTCGCATTCAACCATCCAAACACGTGGATTCTCTGTGTTGTTGCTGAGGTTCACACAATTGCCCTCTTGTCTCTTGTGTGTTTTGTGTTGTCTTGGATTTTCGAATCGTGCCCTCTCTCTCCTAGCAGACCTTTTCCATATTCGTGACACTCCGAGATTCGGAGCTTCGTTTATAGTCTTTCAAATTCCCCGGATTTTACGAGCCGCGAAACGTTTCTAGGAATTCCTCTTTTGTGCGACGTGAAATTAGAGAGAGACAGCGAGATAGGGAGGGGGAGAATGAAGGGGTCCATCCATGCGAATAGGAACAATTGGCTCATTGCAAGTGCTTGGCGGTCGTCGATATGGATGCATCTGGGAAGAAGCCAGAGTGAGTGCGAGAGTGAGTGAGTTCGAGTGAGTGCGGCTGAGTGATTGAGATGAGTTAGGTCGCCCTTGTAATTCCGCGCGGCTTCCTTGTGCTCTCTCGCACGTGTGCTATCGAGTGCCGTCCGCACTTCCCCCTCCCCTCCCTCCCTTTCCACTTCCTGCCCTCAGGCAACGAACTTGGAGTGTGATCATCTGGTTAGCCTCGTCTCTTCCTTCCGGCGACCGAACGTACCACTCCTACCACTTCCAACCGCTCCCTATAACATTATTAGCGCATTTCCTCTATCAGGCGAGTTTAATGGATCCGGGAAAGGCTTGTAGAACTCATCGCTCTTCCTGTCATAGTGTCGTTTTGTGCGGCGGGGCGAGTGTGTGTACGTGGGTGGAAGCACCACACAACACTACCAATGATCGAGTGCCATCCAAGGTGGTGCAATACACAAAAGACCCTCTCATTCTCTCTTCTCCCTTTTTTTCTTATTTGAAAGTAAATCAGCACTCCCTTCTTTTCTGTTGAATTACGCACCCCACCCCTCCTAACTTCGGGAAGACACGCTAAAACTAGAATCCCACTGCGAAAACAAAGCTTCTCCGTACTGGTCTATTGTCTATTGTCATGCCGTCTTGTTTCAAACAGTCCAGGTTATGTTCACTTTTTGAAATTAGAAAGTGCTAGACGTGTGTAGAATGCCTAGTGTTGAGTACGCTGTGTGTTACTCATCCACTCTCTCCTACCGTACTCTTTCCAGGCAAGCTATGATGGGCCTCCTTTCAACAATTCGTGGAAAGAAAGACGCGCCAAAAGTGAGTGCAATTATTGTATACGTATTCATAATCTTTTGTGAGGTTATCGCGGGAACTGACGTCACTCCAATCACTCCAAGGGAGAAGAAAATCGTCATCCAAGAATGGCCAAAGTGAGTCGACTACTCGGATTGCTAATTGAGTCATCGCATCGTGTTGCAAACACTACACCTACAAAAATGGAATATGTGAGAAAATAATTCGATGTTGATGCCTTACACGTATCAAGTTACCATGTTTCCTTGTGTTCTACTTTTACGTGTGACTCTCTCTCTCTCCTCCTCTCTTATTCATTCAAACTAAACTAAACTCGTGTCGAGTGTGAATAGGAAAGTTCGTAGTATGGCGTGACGCGTTGGCGTGCTTTTGTTCAGAGTTTGATACGTGAAATGGAATCGTGGTCACTTCTCGGCTTCTACTTCCCCCTTCCCCCTTCCACTTTCGTTTCCGCTAATTCCAATCTGACGTAAAAGTGAACGAGAGTGGATGGTATTGGTGCGAGGGAGGAGAGATATGTAGCAAAAAGAAATCAGACTAGAAACGCACGGCTATTACTATTTCCAGGATGCTGAATGAAGAGCCGCACTTCTTCCAAAAGATCTGGCTCGATTCGGCTACGAGAAGTACCAGTATCAAGGTATACAACACTGTAATACTGTAGACGAAAGAGAACTTAAAACGAAATAATGGCTAATCGATCATTTGACATCAATAACAACAAGCACAGTACCAATAATATCATACCACAATCGATACTCTAATTACAACTTTCTTCTCTTTCGCATATTTTCAGATGAACATTTACAGATTTACAGTACAATTTTTTTCACTGTGTTTCTGTAGTCATCAGTAGCAAGTTTTCATGAATATTCCCACATTTATAAATGTGAATCATTGCACCTCAGTAGACATGCTACATACATTCAATATCTCATGGTTCATGTGGAATGAAAATGTGTGCCTGCAACACGTAAACACTTCATATGTCCAAGCCCACTCATCTCTCCCCATAAAATGATGCGCGCGCGCTCTCTCTCTTTCTCTCTCTCTCTTTCTCTCTCTCTCTCTCTCATCGTGCCGCTTCGTTAGTCTCGATCTATGTATATACTCTCCCCTCTCCCTCTCTTCGAAAAAAGGCTGGTGGTGAATGGAGGGCAGACATGCGAGCCTCTTCAAAAGGGATCAGACGTTTAAACTCGCTGTGAACACGCCATGGGTTCGCATGAAATTGATATTAGGGAAGTAGGGTAGGGTAATTTCTTCTCTTCTTTTTTTTAGAAATTATAAGAACACATTGTTTATGACGACATTGTTGATAACTGGTTTAGTTTAGACTTTTTTACATTGAGAAACGCAGTTTTGCCCTTTTCTCGAAGTTCTTCAGAGTTCTTCAGAGTGAAAAGAGAGAAAGGGGCTGAAGTATAATATTCAGAAACACCAGAGTGAACGATGGCGTTCCGTATCGCAATAATCATGAGGTATAAACAGTAGTGTACTCCTTGTAAGCAGCTAGCGACTTGTACTCGAGAGCCTTAGGTCAGTACCTCAGTACCCTTTCAAAATTTGAATCTGCTAACGAACAAACTTTTTCAACAAATACCAAACAACAAACAACAAACATCTTGTTCAGAAAGCGTTCGGTATCGGGGAGCAAGAAGACCCCACACAGAACGAGCAGTTCGTCTCCCTCGCAAGGACAATCGAGGCATTCTTCTACAAACTCGTGAGTGCTCTCTCACCAATCGATAATCAATCGATGGCAGGTGGTGACGTACGAGCTGGACATGGCTCGTATGCAGACGACGTGCGAGCAGCTGGGGGCGAGGCACGTCGACTTCATAGCCAGGGGATTCCACTCCACATACTGGGACATATTCATGGTAAGGGGGAGGATAGTCTAGTCGGTTCATGAGTGTCAGCGTTAAAAAAAGTACACCACAAAAAGCGTTTGTTCATGAGTTGTTGCGTGAGAGAAAGAAGTACAGGAGAACAAAAGCGATCTGGTGATTCGTGTCCCCTGACTGTGTTTGTGTTGCAGGTGTGTATGTGTGAGGTGGTCGACCAGACCCTGGCTCGCTACGCGCCCGCAGAAGACAGACAGGAGATCGCCAACGCCTGGCAGAGGGTCATACACAATATCGGTACGTGCAGATTTTTATTTCCGTATTTCTGTATCAGTTTATAACTTCGGGGTGTGTAGTGATGTTTGCTATTGAAGGAAGTGAGCGGGTTCGATCCCTTTATCGGGCTGCCAAGGTGATAAATTGGTAGCAGTCTGCTACATACGTATGTAGGTAATTCGGGTTTGCCATTCGGATCATTGCGAAAATAGGCGTGAGCTGTCGTTGGAAAATCACTGTACTATGACGTCATCTTCCTTCGAATCCCGCAGAGTATGTACTAATGAGTTTCATGAACGTTTGAACGGGGCTAATTTTACTTCTATGTTTTTTCGTCAGGTATAATTTAGACAGTTTCACTGAAGGAATCAAAAGATCGGTCTTGACAAGCCTATGTTTATATAGTGCACTTGATGGTTCATTAGAAGATGATGAGAGAAAGATACAGATGGGGAACTCGTCTAAAGAGCGCTTTGATCGCTTGTCCGCAAACTTGCACTCATTTATCCATCAAACAATCACCAATCACCAATCCCCTCTCTTTCCAGTGCACCACATGCGCACTGGGTACAGCGAGCGTCGCAAGGAGACGATGAAGGCTCCTTCCACCACCACCACATCCTCGTAGCGACCACCCACGAGAGAGCTGCACGCAGCTCCGCTCAGCCACAAACTCTCACCCTCCCGATGTTCGATGCCCATCAAATGTTCCCACGACTTACTGAGTCCCCCCTCCCTCTCCCCCCTCCTCCTCGCTTCCTTCTATTCACTCCGTCGCTGCAGGGGTATACTAGACGGCAATGAAGATGAAGTATGCATGACGCAGTATTATGAGTTATTCAAGTTCATTGTTTGATAATTGACACTATATTCCCTTTGCATTCCTGTGTCCACTTCTCTCCAATGTACTTATTAGTGGTTTCACACAGTCTCGACGCATAAATTGATTATGTTTAATTCACGCCTTCTCCTCCCTTTGTCCTCTTCTATTCTTTCTTTTTTGTGTGTGTTCTGGGATTGGTCCTTTTTAGCGTCGATGTCTCTCCCACTCTCTAGAGAGGCCTTGTATCACATCGATTCTGGCTGTGGAACCCTCTTTTATTCTTTCATTCTTTCTTTCTCACTCTCCTCTCTCTCTCTCTCTCTCTCTCTCTCTCTCTCTCTCCTCTCGCCTGTGTCGGATGGCGTCCGCAATTGGTTGTTTACATGTAGTGAGTGAGTGTGGTGGTATGTTCGAAGACAGTCGCTTCTGCCGCCTTCGCTTTCCTATACTGGTAACTAACTCAGAGTACTCCCACACGCCCTCGATATTATCATAATAATACGTGTACTTATCTGCCCCCTTGTTATTCCCTCCGTTTCTCTCGCTCCACTGCCTCTTTTGATAGAAGTTCGCCTCTCTCGGGCCAGGAGTATTATTCCGAACGAGCCTCCGGTTTCCATCCGAGTCTACAAAAAGTTTTATCTCTCCCCCTCTCTCTCTCTTTCTCTCTCTCTCTCTCTCTCTCTCTCTCTCTCTCTCTTTCTTTCTTTCTCTCTCTCTCTCTCTCTCTCTCTCTCTCTCTCTCTCCTCTTTCCCCTATCACCTGTGTAGATTCGCTTGCCGTTGCTGTAATTAGTTTTGCGTGCTTTCTCCTGCATTCCTTCGATGGCTTTCCCATAGCCTCTCCTTTCGCGTCCATGCTAATTCTCTCTCTCCCTCCTTCCCTCCCTCCCTCCCTCCCTCTCTCTCTCTCTCTCTCTCTCTCTCTCTCTCTCTCTCTCTCTCTTCCTTGATCCTGATAGAAGTGCTGGCTGTCAGTCCATCTCTCTCCTATATTGGCTCTCTATGTCCCGCACTCACTATCCAGCCTCTCATTTGCATTCGCCCCTATTCCCACCTCATGTTTTCGTGTGTGTGAGAGAGAGACCCACCAAGCTCTCTCTCTCTCCATCTCTCTCTCTCTCTCTCTCTCTCTCTCTCCATGACTACCCCTCTCATAATGTATATGCGTCCCCGCTCCAAAAACATATACTTTCCCTATTTCTCCATTCACTCTCGCTCTTGACGTATAGTTTCTTGCAATTTCTACGAATTCAGAAGAAACATTAATTTGTTGTGTATGTTCTTTGTGAACAATAAAGCAATTTCAGGAGTTCGTTCGAATGAGTGAGAACATCGAGTTGGTTGGGAACGGGTCGCGTGGTCGGCCGAACGGCAACGTCGGAGGTGCATACCTGCCCAAGTATCGGCCATCCATTGCCTATCCGCACGGTGTGTCACTAACAACACTACCTTGTTTACATGTTTATGCCGTTTTGTTTTCGTCGTGTGCACCATAACTGATTGACCCGGGTTGGATGAGGAATGATAGTGGTTTGGGGCTGGCGGGCGGAGAAGCGGCAGCTCACACAAGTGTTCGTTGATAGCTTTCCCCGGCGAAAGCAATATAACACAATCTCCCACACACCCAAATGCGCCTCTTCTTCCACCATCTCTCTATTTCTCTTCCTCTCTCTCCATCTCTCCAAGTCTTTACTCTCCTCTTGTCAGATACAAGCCTACTTCCTACATACTTCGGTTATGTTTTTGAGTCCAGGCGTCGCTCCGCGAATTTACATGTTTCTCTTCCATGCAATCAACTTCCCGCAGTGTTATAGTCTCTCGCTGCTCTCTCTATGCAATCACTTAAGCTCACCGTACAATACTCTCTTTCTTTCTCTCTCTCTCTCTCTCTCTCTCTCTCTCTCCCTCTCTATCACTCCAATCTCCCGTAGTACACACATGACATCCAAAGCAAACAATATCCCATTTGATTTGCTATCAATAGTCGAATCGCTCTTTCGCGTGCGAGTGAGAAAAAGAGACGGAGGGAAAATGAGGGCAGTCAATTTCGGCTGTCTTTTTCTCATCATCTCATCTCGATTCCACTCTATCTAGCCAATTTCTCTCCCACCAAGACAGGTGTGCTGTATCTATTCCCTCTCCCAGCCTTCTCCTGCTCCATTTCTCTGCTCCTTCTCCTCTCACTCACTCGAAGTTGTTTTTCTATCGCTCTCTCTCGCTGCCTTCATATCTTGTTGTTGTATCGAGTATCCACGAGAGTCAAACCCGAATATGTTATACCTCATCTACCTCCCTCCTCCCTCCCCCCTCTCTCTCTATCTCATCAGTGCCAACTGTCCATCAGTCTAGGATTGTTTCATTTCTTTTAGAGTGTCGTCGCCCCCAGCGGAGCCTCAATGAGAAGTGAGTAGAGGGTGGCAATGTGTTTCCATGCTGTTTGGCAGAAAGTATCCGAGAACTGCCCCCATATCACTTCCACATGCCACGCGCCCTAGCCAGGCAGCCAGTCATTCGATCAGTCTCACTCCCACACCCATGGCGCACTCTGTACTAATCATCACCCAGCGTCAGCCCCGACGGGGAGGAGGTCCTTCCGAAGCCTCACGTCTGTTCTAGATGACGTTGTCTTTGTTTCAGAAGTCACCCTCGGCACCAGCGAAGACCCGTACAACAAGGAGGAGTTGGAACACACGCTCAAGGTACATGATCTTGTAACACTCGATCACTGATACTGATAACATGAACACCTGTTCACTGATGAGAGAGAGAGAGATCTCACCACTCACCACTTTTTCCATCTTCCAGAAATGTTTTTGTGGGTGTGTCTAGGCGCCATGTTTTGCCTTTTGCAGCATTGCATTTGTGAATGTTTGGTGTATTCTCGTTTTTCAGGGACGCGAGTTGTGGCTTTTCGTGCTCTTCTACACATTCTGCGTTCTCCTCATTGTTCTCATGTTCGAGTCGTTCATGCCTGTTCTATTCAACCCCAACTACCCGAATGACCCTTGAGCGACCACGCACGACGTTTATATTTTTTTCGAAGAAATAACACCCAGCCTAGACTGCCTAGGTAATCCCTTCGAAAACGAACACAGCTCCTTCCCCACTCTTCTCTCTCTTCACTCTATCATTTGCTTCCACCACGCGGGTACTGTATATGTTTATTATTACATTTGAATAAATCGATTTACGGTCTCCATGTGTCATCCCATTCCGCCTTCTCCTCCTTTGCCTGCTCCTTCTCCTCCTCCTTCTCCTCCACCGGCTCCTCCGTCAAACGATCGAGAAAGTCGAGGACCCTGAATCGAACGTGCATAATGATGTGGTAGACGCGGATACTAATCACTATACTAGAAACCACTGTTCCGCTGTACTTCTGATTTTTGATACATGTGTGTAACTTGCCTGTCGAGGTTCTCCTTCTTGTCCATCTCCTTGAGTGTGTCCGCCGCGTTTACCTCATTCGTCGTGTATGCGAAGTTGTCGTCGTCGAAGAAGATGCGATTCCTCGAATCCACCCGGTCCAGGATGCGCGGCCAGATGGGCATGAAAGAGATTGGATTATCACTCGAATCATCATTATAGTATATATGGACGAACTTCTGTAGCTGATCATTTGCAGATGTGAGGGAATAGCGCACGTACCACATTCGAAAACAACTTGTGAGAGAGGGGGCAAAGAGGGGGGGGGTTGGAAAAAAATGGAGATGTGTGTTAGATCATGAATTACACGTATGTAACATATGGCCATTGGACATCACACATCACACTACCACACCACGAACATCGTTCCATTGACGTCACTTCCACTTGCACACTATCGTCTACTCATAGCGTGGCCGAGGAGCCTTGTTGAAATAGAACTATGAACTATGGCGCCATATCGTGAGCCTACGCTCAACCTGTGATGCGATATTTTTGAGCCCAACTCACTTTCCAGCTATGTATCCGATGGGCTTGACCCTCTGCCGGACTCGCGAGTCGAAAGTGTTCCTCGCCTCCTGCTTGTATTTCAGGAAGTCCACTAGGTTCTCCCTCGTCAGATCACACAGCCAGCAGGGGAGGAGAAGGAGCAGGAGAAGGAGCAGACGCATGGGGAACAGCTGATTGTGAAAGTGTCCGGATAAATATGGAAGCGACAGTGGCGAACGGGTTCTCGGTTCGCTCTCGAAGTTTCATTTCCCTTTCTCGCTTATCTGTTATCTCACCACCCGCTGACTCGCAACCCGGATATCCAAAACATAACAATCACTCTTCCAATTCCGGAGGAGAAAGTATGTCGGAATGGTTAAAACAAGATCGAGTAAAAATAGAAAGGTATGAGGCGATTCGAATTCGGGTCAAAATCCAAGCGATTGTTTCCGCTCACTCGGCAGTGAGCTGTTTTCACCAATCGAAGATGAAAGTTAATCATTTGATATCAGTCGTTTTCGTGAACTTTGCACATGGAAAAGGTAAGATTAAATGTGTTTACTTGTTGTTCACCTGTTTACCAGCCCCGTTTCTGCGCGACCGTCCTCGCGGCTTGGGTCTACTCCAGCTGCCGACTGGAATGACAGACGAGCGCTCTGGACCCTTCCTCCCCAATCTATACATCGGTAGGCAAAGACATCATTCTCCTTGCTTATCATCCTTTTGATTCAGCTGGAGACAAGGCGGGCGAGAAGCCGCAGTCGGTTCCGGACGTCAGTCTGCCCGGGCAGAGCGCCTCTTTCAGTGGAAGGTATTCGCTATTCACCCCCGCGTTGGGAAGCATAGATAACTCTTTGTAGATCTGCCTTCAACCCATTCACACAAGCGGTCGCCGCCACCTTCACAGAAGATCTTTCCGATGGATGGGGCACCGGATTCGCCATCAATGTGACACCAATCGATAATTAATCGATATCAAATCAAAATCAGGGCGTGAACAACTACAATCTCCAAGTCGCCAAGCAGTTCGATCAACATGCCGATGCACCTTTCGGGAGAAACGACGGGAACTACCAACCATTCCTCACGTCGTTCACTGTAGGAGGAGAATATGATCCCAGGAAGATTCGAGAGGTGCGTTTAGAGCCTTTATTATGTTTGAAATTCAGGACATTTTCAGGTATCCGGACATTTGGATCTACCAATTCCGGGAGTCAATGAAATGTTTGATTTTGATGGAAGAATAATGCTCAAGGTTAGTGGAAACAACAAAGACTGCACGAACAGATTTATATTTATTCACCACGGTGTGAAACAACGGCAATCAAAAACGTTATAGTCGCTGGGGAGATTCTTGCGACAAACCATTCCGTCGTTCGCAATAGGGAAAATTGTCAGGCAGTGGGGCATAAAAGTCAAGTTGATATGCATTTATCCCAAAACTTTACAGGGATTCGGAAATGGAATTCTCAACTCTGCAATGGAGTTTCCTCTCACACTCTCCGACCCCAACGAAAGGGCGCCCTACACATTCAAGTGAGTACCTCTCCCATATCTATACTATGACGTCATACTTGTAGGTACCTCAACTTCATGGCGGATCGTCACATGCAGTATGGACACGTGGTCCCGAATGTCAATCTGTTCCTCGTTCCGAAAGACAAGATCATGCAACGCCTCACACAGAACAGACTCAATCCTACTATGATCGGAAAGAGATGAAACACAAAAAAAACTCTGTTCTATGCTATATGCTGTATGTAATAAAATGTTTTTGATAAAATCGAGCCTACGACAAGATGTGTATACTTATGCATGCGTATTGTGTTTTCGGATTGTATCACACTGTTACATTGTATTGTATAGGTAATGTTTTTTCAA
This sequence comes from Rhabditoides inermis, assembly GCA_963966185.1. Taxonomy (NCBI): domain Eukaryota; kingdom Metazoa; phylum Nematoda; class Chromadorea; order Rhabditida; family Rhabditidae; genus Rhabditoides; species Rhabditoides inermis. Next base: position 320,272 of record CAWZYM010000304.1, read on the forward strand.
ACACTTTTTATGCCGATCAGAGCTTAGGGAATGAGAATGGTGGACTCCTTGCATCCTCCGTAAGTGGCAGTCGTCTGAGAGGCCTGCTTCTCCGGGATGGCGAAGTTCTGGAAGAGGAAGAGAGTGGGGAGGGGGAGAGGAAGAAGGGAAACAGAGAGAGAGAGAGAGAGAGAGAGAGAGAGAGAGAGAGAGAGAGAGAGGGAGGGGAAGTGTACCTGTGACATGGGGTCTCGGATGGAGAGGGAGCGGCTCTCGTCGGAAAAAGACGTGCTGTTCGGGTCGACTCCAGTCGGGGACGAGGCAGGGGGAGGGGTCGACGCGCGAGGCTTCGCAGCTGCCTGCCACCCCTCTCTCTCCCTCCCCTCTCCCCCTCTTTATCTCTCTCTCTCTCTCTCTCGTACCATGTGATATGCGAACACTCCTACCAACGAAATCGACATTCGACCGCCTCCAGCGAACAACGAATAGAAAATGATTCATTTATGGATGCATTCAAGTTCCTATCATACAGAATTGTGAGCACTCAATTAACCATTGTACCCAAATATACACCGAGATCTCGCGAACAATGCTGTCGTGCAGTGAGAGAGGGAAAGGAGGGAGTGGGAAATGTGGTCACTTGATTCTCATGGCGAGAATGCGGAAGACGTTGTTGGAGAGCTGGCTGCCGACATCGAGAATGAACTGGCGGATGCGGCCCACTTCCTTCGTCCATTGCAACACCCCCTCCTCCGACACCCGACCCGACACCAACCTGCAAACTCTCTCTCTCTCTCTCTCTCTCTCTTTCTCTCTCTCTCTCTCTCTCTCTCTCCCCTCTCTCCCAACGCACTCCAGGTTCATGTCGTCTCCAATCTTGCACATCATTCGCAACATGTCATGCACCATCTTCCGCGAGCCCTCCTTCTTGATAATGTCCTGAACACATACAAGTGTACCTACAGTATCCGTCCGTTCTACTACAGTACCCCCACATACCACGAGTTGCGTGTCGAGTTGAAGGGCTGCCAGCTTGGCTGCGCGGCTCGAATTCGCCTCGCGAATTTCAGCCAGCCATTCGATCATGATAGACGCCACCTGTAATGATCTGTGAAAGAGAGAGAAAGAAAGACAGACAGAGAAAGATGGGGGAAGAGGGGAGAAAGAGTGTGTGAGAGAGAGAGAGAGAGAGAAGACGTGAGAGAGGGGGGACTCACGTGTTCCTGGAAGACAGCCAGGGACACGTGGAGCATTTTGAACAGCAGTGACAACACGTTGCGGAACTTGCGAATACACACCACTGGCACCGGGTTCACCTCTGAAACAGACATCTTTATCCCCCCCTCTCTCTCACTCTGTCTGTCTGTCTCTCTCCTCTCAACTCACTGTTCCTCATCATAGCTGACATCACTCTGTTTGATCGATACAGCGGCAGCAGTAACTGTGAAATCTAAAAAAAAAACTAATAATTTGAACAAAACACAGCATCATTGGCCAACGTTGGAGAGATGCTGCGTGAGTCGCTCGGTGAAGATAATGTTGAGTGGGTGTCCTATCCGCGCCACAATCTGAAAAGTCAATAATCGATCGAATCACCGGGAAAAAGTACCTCGATGGCCGTGCCCTCGCCTGACACTCCCCAGCGGTGGAGGGCTGTCGAGCAGATTCCACTCTGAATGAAGAAGTGGAGAGAGAGAGAGAGTAGCGTGTACCTGTTGTAGTGCGTGTCTCCACTGCTGGGCTGGGTTGTACCTCCGCTCGCTCTTCTCCCGACCCACATCGAACAGCATAGACGCGTAGTTAGACAGCACGTCCCCGCAGTACACCTCCTACAAACCAGTATAACATAATAACAATACTATCAGAATGCAGTAACTACAGTACTCTCTTCCTATAGTACTCTCATCCTACGGTACTCTCTTTCTACAGTACTCTCTTCCCACAGTACCCCCCACCTTGATCTCTCTGACCACGTCGTCTAATCCAGCGGCGCGTATCTTGTGGATGAGCTCCGCCTCGTATGTCTGTGCGAGAACGCGGGCCGCGCCAGCCAGACAGAGAGTGAGGGTGCCGGTGGGGAGGGCGGCACTCAAGCAAGCAATCAACACACATCCACATCCACAGGCGCACACACACACACACACACACACACACACACACACACACACACACACACACACACACACATCTTGGTGATGCACTCGACTGCCTCGTCGTCGGGGTCGGTCGTCGTCTGGCTGTCGTCGAGGCACTGATAGAACGCGCCAGAGAACACGCACGGAACGTCCACTCTGCAACATAATAACCGCGTGTCTCCTCCTCTCCCTCTCTTACCTGCCGAGCTCCCGTCTGGAGGTGGTCATGCGAAGGACGAGGTCGAGTAGATCATCCGGCCACAGAATGTACGAGCGCTCGTCCCGCACCACGGGGGGACGGAGAGGGTCCGGGTCACTGCAGGTGAAAAGATCAGAAGAGAGAGGGAGAGGGAGAGGGAGAGAAAGAGGGAGAGGGAGAGGGAGAGGGAGAGGAAAGGGAGAGGGAGAGGGAGAGGGAGAGGGAGAGGGAGAGGGAGAGGGAGAGGGAGAGGGAGAGGGAGAGGGAGAGGGAGAGCCTACTTGTAGAAGGGTAGGTGCTGGTCCCAGTGCGGCACTCTTCCCTCTGTGGCCATAGCATCGAGTGAGGAGAGAAGAGAAGCAACGAAGCGAGACTGTAGACGACCGATCGCATACAGCTGCACAAAATAGTAACTTATTAGTAACTGATCAATAAATCAATGAGTTAACCTTGTGCGGGCAGCCGGGAAGCGTGTTCCACTGCATACAGAGACGGGAGCACAAATCGGCCACTTTACTCACTGACCACGCCTTCTCAGTCAGAAGAAACGGACCGAACTATGAATCGATAATCAATCAATAAACGAAAACCCGACCAATGCGTGGACGTATTCCATAGTGTCGCATAGCTTGTGTGTGTTGTTGTAGATATGGAAAGAGTCTGAAATGTACCAGAGTAGGGAGTAGGCTGACACAACTCACCCCACTTCTCCTCTCGCGATCGAACACTCAGATCCATCGCCCATTCGTTGAAGTGACACAGCATACCATCGATGTAAACGCACACCTCCTGAACTAGACTCGTAAACAACAACAACAACAACAACAACAACAAGAAAACAACAAGAAGAAGCACAACAACAACAACAACAACAACGACAACAACAACAACAACAACAACAACAACAAGAAAACCTTGATGAGTGCGGGCGTGGTGTTTCCCCTGTCGCCTGCTGCGTGCTTGTCCGCATACCGCTCCACGAATCCGGCAAGTTCATCCAAGAGTGGTCGAATCGCGCGGAACCGAGTCGACACCACACCCACCTGGAAACAGAAAATGATTATTGACGTGGTAAATGGGGTGATATGAATGATATGATACATATCATACTACCAGACGGATCTACCTATACCCTCTTCACACAAACGTACATAATTCCTGGGAGTGGTCTTCCTGGGGTCGTTTGCGGGGAAGCAATACAAGGGGTTCACGACCACCTCGGAGTTCACGCCAATCTGAACATGTCATATCATATCCCCCTCTCTTTCCCCACCCTCTCTCTCTCTCTCTCTCTTCCTCTCTCCCTTTCTCTCTCCACCTTCAGTAATCTCTGCGGGTCCTGTGAAAGAGGCGTACACAGAAACGAGAGCAGCTCGCTGCATAACACAGCGGGCGTCAGAATGTAGTCGAACCTAGGTAAGATTATTGAGAGAGAAAGAGAGAGAAAGAGAGAGAGAGAGAGAGAGAGAGAGAGAGACGCACTGCTTTGTCTCGTCCGCCAAGCACTTGTCGATGATCTCGTTCTGCTTGTGGTTGTTGATGGCCACCACACCCACCGGGGAAGTAAACACCTGAGCAAGATTCTTCACTACTCCTGGTATTATTACACCCACCTTATTCAACTCTATGACCTTGTTGGGGAACAACCGAGGCGTGGGTCCGGCGGAGGAGATGGCACTGTCCGGAGATGCAGACACATCCCGCCACATCGCCTCCTCAACACAATGGAATGACAAAGGAGTGGAGAGTGGGGTACCTCCTCTCGGTAGAACTCCTCGTCGTACCAATCGTCCCCATCCCAGAAGTCGTCGTCTTGATCCGACATCTGCAACACTATCAAATTATCCTCCTATCGTCATTCTAAGAAGCGACATAACATATTCTCATATTTCTACCGTAATATCGTAACCCTAAGGAGCGACAACAGATCGAACTATTCTCCTATCGTAATCCTAAGGAGCGATAACAGATCAAATTATTCTCCTATCGTAATCCTAAGGAGCGACATCAGATACTCTACTATCCATACCGTAATCCTAAAGATCAACAACATATCAAATTATTCTTTTATCGTATTCCTAACGAGCGACAACAAATCAAATTATTCTCCTATCGTAATCCTAAGGAGCGATATCAGATCAAAGTATTCTCATATCGTAATCCTAAGCTGAGGAGCGACAACAGATCAAATTATGTCGCCACCACACGGAGCGAGAGCAGATATACAATTTCCATTTTCACCCAAAAAACTCTTTCGAAACAAACGTTATTATTATTTATCACCGTCTCCGAATTAGACAACAATATCCGTACTCTATACACACATTCAACATAATTGAAAGAAAACAGCACGCAGAGACAACAACTATCGACTACAATACAAACTTGAATACATATCAATGAAGACGGGGACACATCGAGTAGTGAGTAGAAGGAAACATCGAAGAAGAGCGAGGGAAACAAACGAGAAACGTAGTGTGGATACGCAGAATTCACGATCGTGAATGCAGAAGGCTGCATGAGCAATGAGCGAGCATCCCTCTCTCTCTCAGGCAGTTCCCTCCAGTTCCATCTTGGTCTTTCCCCTCTGTTTCGGCATCTTCTTTGTGGCTGTGTCCTCCAGTTCCCTGTTCTTGTAGTAGTGCGGAGCTACTTCCAACAACCATGACGACTCGATCTGGCAGATCTAAAAACACAACGTCAATTGCTCATGAAGTTGATATAAACTCATACAAAGCCGGATTAAAAAAAACTCGAATAGAATACAGAATGCAAATGAGGAATTGGGTGGAATTTGAATGCTTCACCTCTCTCATGAACTCCTTTGAGGTGAATACGAGCTCATAGTAGACGACCCACTTGGGCATCTCCTCGAAGAGACACGAGTTGGGATGCGGGTGCACTGTGTGCTTGTGCTTGACCGTCTGAAACAGTCCTCTATTCCATACTCCTCCGCCAGTCTCCTTGCCACCTTGTAGTGGCCAGAGTTGTCGAGCTTGCTGCAGTTGTAGAAGTAGCCGGCAGTGATTGCCTTGCGAATGTTCACGGTGTCCGACGACGACTACAAGCACAAGCGTCATCTCACCCCCCCCCCACGCTCAACTCTCTCTTTTCCTCTCACACACACACCTTGGGCTCGATCTCGACCCTCTCGAGCAGTCCCTCTAGCTGATCCCGAACGTCTCTCGCCTTCTTCATTGTACGGTACTGCACAAAGTTCTCCATGCACCTACAAAGCATACAGATCAGTCTTCAGTCAAACAACAACAACAACAACAACAACAACAACAACAACAAGAACAACAACAACAACAACAACAAAACATGAACAACTTGGACCCACCACTGGGTAGAGAATTCCGTCTCCTTCCATTTGTTGTACACATTGAGTAGAGTGAGGTGGTCTCCGGCCGGCGACCAGAATCCCTTCCTCGCACTGTCTGCGTGGATGATCATGGCCTTCGGACGATAGAACACGGCCGCATTGCACGACAGCATAGCCGCGATCGTCACAATCTCCTCCGAACACTCATACCTCAATACAAATCAGTTAAACAATTTAACTCACATTCAGTTAAACAATTAAACTCACAGTCTAAACAAACACATCAAAATAGACGACCAATGTGTTCACTTTCGCACCTCACGGCTGCCTCACCCACTTCTCACTGGCGAGTATCATCTTGCTCATGCATGGATCGCAGGGGAACTCGGCCATTCTCCTGCCCAGCTTGGTCAGCTCTCCCCTGTGGTTCAGCGCTCCCAGCGCGTACAGTTGCTCCAGAGCAATCACCAGAGTCTCCTGCAATTACAAAATCATCTCTCATCCCCTCTCATTCATACCTGTGGCGGCGGGTCGAGAAAGTCAAAGTGGACCAGGTCGTGGATACCGAGCGACTTGAGCATCAGCACCACGTTGCCGAGGTTGGTGCGCTGGATCTCGGGGATCGGTTGGTCCTCCAGCTCGTGCTTGTACGCCCAGGCAGTGTAGAGGCGGAATGCCTTTCCGGGTCCGGTCCTCCCGGCGCGACCGGCACGCTGGTTCGCCGCAGCTTTGCTGATCGTCACCACATGCAGATGCTCCACTCCACTCCGCGCATCGAACGAGTTCTGCTTGCTGAATCCGGGGTCGATCACATACGAGATGCCGTCAATGGTGACAGATGTCTCCGCAATGTTCGTCGCCAGAATGACCTAAACAAGCGGATATGAAGGAGATAGAGATAATGAGGGGACCATTCCCACCCACCTTTCTCGCGTTGGGTGGAGTTGGCTCGAAGATCTTTGCCTGCAGGTCGCTGGGCAAGTTGGCGTAGATGGGCAGCACGATCAGCTCTTTCACCTTGCTGCCCATCATCTTCATTCTCTCGAGCAGCGCCTCCTGGATCGACTCGATCTCCTCCTGTCCGGTGAGGAAGACGAGGATGTCTCCGGGAAGGGGCTGCGTGAGATGGATCTGCAGCACCGACACTGTCGCCGCGTCCATGTAGTCTGCTTCCGGCGCCTTCGTGTAGTACATGTCCACCGGGAAACTGGAAGCAAGGCATTCAAATCGATGCAGCAACAATGCCTACTCAACTCACCGCCTTCCAGGAATCCTGAAGATAGGAGCGTCGTCAAAGAACGTGGAGAACTTTTCCGCATCCAACGTCGCCGACGAGATGAGCAGCTTCAGATCCTTGCGGAACCTATACTCACACATAAGTTCCGCGCTCCGCTCCGCCCCTTTTGCTCCTCCCACAACACTCACCTCGCAATATCCTTGACAAGTCCGAACAGAATATCCGTGTGCAAGGTACGCTCGTGAGCCTCGTCAATCATCATCACACTGGAATGAGGGGGCGTGGTCAAGAAAGGCGGAGCAGAGACTCACCTGTATCCGGCCAGATCGGGCTCGTTGAGGAACTCTCGGAGAAGCATACCGTCGGTCATGTACTTGAGGACAGTCTTTTCGGAGGTGCAGTCTTCGAATCGAATCGAGTATCCGACCTGCATGCCCAGCTTGCATCCCACCTCCTCAGCCACACGAGACGCCACCGACATGGCTGCCACGCGGCGCGGCTGCGTGCACCCAATCTTACGCCCGTCAGAACAGAAACCCTGCAACACGGAAATGAAGCCACAAACAACATTATATTCAAACAAGAAGAAAGAAGTAAATGAAGGGAAAACGCACCGCCTCGTAGAGGTACTGAGGAAGCTGTGTCGTCTTGCCGGACCCGGTTTCTCCCTCGACGATCAGCACCTGATGGTCTCTGACGGCCTGGATGAACTGCTCCTTGAACGCGTAGACGGGCAGAGAAGCACGCGTCTCGGCTATCGTCATCTTTTTCTTCTCGGCAGCGCTCACCGCAGCCTGCCATCATTCACCACTCTCTCTTCTCTCGTCCGCCCACCCGTCTCACTCACCTCCGGCTCGTCGCTAGTTCCGGGCATCTGGAGAGCCTGGATAAAGTCGATCTGTTCGTCGAGCAGCAGCTCGTAGTCCGGCTGCAGCTTCTTGGCGTCCTTGGCTCCGTAGGAGAGCACGCTGGCCATGAGCTGTTCGTGTTCCCAGCGGGCTCCGTCGCCGCCCGGTCGGTCGTCGGGCTCCTCGACGTAGTCCGTCGGCAGAGCAGCCGCCGCGTCCGGCAGGTGGTAGCTGCATATCACACACGTACATTCACTACACCAACAAGTTTTTTCTTATTATTCTTCTTTTCCCTGCGGCGTGCGGTCGGGTCCTCATTTTGCCCCACCGCCGCCGAATGTTCGGTCATCGACAAGAATCTTTCCCGAGTAACCAGTGAGGCGGCGGAAAGCACTCTTATGTGGAAGCAACTATGGCGCGAGGAGATACTATCTGAGATGGAAGCAAAGGAAACCCCAGAGCTTTTCACGTCAACTGGTACTCTAATGGTCCAGGAATGATTATCGATCACGTATCGTCTTCCCTCCCACCACTAACCTCGTCAGCCTACCTGTCTACCCCGGCGTTAGCCTATCATGTATCTAGCATCTTAGGCACTACTGTATGTTTCATAAAATTATGATTGTGTTGTCATATTGTTGTCATACAGATATAACGATTCCGGATAAACGATTGATTGATTGAACAAGTCTTGCTTACCGCTTGATTTTGATGATGTCTCCGGCCTGTTCGTGCTGCTTGGCGTACTCGAGCACCTTCTTGCGGTACTCCATGTCCTTCCGCTCCTTCTCCGTTAGTCTGCAATGCACACCGTGCGCTCTCCATCCATCCTTCCCTCCCCCTCACTCTTCTCCGGCGAACAGGTTCTCGTCGTCATGGACGATCGCCTCTAGCTCCTGCAGCTTGTCGGCCTTCCTCTTCTTCAGGTACTCCTTCCTACTGAGCTCTCGAATGTCCGAGATGGACATGCCCTCCTTGTTCTTGTTCTCCTCGATTCCCTTTTTCTCCACAATGTTGCGGGTGTTGTCCTTCTCCCTCTTCCGCACACGGGCAGCGAACTCGTCGCGCTCGCGGCGATCACGGTCCAGCTAAATCAATCCATCAGTAAGTCTTCACACAGGCAATGCCTCGTCGCTCACCTCCTCCTCGATCTTCTCGATGTCGCTCTCGCTGTCGTCATTGTGCTTGCTCTTCTCCTTGCTCTTCTCCTTGCTCTTCACTGGCGCCTCATCGTCACTGTCCTCTTTTCTCTTCCTGCTCGTGCTGCTCTTTGAAGCAGACGAACGAGGAGCGGGAGAGTCGTACGACATGGTGCTGAACAACTCACATAACACAGTTGATGTATAGTTATTACTTACGATAGGGATGCATTGAGCCTCTGCAACTCTCGCGTCTTCATCTCGGCAGCTGATGGACCGCGCGCTTTCGCCTTCGGAGCTGAAAGATCAGCACTCACATCAAATATGGAGGTTTCATAAAAAGTATTGTGCTGATACAAAACCACAAATATTATATTTACCATTGCTAGGCAGTTTGTTCATCAACCGTCGGGCGAACGCGCGGACTTCGGGAGTGATATCAAGAGCTTCGTTCGCCTGCAGCTTCCCAATAAAATCATCTGTCGACGAACTCTTCTTAGCGAGGCCGAGAACAAACCTCAACAAACGATAAGAAAACAGAATCTATGTGACAATGTCTTATAGAATACTCACTGGCTGATCGTACGGTCGGAGATTCCGACAACCGAGTGCAGCTCATCGCTGACCCATTGATCGATTGACATCCTGAGATGTCACTGAAGAGATACGCAATCACAATAAACCAGAAAAGAACGGTCAACAACAACAAAAAAAGCGGAGCAAGATTTTTAAATTTTCGAATAATTTTCGCGCGGAGAGGTATTGGAGAGGTCAGAACTGCAGAGAAAAGGAGAGAGCATGAACAAATAAGAGAAGACAGACAGCGAAGTTATTAATAGAGCACGCAAATGTGTTTGAAGTGATAGACATTTATCTCTAATCGAAATAATGTGACGTAACAAAAAGTAGAGCGGAAGCAAAGCATGAAAATAACATGAGCAAATGAGCATAAACACGAATCACCGGGAGAATCAAGAGGGGATGAGTGAGATACCGCGGCGCGAAGAAGAGTGTTTTATACCGGTTCCAGACAGGACAGGGGACGAAACAGTGCGGACAAGGGACGGTGCATATGAACAGGACAAGTGTGTGACATATAGTTACGGTGCACGTGAACAGAACAGGTGTGACATATAGTTAGAATTTGTGAATGGTATATAGGTCAAATTTACTCAAAGCGGTTTTAAAAGATGAGAGGGAGGAGCACCCCACTACTGTATCGGGAAGCTCGTTCCAAACCCTCACTACTCTTACCGCGAAACTACCATATACCAGCGAATTGGAGACGGTCGACTTCCTCAGCTGACGCCTATTCGGTCGTCTTCCGCTCTGGCGAGAAGGCGGAAGTACCTGCAGGATTCCGCTCAACTCATCAGACTCCATGCCCGCCAGTATCCTCAAACCTATCGTAATCCTAAGGAGCGATAACAGATCAAAGTATTCTCATATCGTAATCCTAAGCTGAGAAGCGACAACAGATCAAAATATGTCGCCACCACACGGAGCGAGAGCAGATATACAATGTCCATTTTCCCCCCAAAAAAACTCTTTCGCAACAAACATTATTATTATTTTTTATCACCGTCTTCAAATTAGACAACAATATCCGTACTCTATACACACATTCAACATAATTGAAAGAAAACAGCACGCAGAAACAACAACTATCGACTACAATACATAGTAAGTAGAAGGAAACATCGAAGAAGAGCGAGGGAAACAAACGAGAAACGTAGTGTGGATACGCAGAATTCACGATCGTGAATGCAGAAGGCTGTATGAGCAATGAGCGAGCATCCCTCTCTCTCAGGCAGTTCCCTCCAGTTCCATATTGCTCTTTCTGCTCTGTTTCGGCATGTTCTTCGTGGCTGTCCTCCAGTTCCCTGTTCTTGTAGTAGTAGTGCGGAGCCACTTCCAACAACCATGACGACTCGATCAGGCAGATCTCAAAACACAACGTCAATTCCCCATGAAGTTGAGATAAACTCATACAAAGCCTCTTCCTCTCCTCTATGTTTCTCACCTGCTGTCTGTGTGATCCCCTTTGTTTTTGTATATGTTATAGTGTCACTGAGTGTCCATCTGTTCATACAGCAAAATTCTGCTGCGGCGCCTCGCAAAATTGAACACTTCTTCTTCTGTAGTTGCGACTACCTATGAATGGCAATTGTATTTTTTCTTTCGTTCGGAGTACGAAAAAACCTCTTCGTCGTTGCACTTTAACCAGTTATTACCACTCAAACGATCCGTAGTGTAGTGCCCACCTGAAAGGTTTGTGCACACGATTAGTACACAATTGCTTACCTGCGCCCAAAGGCTTGTGATTGACTACACCGATCAGCGAATATGTTTTATATTTGCAACGATATAGTGAAGACACGGAATACCACATTTTCAATTCCGAATTGAATAAAAGCAAAATCGATGTGATGTCTAAATTCCAAGATTGAATTTGGATCGTGAAAACGAAACTATCATACTTGTATTGCAGAGACAGTATTCGTGGCTTCGTATGACCTCCCAATCAGAGTCAGTCTATAATCAGAAAAAAAACATGACGATTAACATAATAACATGAAAAAAACTGACCAGGTGAAATACAATAATATTGCACTCCAAATAAGAAGCAAAGAGAACCAAAGTATCAGTACTTGTTTCTCCACACCAATTTACCTCTTCAAATATGTCTTCATGTTCTTTTTGGAATAGATCGATCTAAATTTCGAAACGTTATCATTTTGCATAATACAACTCACTGATTTCTTGAGAATGCGATTGCCAGTGTAGTGTCCACTTATCGAAAGACATACAGCTCTGCAATCAATCATTTAAATCCAAAGAACAAAAAAGGCTCACCGTAACAAGGCTCTGTTTGAGGATAAATTTAGTCGATTATGTTGGATTTTGTCGGGCCTTACATGCTCGGCAACGTAATCATCTTTACCGTCAGTGTCTTTGGGCCTGTGCAGAAACGCGTGTTTAAACATTGAAGCACTACCAGTGCCACGTACATGTACAACGTCTCGAGCTTCACGCACCAACTTCTCTTCCACGCTTCGCTAGGCCAGCTGAAATGGAAGGGCGTTGGTGCCGCAGCGGTAGCTGGCGATGGCAATGGAGACGCGCGTGTGTGTGGCAATGGAAACGCTGGATCAGGTGGCAATGCGGCTGCTGGGGCGAGCGTTCTGCATTAGTTTGGATTAGAAATTCATTAACTTGCTTACTCACCCCTTCTCTTTTTTCTTTTCACTTCTTGATGGTCTCGGTTTTTTTGTCAGGCGATTCCGTCTTATTTCACAACTGTTTTTGCGCTTCGCCTTCCGGCGCTCCTCTCTGTTAGGGTAGAAGGTCGAATCCAAATCACTCTTTTTCTCATTCGTCTAAAGCAAAAATATCATTTCTGGGTTTCATATAGTTATAGACCTGCTCGATCGCAATACTGTCTTCGCCTCCTCCCGGTGTGGATCCATGTTCAATATCCATGTTCTACACGTTAAAAACACGACAATGGCTGGGTTACTAGTATGCAATGACTCACATAAAGAAGAGAATCCCTAATTGGTGAATCGTCTCGCTCCTCCATAACATAAATAAACTGAATCAAAATGAAAATACAAAAAATATACGTCCTATGTACCTTTTTAAGAATGGCTTGTATTTCCTTGATTCTCGAGGTATCTACAATCATTAATCTGAATTGTTGTAATGTTATGAACTTGACTAGTTTATAAATATTTTCACCGTGGCAATTTTTTGAATGATATGAACTTTAGTCTCCCACACGTCTTTTTACATCTAAATCGTAAACAAGTTACACTATTATTGAACCAACATTACATTTTACAAGTTGGTGGTTGCATATAATCGCTGTGAAAAGCCGTTGGATTGAAAAACATTCTGTAAACATTAATCCTAGTAACTGTTGTTGTTTGAACACAATTACAACCTGGAAAGTTCATCCGTACTTTCGTACATCACCAAAAAGTACATCATCAAAAAGTACATCACATGACGTCACGAGTACATCACATGACGCCATGTGATGTATAGTGGGTCCCCCGTTTTCGCGGTCCTCCAATTACGAGAAATGAGGCAGACACAAACCAGACAATCGGTCGATTATGGAAATGATCTCTATTCCAAGGGGCGATTGTCGGTTTTGTCGAATATCTTGACCATGAATGAAAAATCTTCAAATTTTGCTACGTAGGTTTGTTTGTATGCCTATCAAGTATTCGCTCATTAATTTTTGTGAAATTTTATTCAATACGAACCGAGTTATTTCCAAATTTGTGTACAAAATAGAGGATAACTGCGAGTTGGTAGCTCAACTTTGATACAGAATAAGAGTACTCTAACGGGAGAAAGAATCCATGATTATACATGTTGAGTTTTTTTCACTAGAAAACTGTTTAATATGGATTTTAATTTTACCCAATTTCATATTTTGCTAATTATTATAAATGCCAGACTAAATTTTCCAAATTTTCGTACGTAGAGGTCCAGTAAACGGGTTTCAGAAGCTACCATCCAAAAATTGTAGAAAAATATTCATCTGCTGAGGAGTTATTTCCGTTTATCGATAAGATATCGATCACGACTTCAATGAGAAAAAATCGAAACTACGAAGACGTCACGTACTCGTTTTTGCCTGAGGCTATTGGTATTCAAATTGGGAACAATCTATCGCATTTCAATCACATTTAGATCACTTTTCAAAATATGACGCGGTTACGGTAGTTGCTGCGCTGGTGGCACAGTTCATTTCCCTACATTGCGTATGCCATCTCATTCACACCGCTAACCGGTCTAGAAAGTGAAAAATTAACTAGCGAAACGCGTCTGGTATCTCAATTTATCAGTCGGGACTGTCACATCTCGTATTCCATTTTTCGTTTCGGCGGACCGCGAAAACGGGGGACCCACTATACTTTTTGGTGAAGTACTGATGTACGGATGAACTTTCCAGATATAGGTTGCCTACTTCTGATCATAGTTAACAAAAAGTGTTTCCATTGTGGAGTCGTAGTTCATTGTTGTACCCGTAAGTTGGCATAGTATTCTGGAAGTGATATGCAATGTGAACTACAGAAACACTAGTCTCAATACTGTATGATGTTTGTTTGACTCACGTTGTTCGGCGAATAATTTGAAATATAGACCGAATACTACTTGATTCGACCACTGTACTTTTATCAAGGATGTGGCACAGCAATTCAAAGGCGTCCTAGATAAACATATTGAATACTAACGCACTAAATTTTACTTTACCTGTTGCTGAAAGTTCTGAAACTGTTCAAAATCGATTCCGATAAGATAACGTAATTCTCTCAATTTTTTAAATAGTACTCCTGATGGTTCTCTCATGGAATTAAATACAGAAGAAACAGCTCTGAAACCACTATGATTATTAAATATCTCGATCAGATCTATTTCAAACAACGCGCCGGATCAATGGAAGATTTGGTGCTCTGAAACGAGACACCTTCATATCAGCTAGAACAGCAACTCCAGTAACATAGCTCTTGCACGCATATAATAACTGTACAACACAGTTAATATAGCATGAGTTTGTTCCACTAGGGTTCACTAGCCTGAAAACGAAAGTATAAGCATAATCAAGAAGCTAACCCTTCGTGGGAAGTCTTGTGTGTATTTTCTTTGTATTTTTCATTTACACTCTCCTTCCACATGCATCTAAAACTTTAGCATTTTCTTCTACGTGGTATAGTGACAATACTTACCTGGACACTCTGTTGCTCATGCCCATGTATTGCAAGGATAGTAGGACGGAACTGCAAAAGGACAGAGTTGCATTTGAGTTTTGGACGGAGTTGCAACACAAAAAGGACGGATTTGCAACATCGCCGAAACGGAGAGCGGTAAAACTAGAATGTTCAATTAGTCAATGTCGTAGTGGAGCGGAGGATTTTATTCACAAATCATTATTATTTTTTTTCGTAAAAAAACGGCTTTTTTCAAACTATTGTTGTATAGTATTGTTACTTGAAACATATTCAGTTGATATGTTATATAATGTTACACAAATTATGTTTATTTTACTACTTATTTTACTATTTTATTTTACTATTTTGCTACTTTTTCTGTTGTTTTGATCGAGAAGAGAGGACCGCGTCTTCGTTCGGCAGTGCCGTCATGACTCTCACCTGTCCTTTTTATTGATAGTTTTCCTCCAAAAATCCAGATCTGTGATTTTAGTCTGTTATTGTTATTTGTTCAGTTTGTCGTTCAAAAGATAAATCCTGTGAAACTGAGATTCCATTGTTTCGAATCATTTTCTCGCAACTCCGTCCTACTCGTTTGCAACTCCGTCCGAGCAATTAAAAGCTACGTCAATAGTACACAATTCCAGCGAGTGGAAGAAATTTGACCAGACCAACAACACTTGAGAAAGTGACTCTCCCCCCTCTCTCTCACTCTCTCGGTCAGCCAATGCACAGCCTACTCCACTTCTATCGATTCTCAGACTCTGTCGCTCTCTTTCCTATCCATCCACTATGTCGCACAGCCTTCTTTCATCTCGATCCACAGTATCGATCAGTCAATACACAGCGTGTATTCCGTCCCTAACATCTTCCTCTTCCTCTCTCTCTCTCTTACTCTCCCACCACGCCATCTCTAACAAGCAAATGGCATCAGGTCACCCCCACAACTCGCTATGTTATGATGGAATCTTGTAGACATGCCCCATACCAAGCCCTAGCCAAAATTAAAAATCTCGGAGAGCACCGGAAGTGTCTTAATTAAGCACCGGAAGTTCACGTGCATTTCCATGCGCGATAGGTCATTGCGCATGACATACCAAAATGAGGACTGTGAAACAACGGTTCGGCGGCCAAGTGGCTAGTGTGCTAACTCGGTATTAGTGATGACTATGGTACGGTCCCCGTTGGTGCAAAACGTTTTGCCAAATTTGAAACACATTTTTACGATAGAAAAAACACAAGTATAAGATCATAGTAAAAAAAAAAATTCAGAAGTTATTTGAGTTATTCAAAGGTTCTCGTGTGCTTCATTTGGAAGATTGATGAAAGGGATGACTAATTCTCCAGCTCCACAGTCGATTTATGCTCTAATAGTGCAAGTAAGAATAAAGAAACCAATTGAAGATCAAAATTCACCCATTTTTCATTTCTGATGTAAATACTTGATGCAAAAATGTGTTTCAAATTCGGCAAAAGTTTTGCACCGGCAGGTACCGTACCTTGGTCGTCACTAATTCTGAATTAGTTCATTAGCCACTAGGCCGCCGAATCGTTGTTTCGCTGTCCTCGTTTCGGGATGTCATGCTCAATGACCTATCGCGCATGGAAATGCACGTGAACTTCCGGTGACTATTTAGGACACTTCCGGTGCTCTCCGAGATTTTTTTTTTAATTTTGGTTAGGGCTTGGTATGGGGCATGTCTACAAGATTCCATCATAACATAGCGAGTTGTGGGGGGGGGGGGGGGGGTGATTTGTTACCATTTGCTTGTAAGAACGAAGGGGAAATGTGATTGGAGTGGTTCGTGACAGAAATGACCGAGGTATGGCAGGGTTGGGAAGAAATGATCAGAGGGAACGCGACACTCACTCGCCTGGTTGCAGTGACGGCACGGAGAGAAATGACCGAGCCAGAGACCGCTTGTCTCACCAAGACCGTTATCCATCGCATGATAATTACGAGAGACATGCGAATGCACTGAACTGTGTCGCGAGTTTGGTGTGGCAAGAAGCATGACGCTGGGCGTGAAACGTCGCACATATGCAGTCGGATATGCTTCTCCTCCATATCTCCACGTCTCACGCATTCATGAATGCACCCCATATAAAGCGCTCTCGAATCGCGAGGTGGCGCCAAGCGGTCACACCCGGGTTACTGAAACTCACCTGTGTATTACTATCATACTGTTCCAGTTATTTGCAACCGGCACGGACGCCGGCGAGAATCCTTCCAGTTATTTGTTAAAACTTTCACCCACCATCCTCCCGCTCCATCCATTATTTCAAGTTCGAAAGCAGCTCCTCGAAATATTTGTTTGATTTCTTTGGCTATTTAGAATTTCCGCGCACCTGCGCATCACAACCGTAATTCAAACATGATTTCTTTGAATCAGCTGTTTGGTTGTTTTTGTTGTTTGTTGATCTTGGATGTTTTTTTTTTATTAATTCGCTGTCTTATCGCCATCTTCTCAAGTTTAAAGAGCTTTAGTACTTTCTCAAAGCGGAGAGTATGTAGTTTCTAAACGGCCGAAAATAAATTTGTCGTGAACACGCCATTTTCGTATTCGTCTATGTTTCATTCTTTCATTCCATGATTGTGTACATGATGTTGTTTATTGCAGTTAAATCACGTTAGAGCTGTCGTGTGCTCTGGCCACAATTAATGAGCATGATGATGTCAGCGCGCGCAGACCAGTACCCGCCCGCACCATCTTCCTTCGACAGTGGAGATGGCTAACATCCGCTGTCTGATACATGATCAGGTAAGCATAACAACAGTTTTCTCGTGATAAGCGGTTATTGTAACTAGTTAAGTTTTTTTAAATCATATTCGCGTGGCTTGCAGATGCCGTCCGTGCCGAGCGCCCTCATCTACCCAACCCGTCGATGTGCATGATGTCCTGCCCTCTCCTACATACAACCCAAAGTAAGGTGTGATGTAATCACTTTAGATAATCTCAATTATGTTCTATTTCTGTTAATCTGAAAGAATCAAGCAGGGAAAGTTGTTACACAATGTCTCAAAGTTGAAACATATTTTGTGCAGGTACTGGGGGATGATGCTCGCGCGTCAACAAATCTACGTCGACCAGCCGCACACACTCCGGACACAAGTTCCAAACCGATAGTCTGTCATGTATAAAAACTAATACGTTTAATACTGACATCTTTTCCCTTTTATGTGAAATGATTTGCATAAACGTGTACTGTAGTGATTGATGTTCCGTGATTGTGTAGAATTTGTTGATGAAAGTGAGGCATGGTTTTTAAAATGAATTTTTTTTTACTTTGAAAAATGGAGGAAGCGTCGAGGCTGGAAGGAATAGGTAGGTCGCAATGCTCTTTTTCTCAGCCGCTCTCTCGCGCTCTGCCCTATTTCACCGCCCTGTGCTCTCTCAGTCAGCGAAAGAGCGTATCTCGTTAGCAATACCCCTGTAACTCTCACGGCAAAGCGTCATATTCAACAATACACATACATTACAATCCAATTTATGAGACAAATTATACACACGGAAATAATACAAACACTTCCATTAACATCTGACAAAAACGGGTCGACAGTGCGGAGTCGCGCAATGATCACTGACGACCCGATAATACCCCGCGCGTCCCCCGCTATCCTAGCGCGCGACACCCGGACGTTTCTCTTGGAGCATGTTCCAAGGGCTTAATATCTATGAGTATGCAACCTAAATTCATACCCAAGGTCTCGTTCGAAGCGTAATTTATCACTTCAAAAAAGTGGTTCCAGGCACAACACCAGAAAAATAATTCTGTAAGATATGGTCAAATTAAACTTTTAATTATTTTTTTTATTTTGAACAATATTTAACCGATTTCAGTGCGTGCGACCACTTTTGTAGTACTGTGATTTATTTTCATGACTTTGAATTAATTTATAATACAGTATTCATGAATATTAAGGCGATCAGTTTTTGAAAATTTCGTAGTGTCGTTCACGTGCGCCGTTTCTTATGTTCGGGACCCGAAAATTGGCGCGCAAACTCGTGGCACGGCTTGAACGGAGACAACTCGGTGTGCTTACTACCTTTTGTTTTTTTGTTTATGTTGTTAAAAAATGTTGTTTATGTTGTTTAGGTTAGTGAATGTTTTCTTCACTGTTTTCATATATATTTTCAGATGAGTAGCGAGTTTCCTGCTCAGTATCTTCACCCCGACAAGTTTGCTCCGAAGCCGCTGCCTGAAGACTTCTATTTTGCCGTCCTAGGACAGTCTGCCAATGACCAAAACGGTACGTACGTTTTATCCATCTCAATGTTTACGAAACGTACATTCTTACTGGTTGTTAGATAACTGATAAATAACGACATTGTACCATCATATTCACAGTAACATAGCCCAGTTAGTCTTGTGCCTTGTCACCTCACCTCGCTTAATTAACTTTGTCACTGATAAGGCATGTTTAGACCTGGACCAGACCAACAACACGTCGGAGATCCACGCGGACTTCCTGCCACCGGTGAGGGCGGAGCCAATAGTCGACAGACTCATGCGAGAGAACCACAAGACGATAGAAAACGACGCCGTCAGACAGGTATGTTTTGCATATATATTTAGTAAAACATAAACACGCATATCCTTAATTTGATTTAGGTAGCATCGACGTCGGCGAACGTGTCTTCGTCGCAGTTCGGCAACCTGGTTCCCCTCTCGTTCGACGAGGACGCGTTGATCAGGGAGGAGGAGCTGCGACGGGCAGAGAAGAGACACAGGGCACTCCCGGCAACCATCAAGAACAAGTACTAGACTACTGGTTATCATGATACTCATACGATCTCTTTTTCACCTATCCCACTCAGCTCACTTGCCTTATGTTGTATAAAAAATTTCAAGTATGTGCGCCTTTTTTTGTTGTACACTCTAAAGCGTTTTATTCGTTTCAATACCTTCACCGATTTGCTTACGGTTTTCATTTGGTTGTGTAGATGAACACGCGGTACGGGGGGCTGAACCACGGCAACTACCAAGGAGAGCCCGAGAAGGTGAGGGGAAGGAGAAGAGAGGGAAACGAGAGAGCACCTTTTCAGCTGTGTTGCAGGTGAACGCGGCGCTCTCCTACCTGGAGCAGCGCGCGACAGACGCCAAGAACCTGACGATGGAGCTGCTTATGCTGCTCGACCTACAGGAGAAGGTGCCCTGGTCAGTCCCATTGCGTATGTAACCGATATTGAAAAACGCGACTATAAATGAGCTGTTTGTTGTTGCACTCGATCATTGGATGTGCAGCGTACATGTTATTCTCACTTGGTTGCATTCATCACTTGTGTTGTTGTTACAACGACACAGGTAATGAATGCAGTGAGAATATCATTATAATACGTTTTACGTACGTTTACGTTTATACGTTATACATTTTTTATCGATTGTTTCTCTCCAGGCCGGACATGCTGGACAAGTTCGCCGCCCTCTCCGGAGCCATGTCGCAGCTCCAGTCGGCACTCAAGAAGAGCGCCTTACAGAACGGTTGGTTCTCTCTCTCTCTCTCTCTCTCTCTCTCTCTCCCCCTCTCCCCGCTTCTCCACCCTCCCCTCCTGCAGCCGCCCACGAGGACCACGGCGCCCTCCTGCGCAGTCACGTCCTCGTCCCCCAGAACCTCTCCCTCGAGATTGACCCCCTTCTGCAGGTGTGCTCGATCGATCGATTGAATGGCTATGTATTGATTGCAGCAAAACTGCGAGATGCGCGTGCATTCCTGGAACCACGACGTGGTGCCGGACTACCTGAGGTGAGGGGAGAGAGGGGCGGGGGTTGAGGGGTCTCGTTGCCGTTGCAGGACGAAGATGAATCCAGAGATGGAAGAGGAGGAGAAGACGCTGGACCAGGAGAGGGGCCAGAAACAGCAGGACCATGTGCAGAGGTGGGAAGGGGAAGGAGCAGGCAGTACATGCAGGGGAGAAAGGGTGACACGAGAGAAGGGAGACGAATTAGTGAAATCAAAGCACAGCAATGTTGACTGAAATTTAGGAGAACATTCATGTGGTTGGTGTATGAGATGTGTTGATGATTATAAACTTTAATGTTGAAAGTTGATATTTTGCAGGCAGATCGTGAACCTGAACAAACACGTGGATATCCTTTTGAGTGGACTGCAGGCGACGGACAAACAGCAGACGGATCTCATGCAGGACCAGGTGAGAGAGAGAGGGTGAGGGTTGGTTGTGAAGGAGCATGGGGGGATAATGCGAGCAAATTCTGTATTTTTTTTATATTTCTTTTCGGTCAATAACATTCATGTGAGTATTGTTATTATCTCCTCACTTTTTATTTTTATTTTCTCTCCTGAAAACTGACTTAAAATTTGTGTGGAAACCAGCTACTTACGTTTAATAAAAGGAGGTGAAACGAGTGATATTTATATCGATGATTGTGCACTCTTTTCAGATTTTTTTCAAAATAAGTTTCCTTCAGTCGCTCCGTGTGTAGAGATAGAGTCTCTTGAGATGGAAAAGTTCGCCGCATTATCCGGAAGAATCTCGAATAGTGTGTTAGTGCGTAGTTGAAAGAAGTATCTTAAACATCTTCCTCTGAATCACATAATCTCCCCTTGCTTGCCAGATTAGTCTCACATGCTCCCTCTCCTTCCCTCTCCTGCCTGCAGAGAAAAAACCCCGGAAATCCCTCTTCTTACTCAGACTTCATTGATGCGAGCTAGAATGAGTGTGTGATTTCTATAGTATTTATTATCGATTATTTCAGCCGACGTTCAGCCGCGAGGATACTACGAAGCTGGTGCGCGCTATTCTGCTGGGAGAAGGTCTGCCTTCGCAGCGTGCGCAGGTGCAACAGGCTCCGCCCCCTCAGGCTCCGCCTCCCCAGTCGACTGCTGCCCCTCCACCACAGCCAACTGCGTCTGTTACAATCAGGCGGTAGATCACATATTTCATTCCAATAATCTTCCACATTCATTGATTTTGTTATTTATGTTGTACATTCGTGGATTGTGATTGTGGTTTGTCAATAATAAATGTATTTTTGTGAGATTGAGTTTTGAACTGAACGAACTGTTTAGCAGTACTTTGTCTGCTTCGCGCAAACTGCGCCGTATCTTTTTCGGGTTTGAAGATATCATCTATGCACTAGTATTAGCAACAGGGAAGTGAAATTGTTGTTGGTTGCTGGTATTGATCGATTGTTTGTGTTGTGTGTTGATTAATGACTAGCACTGCAGGATGTCTGGGGTGCAGCGATGGTCCCGCCCCGGCTCCTCTCGATGCGACTTCGTCGGCGTCGAACCCAGATTCGGAGGTTTGTGTGAATGTAAACTTTATAATGTTAACTATTTTGTAAACTTTATATTGCTATTCTCAAGTTTTGAATACGTAGTCTTTCGTTAATGACGCGTCCTTTTCCTCTCTTTCGGGAATATTATAATTACTGCAGTCAAACATCACATTCAATGAGTAAATTGTGGCATTAGTTCCGCTGCTTGCGCCTCGCTTCACTTGTCTAGGTTTTCTGTCAACTTCTCTTTCGATTCACTGCTTCAGTTTCTGTTATTATCACTGAGTTGAGTAGTGTTATCGTTATCGCGTACATCCTAGGCATCTCTCCCTGTCCTCCGACCGCCGACCGAAGACCTTCCCAGATGGTCGGAGCAAACCTCGAACTACAGGCGATGATAGACGAGTTCACCTGGTCCGCTAAAGAGTCCAAGTGAGTGGGAGAGGACAGGGGGAGGGAGGAAGGGTGAGAGAGATTTTGCAGGTGTTTCGACGTGGAAAATCTGCCGCCAAGTCTCCTGCTGAGCTCATCGAACGAACTGCAGAAGTATGTGGATGTCGGAGGGCCGGGAGAACAACAGGTGGGAGGAAGGAAGAGAGGAGAGGAGAGGAAAGCTGTTTCAGATGATCACAGTGCTTCTTCCGTGGATGCAGGCGAGTGTGCGATGCGGAATGGGCATCTCACTGGGCGAACTGAAGCAGGAGCTGTTCGCCAGGCTGACGAGGTAGGGAGGGAAGGGGTGGGTGTATGAGAGACTCGCCTGTCAGGATGTGGTCCCCTTCTTCTCGCGCCTCCTCCGCTCCTGCTGACTATGTGTTCCGCGCAAACTGCGAGTCGACAAACGAAGTGGAGGAGCTGTACGACGAGACACTGCCGTTGTGCAGGTAGGCTCTCTCTCTCTCTCTCTCTCTCTCTCCTTCCTCCCTCCCTCCCTGCCTCCCTCTCCCTTTCCATGTTTATATCTTTATCTCCCGTTTCCCTGTTCAGATTGGAACTTACCCAGCCCTTTCCCTTTCTCATGCTACACGAACCGGAGGGAGTGAGCACAGAGCGAGAGCTCGCCGCGTCAATAGGTGGGCGTGGTTTGGAGGGGCGGGACTTGATGACTATCGTTACAGGCCAGGCGATTGGTCTGTCACTGGGTGAGGTGGAGAACCGATTGACTGAGGAGCTCAAGGAGTATAGATTGAAGATGTACGAGGGTGAGTTGGCAATCGACACGCGTCTCTCTCTCTCTCTTTCTCTCTCTTTCTCTCTCTTTCTCTCGCTTTCTCTCGCTTTCTCTCTCTTTCTCTCTCTTTCTCTTCGACTCTCTCTCTCTCTCTCTCTTTCTCTCTCTCTCTCTGTGTGATTGTCTCTCACTCTCTCTCATCCCTTCCCTCTTTCAGTCACTGTGTCCGCTGTGGATTCTCGCGGCGCGGGTGGTCTATCCCACCACGCATTCCCAGAAGAGAAGAGCATAGAGGGGAAGGGAGGCTGCCCCGAGTATCTCAACACCAAGATCACATGTGAGTGAGCAGAGAACGGAGAGAGAGAGAGAGAGAGAGAGAGAGAGAGAGATGCTTTCCAGCTGCCGCCCTCCATTACCAGATCTTCTATCGCACTCGGATCGACGAGGAAAGGAATGAAGACGGCAACGCATTGTCCGGTCAGCTATTCATGTATCCATTTCTTATCTTTTTTCAACTATATTCACTTATTCACTTTTAGGGAGGTTCTAAGATGCTTTTTGTGCAAAACTTTACCCACCCCCACCTTATCTGTCTAACTCTCTTCAGCGCCTCATGCTCTCTTGGGCAAAGTTTTGGGCGTGGGTAAAGTATGACCAAAATTTAGGTTCAGTTTCAAAACGTGACCCCCAGTCCAACAGCGAGAAACTTAGGGCAAAAATGGAAACTTTACCCTTCTTTGACCCATAACTTGTGTCAAATTTCATCTTAGAACCTCCCTTAATGTCGTAGCTGCGGGGTGCTCGGTTGGATTAAAGATGACATCGAACTTGATTAAGCAAATTTTTATTTGGTGTATCAGTTTGCGACTGTCGGGTTGAGTCGGTGTTGTGTGGATAGCGATGATGGGCCGAAACCTGTTAATGTTAAATAGAACACACAACACATAAATCAAGTATAGCTTATAAAAACATCACTCACTTGCTCTCTCACTCTCCGAGATGATATTGGCGGTTGCCAGTGAGACAACGAGAATCACTGTGAATGAGATGGAAAGTAGGCGGAGCATTGAGGGCGGAGTTTGCGAGGCGTATAAACAGCTGGAGCGGAGAACGGCTTATATGAGGCAATAGTGTAACACGTATTGACTCGGTCGGAAACGTGTTTTGCTGCTTACTTGCACTCATTCGCCACACAAGTGTGCCTATTTGTATTGTTGTTGTGATTTAGAAATGGAGAACAGCATGTTTATTAGATGAGAGTAGATTGGGGGGGGGGGGGTACGTGGAGGAGTTTACTTTTTTCCGAGTGCTCCCTGGGCGCCTCTGAATGCGTCCTGAGCAGCTCCGTTGGCCGCGGTGACAGCTCCTGCAAGAGAAGAGGAGGGATAAGGGGGATTGGAGAGAGTCAGACACTCACCGGAAGCGAGTCCGGCGGTGGATCCGACCAGGTCGGCCTGTGTCACAGCCACGAGAGCAACAAGGAGAAGAAGGAGAAGGAGGGAGGAGAGGAAGCGCATGGTTGCTGGTTGCTGGGTGTGTGTTGTCCAGTCGAGACACCCTTCGACTTTTATACCGCGCGACTCGATTGCAGAGGTGTAACCCTCTTTCACGCCATATTCGGAAGTGAATGGGGAAAGGCGAAAACAGGGGATTGCAAGGTTGAAAGAGTAGTATTCTCGCTTGTTTTGACAGTGTTGACAGGGTTTATATCCTGCGTACATTTCTGTGGTAGTGTGGGGTGATATTGTTGTGTGTGAGTGAATGCGATATGATCGACTGGTTACTTTCCAAGAAAATAGTAGATGGATCCGAGAAAACCAACGGTAGAAGTCATATTCAATAGTGAAAAGTATCCTTGGCTCCACCTGCTGCTCCGTTCGCGATAGCTGAAGGGCGTACGACTCAATCCCCCTCACTCACCCCTCACCGTAAGCTGCTTCAGCGGCAGATAACAAGCAACTGCCTTCTGGATCGGTCCAGCTTGGATGAGTGCCACGTATGTATTACTTCTAGTATTTTGTATTGTGTTGGTCTGTCCAATAGGCTTGAGAGTGGTCTGAACAGAAGTGATGTTTATTAATGTACATATGTTACACGAGGTGATTATGGGGAGACGTAGTTGGGTGCTGTTGAATCAGATGTGTCCGAGCGCTCCGTTGACGACTGAAACTAAGTGTAAAGTATATTATTGTTAGATGGCTACTCACTTCCGGTGCCTGCCTTGAGTGCGCCCTGAGCAGCACCGCTGGCTTCATTGAGTGCACCGTTGGCGAGTCCCTGTCCAGTCTTGAGTGCTCCTTGGGTCGCCCCGGCGGCCCCGTTGACTGCGCCCCGGGTGAGTCCGGCGGCGCCGTGTGCGAGTCCGCGTGCCCCGTTGATGCCCGCCCGGCCCGCTCCAGCCGCCGTGTCCACCACACCGGCATGGACGAGGGCAAGGAGGAGGGAGACGAGGAGGAGAGCGAGGAAGAAGCGCATCGTGGAGGAAGTAGAGGGAGGGAAGTGGGAGCAGAGACGATATGTTCCCTCTGAAACTACCCTCCGTTTTATAGCACTCAAATGCACTTTAGTATTTGAGTAGTTATCTGGTAGTAACTAGGTGTTTTACACCCGTGTGTTTCAATGTATTTGTTAAAAGCAAATAATGATTGTGTTGTGTGGGAGGGTACGGTGGATGGATGGCGTCACTTGGTGAATAGTTGTTTTCGACAGCAGTGAACGCTGGTCAAATATTATGGGGTAACCCGACGCTAAGCCGACTGGAGTTGAATTGACACATCCCGGACGTGATCACTGATCATTGAATGACATGTGATCAAACTTTTAAAAACTAATAATTATTCGATATTCAGTGACTGTGGACTTTTCGGCGGATCTGCGACCGCGAGGACTGGTGGAGAGAGCACTGCAGATACTGGGGAACAGGATTGATAAGGTACGAAAGAGAGGAACTGAGGAAGAAAAGAGCGAAGATCATTTCAGGAGGAGAAGGCGGACAGCTTCATTCTCCAACTGGTCGGAAGGAAGAGCTACCTGACTACCGACAATCTGCTCATCAATTATGGGGTTTGTCCGATGTTCACATCCCTTCTTATCTGCCCGCGCAGAGTGTTCGCGCTGCGCTCGAGAACTACCGTATTCCGCAGTTTGTGCTCCGGAGACAGCTGACCGTGCTACGCGACTATCCCAAGCCACGGGCCATCCATAAGGTGGGAGAGAAGCGCGAGGGAGGGAGGGAGGGGAGAGGGAGAGAGAGAGAGAGAGAGAGAAATGAGGGAGAGAGGGAGGGAGATCGGAGATGTGCTCATTCAGCCAGCGTACGTGCGAGCTCGGGACTCCGCAGTGGCAGTGCCCAGCAGTGGAGACGAGTGGATCAAGCTGTGGGACATCGACGACATGTTCAAGGTGGGCAAAGAGGCGTGTCCTAAATGGGCGGAGCTTGCAGATGCGTCCTGTCACGTGCTCTTCCATCTCGTCGGCCGCATCCGCGCAGATTTATGTGCAGATGGCCGTGTTTGTCGGAGAGAAAGTGAGTGGAGGATTTATCGATTTTTTTAATTCAAGAAATATTGATTTCAATGTTTAGGTTTGCCTGTGCCAGAAATCGAGCGGTCGCGTGTCGATGCAAAATCCACGGTGGCTGGAGGTGAAAGAAATTCTTTCTCTCTCTCTCTCTCTCTCCCCCTCTCTCTCTCCTTTTCATGTTAATTGGTTTTCAGGACTTTATCTCGTTTCCATTTTACATGAAGGACATTCCGTCGACTGCGATACTATGTCTCGCACTGGTGGAGGAGAGACAGGCGAAGAAGGGAAAGGGGGTGGGTGTGGGAGAAGGGAAGAGAGAGAGAGAGAGAGACTGTGTTTTAGACAGAGGAGAAGCTGCTCGGTTGGGTGAACATGCGACTGGTCGACTGGCGGGGAGAGTTGGTGCAGGTTAGATACAAATATCGCACTTGGCGTAATCGTAATCTGTCCTCCAGGGTCAGATCACTCTGAACCTGTGGCCGGCAGAGCGCGGCAGCGACGGGAAGATCGACGGGCGGTGGGCGAACCCTCGAGGGGAGCTGGGCATGAGCGAGAGGAAGGGTGCGTGGAGAGAGGGGAGGGAGGGATAGAGAGAGAGGGTTAGGAGGAGAGAGGGGGGGAGAGGGGAAAAGGGAATGTCTCTCTCTCTCTCTCAGGCACTCCTCGCGTGGTCATCGAGCTGCCCGTATTCGGGGGCCGCGTCCGTCTCCCGAACGACGAACAGTTCGCAGAGTTCGTGGAGAGCCAACTCAAGTGGGGACAAATCGAGAGGAAACCCAAAGAGGACTTTAAGGTGGGACTGCATGAAGACTGCCGTCCTCTCACTCTCTGTCTCACTTCTTTGATCGTTACAGAGCACCGACAACGCGGTGATCGAGTTGAAGACGCTGTTGAGACGCCACGGGCTGGGCGCGGTTCTGACCGAAGACGAGGATAAGCTTGTGTGGGATATGAGGTAGGAGAGAGAGGGAGAAAGAGAGAGAGAGAGTACGAGAGAGAGAGAGAGAGAGAATTTCGCAGGTACTTCGCTAGCCGCCACCTTCCGGATGCTCTAGTGATGCTGGCTGAGAATCGGGAGGTGTGGAAGGGAAGGTAAGTGGGCGGGAAGATTGAGGGGAGGGACAACTGTTTTCATAGGGAGAAGTATGCGGAGCTGTTTGTGCTGCTACGAACTCGGTGGGGCAAGCTCAGCAAGGGAGCCGCTATCGATATACTCGGTCGGAGGTGGGTGGCGTGGAAGAGAGAGAGAGAGAGAGAGAGAGAGAGAGAGAGAGAGAGGTTCGATTTGAGTGGTACGGATGGTCGTGTGCGGGCGTTCGCAGTTCGCCAGCTGGATGAACAGCTCGATAAACACTCCATCTCGCTGTACCTCCTCCCGCTCCTCCAGGTCAGTGTCACCGATTCTCTCCGTATTCCTACTCCTCTGCAGGCTCTGAAATGCGAGTGGTGGGCGGAGTCTGCGCTGGCTGAGCTGCTTCTCAAGAGGGCCCTCTCCGAGTATCGCGTCGGACACAAGCTCTTCTGGCTGCTGAGGGGTTGGTGGAGCAGTGGAAGAGGAGGAGGAGGAGGAGTGTGTGCATTGCAGCTCTTCTGTCGGAGCAGTGTGATGAGTGTGGGGGCTCTCTGTCCCCGGGCGTCCTCCGCACGGCTCTCCTCATCGAGGCATACCTCCGGGGAAACGAGGAACACGTGAGGACTGTACTCAAACAGGTACTGCTGCCTATCGGTTTCGTTTGTTAAAAGTCTCGTTTTAGGTAGAGATGGTGGATCGTCTCACTCGGCTCTCAGTCGTGATCAAGGGATACAAGGAAAAGGACGCGGCCACCAGGGTCCGTCTCTCTCTCTCTCTCTCTCTCTCTCTCTCTCTTTCCTCCCACGCGTTGATTGCAGCGTCTGCGGGAGGAGCTGCGCGAGCAGTGTGCGTACCTGGAAAACATCGACTCTCCCCTCGATCCCACGTCTACACTCGGAGACCTGTGGTGAGTGAGAGAGGGAGGAGGGGGATGGGAGGGAGAGAGAGGGGGGGGGGGGTGGGACGGAGGCTACTGTCCACTTGCAGCATCGACGAGTGTCGCGTCCTCGGTAGTGCCAAGATGCCCCTCAGATTGCAGTGGAGGAACATGAACCCGCTCGCCTCCGAGTATCTCCCCACCTATGGCATCATATTCAAGAATGGAGACGGTGTGTTTTTCGAAGGGCGTGACTTCAGGAGGCGGAGCGTGCTTGTTGCAGATCTGCGGCAGGACATGCTGGTGCTGCAAGTGCTGGAGGTGATGGATGCCCTGTGGAAGAGGGCGCAGATGGAGTGCTGTCTCTCGCCCTATCCCGTGCTGCCTATGGGTACCAAGGTGGCCCCTCCCCTCTCTTTCCTCTCCTCTATCTCCATCCTTCCTCTTTCATCTTTCCTCTCTTCCTATGTCAGTCGATAAATTTTCAGATAGGTATGATCGGTGTGGTCAGCAACTGCGCCACGATCTTCGAGATCCAGTCGGAGGGAGGAAAGGTGGGGAGAATGAGAGAGATAGAGAGACAGAGAGAGAGAGAGAGAGAGAGAGAGAGAGAGAGAGAAGCATACAGACAGAGGAGGAAAGGGATAGGGTCTTGTGTTCAGATGGGCACTGCGGTGAAATCTCTCGAGACGACATTCATCAACAAGTACATCCGCCAACACACCACGGCCAGCAAGGAGTGAGTAGGCGTGGTCTGAATGGGCGGAGCCTATACATTCTTTTCAGCTATCTCGAGTGCGTGGATCGATTCATGATGAGCTGTGTGGGCTACTCGGTGGCGACGTTCATCATGGGCATCAAGGTGGGTGTGGCTAGAGGGGCGGGGTTTGATATTCTGTTGACTGCAGGACCGGCACAACGACAACATCATGATGACTGCCGATGGGAAGCTCTTTCATATTGACTTTGGTCACATTCTCGGACATGGAAAAACCAAGCTTGGAATCCAGAGGGACAGGGTGAAATTTAGCTCTCTCTCTCTCTCTCTCTCTTCTTCTTCTTCTTCTTCTTCTTCTTCTTCTTCTTCTTCTTCTTCTTCTTCTTCTTCTTCTTCTTTTTACTCTCTCTTTATCTCTCTTACTCCCTTCCCTTTAGTCCTTACCATTCGTTTAGGTTCCTTTCGTTCTCACCGAGCACTTCCTGTGTGTGATCGGCAAGGGTAAGCCAGTCAGTAAGGACAGCCACGAGGTGATCAAGTAAGTGGGCGGAGCTTGAGGGGGTGGAGTCAATTGGTGATTGCAGGTTCAAGCGCTTCTGCATCTCTGCCTATCTGCAGTTATGGGAGGAGCGTTCCCTCTTCGTCTCCCTCTTCACTGTGATGCGGTCGATGAAACTGCCCGAGTTGAGTACGGACGCAGACCTAGAGTACCTCAAGGTGGGCGTGGCTTGGAGGGGCGGGGCTTATTTCATGCTTGCAGCGCACTCTCTGTGTGTCGGACGATGATCGAACGAGGGCGGAGCGGTTCTTCTCGGATACGTTCGAGGAGGCTTTTGCTGGCAGCTGGAGCACCAAGACAAACTGGTTCTTCCACACTGTGAAACACCTCTGAAGGGGGCGAGGAGAAGCCAGAGTGGTTGTATATTGACTATTGTATTATGGTAACATGTCGGGTTAGATTTGAAATCGTAGAGCTATGTTGTTTAGTATCATTCCAGCATATTATGTTGTTAGTGTGAATTAACACCGCATCTTTCTTGAAGTTCTTCCCAGATTATAGGCGACTTCCTTTCTTTTATGTCATTCTTTCCTCTTTTGTTTCATTCATTCTTTATGTTGTGACTAGTCAAAAATTGTATCATTAGCAGAGAAATTTATATTTAAATTTTTCCATATCAATGTCTTTATAAGGCACAATCACGGATCGCAGGGCAAGGAATGGACATGATGCATGTAGTACAGTATCTACTCTAACAATATGGCTACGCATGTTGGTGAGAGAAGGTATTCAGTGGATTTCGACCTGAAATATCGATTGATTATCGGTTTGTTTGTTCAATTCACTTACGTCATTGTATTTGCTCTTGAGGAACTCTTCGAGTTCCTTGACGTGCTCCTTGTCCCTCGTCTCCGCCACCACCTTCACTTTCACCTGAAAAGAGGGAGGCTGAGAGAGTGAGAGAGAGAGAGATGGGTGAGACTGACGGAGAAGACGTCGGTCCTGATCCACGCCCTCTCGTGGAAGATGTCCTTGATGGATGCTCCCATGTGTGCGATGCGAGTCGTCAACTCGGCGATTCCTGCAAGACGGCTGCTGTTCGCCTGCACAGTGTCTTGTGTTCCCTCACCTCCTGGCCTGTCACTGACGATGACCTCCAATCGAATGAGTCGTCCGTCGACCGCCAGTCCCCTCTCGATCGTCCGACCCAGCACAGTCGTGTCGATGTTTCCTCCCGTCAGGATCGACACAACTCTCAACAGAAAGGCTTAGTTAGTGGAAAGGGGGAGAGAGGCTCCCACTTCTTTCCCCGCAGCTCCGGCAGCTTTCCGCTGAGAATAGCGGCTAGACCCACAGCACCTCCGCCCTCCACCACTGCCTGAAGAAGGATTACAAAGATGATTTTTTTTACCGTTTTGTTTATGGAATGGAGTAGTTTTATATATACAACTTATTGACTCGATCATGTGTTGCATAACAGCAATCTGTTGACAAGCGCTACCTTTTCCATCTCGATGAGTCGTAGGATGGAGAGAGCAATGCTCTCCTCATCCACCGTCACTATCTTGTCCACCAGGCCCATCGCAGACGCCAAAGAGTTGCCGCCCACAGTCGGAACGGCCAGACCTGCATGTAAGCAAATATTATGTATGACTGCACATAGTTCTGATACCGTCGGCGAGACTGCTTCCACTCTGTGCGGTGACCACTTTCTCGGCTTCCATAGCCTGTGTGAAAGAAGGGCAGAGCTCTGCCTCAACTGCCTAGAAGGAGGGGAGAGATGAGTGGGATGAGTAGAATGAACAAGTGCTCAAACGTTGTGCAAACCTTAGTCTTGTAACTTAATTGGAACCTGGAAGACCACTGCATGAAAGAAGGGGGAAGGAGATGAGAAGAATGATAATAACAGAAAGATGCTCACAATGATCTGTACAGCTGGCTTGAGGGTCTTGACGGCGACGGCGACTCCGGCGATGAGACCGCCCCCACCCACAGGCACGATGATCGCGTCCACGTCGTTCACCTAAAGGAATCTCTCTCCCCCCTCTCCCTCTCCTCCCTCCCCACCTGCTCCAGAATCTCCAGCCCTACAGTCCCCTGTCCCGCCAGTATATCCGGCGCATCGTATCCGTTGATGTACTTGAGCTTGTGTTCTGCCGCGTATCGCATCGCGTGGTCCTTCGCCTTCCCGATGTTCTCACCCTGAATATCACATGTGGGGGCGGGACTTGGAGGGGCGGTACCTTGAGGATGACGGTGGCGCCGTAGCTGCGACAGAGGGAGATCTTCATGAGAGGAGCGACGACGGGCATGACTACGGTGATAGGGATGTTGAGGCAGCGACCGTGGTAGCACATGGCAAGGGCGTGGTTGCCTGCAGAGGAAATCAGTCTCTCTCTCCTTCTCTCCCTCTCTCTCTCCCCCCCCTCTCTCTCTCTCTCTCTCTTCATCTCTCTCACCGGCACTGGCTGCGATAGCTCCCCTCTTCTTCTCCTCATCTGAAAGACGCGAGAGAGCGTAGCGGGCTCCGCGTTCCTGCAATACACAATACGTGAATGCAGGAACGTTTTACTAGTATTCACCTAAAACAAATTATGTAAGTACAGTAGGAAGTAGGTATTACTGTACAGTAAGTCACCAGGTATTCAAGTTTATCATTACGACCTTGAAGCTTCCAGTAATGTGCAGGTACTCTTTCTTGAAGAACATATCGATTCCGACTTTCTGAGAGATCTGAGTGCACTTCTGAAATGAAAGGAATGAAAATGTCAATACTCTCTAATCAATATCTGACCGTGCATGGCGTCTTCTCGATTCCAGATTTGATGTTGAACGCAGCGGCAGAAATGTCGGAGAAGGTCACCTGGAGAGGGAAAGGTAGACAGAGAGAGAGAGAGAGAGAGAGAGAGAGAGAGAGAGGGAGAGAGGGAGAGAGAGAGAGGGAGAGAGAGAAAATGTGAGAGAGGTACCTTTTTGGGGTTAGCCGGATCACAGTCGGGATCGTTGTATACCTCAGCGTCTGAAAGAGCATTTTCCCTCCAAACTTTATTGACCGTTCGCGCTGTTCTCTCTTCAATGAGAGATATCACCTTATCACCACCCTTTGTCTGTGTTTTTGTGCCCGACGGTGATTCAATCTCTCTCATCCCCTCTTCGTCAAATTTTGATCGCATTAAACGTCTATCACGTGCATTTTATGGTCAAAAGCGCGTGGCTATTCTGTTTATTGCAACCACATGGGACTATTCTATGACAATGTTCTGTGTAGTTTGGTTCGTTATCTTGAGAAAAATAACATGGGCGGGAACAAGCACTATTTTCGCTATCGCTCAACAAACATGATACATTTTAGCTTTGTTATAAAACGGAGAAACAAATAAAATAAAAAAAACGCAACATACCAACACTGGGCGGGCTGTCGCTGTTCTTTCCGTTCTGCCCACCATGCTCCTCCGCGAGGTCGGAGTGGAGCTTGCGCACCTGAGAGACACGTCTCTTCCCCCCCCCCCTCTCTCTCTCTCTCTCCTCCCCCTCACCCTCTTGTTGTACTCCAGCCCATCCTTGATATCGCTAGTGGTCCTCTTCCTCTGACCGATCGCCAGCTTCCTCGCACCGGGAGAGAGAAGAGGCTTCGTAGCAGTGTGAACCATGCCTAGATTAGTCAATCAATACACATAATGACAAACACAACAATGCATTCGTTGACGGAATGTGATATGCAGAGGGAGTGATGCGATGATCACGATGGTTTGATCTCGACCGGCCCACGTGGGTGGAATGGCTAATCAAATCAGAATCACCAACCAAATGAAACAGACACCTTCTCTCTCATTTCACCGAAATAGAAAAGGGCGGCGGAAGAAAGACTGACTGACAGCAGCGTTCGGCCACAAGATATATGATGGAAAAAGTCACGAGATTGATGGTGTGTACTATCAGTATTTATCAGTGATAGGGATGACGGCTAGTTCCTCCGCGGTTGCATGATTGTTATGAGCAAAATGAACTAATGAGAGAGGAATTTGCTTTTTCCGGAGATGTGATACAAGCGGTAAACACATTTCGGAGTCGGATACGGCAGTTGAGTGGTTGAGTGGGCGACTCTGCTTGGGCAGTTTGAACCGTCTATTATATACTCGTCACGCACAAAGCGATGCAAGAGAGGGTGGGCGATACCCGGTTTATCGCCCAATCAGACGCACTTACTGCGGTCATTTCAGCGAACAAACCATGCGGAAATAACAAGAAAGACTCAAGGTTGCAAATGCCATTTTTTTATTTGCGGGAATGGGACGGGAATGTGGGCGGGTGTTGGGTGGGCGGGACTTACAGCGGGCAGTTGCTGGTGGATAGATCAGGGCGAGTGAGATATTTGGACATACACAGCGACTGAGGGAGGGTCAGGGGCGAAGGGACTTTCAGCGGGGCGAGGGAATGGGGAGACGGGGAGAGGGGGGATGGGAAAGGAGGTCCTCTAGCGGGGCTCCCTGGTAGTAGTGGTAGCCTTGGCGGCGGTGGTTGTCTTCTTCTTCTTAGCAGAAGCTACTTCCGCCGCCTCAATACATATACTGTGTTTGTGATTCCATGTTCTCTCTATACCTGGGCATCCCTGAGATAGCCGGCGATGTTGTTCATCTGCTGCTGCATGGTATCCATGTTCTCGTGGATACTTTCGATGCGCGGATCGCGAGACGCTCCCAGCACCTGCAACTTCCCTAATTCTCTCCCTCCTTCTCTCCTCTCTCCCTCTTTCTCTCTTTCTTCCCACTCACCGCATCTACATGGTTGTCCTTGAGGTTCTTGAGGGATCGGATGACCTGCTTGAATGGCAGGTCTCCGAGGTCTGCCACTGGCTGCTGGCCAGATTGCCCGCCCGGAACTGGAATGAGATCTCTTTCCCCCTCTCTCCCCCCTCTCTCTCTCTCTCTCTCTCTCTCTCTCTCCCTCCCTCCCCCTCCACCCACAGTCGATGTCCATGCTCTTGAACAGCTGTTTGGTGGTTTTCTCGGCTATCTTCTGCTGGAGCAGAGCCATCGGGTCCACCTGCATCATCATCTGCGGCTGTTGCACCTGAAAGTGGGGAAGTGAGTGAGATAGAGATAGAGATAAAGAGAGAGAGAGAGAGAGAGAGAGAGAGAGAGAGAGATACAGAGAGACAGAGAGACAGAGTGATAAAGAGAGAGAGACGGCCACCGGGTGGTAGGGCATCGGCTGCACTGGCGCGACCATCGGCATGGGGGCCGGCGCGGCGTACTGAAACAGTCGTGTCGATAGGAGTCGTACAAGAGTATTCGTACCATCGGCTGGGCCATCATGGGAGCTTGGTAGACGGGAGCGGGCTGGGCTAAGGGGATGTTGACGGGAGGGAGATGGTACGGAGCGTACATGGACCTGGGATGGGGTGAGAGAGAGAGAGAGAGAGAGAGAGAGAGAGAGAGAGAGAGAAGGGATGACTTACTTGAATTGAGTGGCCGGTGCCTGGTTGACGACCGGTGCCATCTGTGGAGGCTCGTGCTGGGATGAGACCTGAAAGAGTTTTCTTCTCTATCTAACCCCCTCCCCCCTCTCCCCTTTCCCTCTCGCCCACCTTCTTCCACCCGTGCGCATCTGTCTTGATGGTGTGTGTTCCGTTGTGGTGTGTGATCCCGCCCTCATTGTTCTGGTATGCGTATCCCGGCTGGACAGGGTACGGGTACGGACTGAACATTGTACAATCATATGAGTAGCGGTCAGACTCGACTTTTTCTTTCAAAACACCCTCAGAAAAATCATCAGAAAGTGCATTTTTTGTGTCATAAAGCGTTGTTGATACATAATCGAGTCTGACCACGTATATACTCACAGACACCGAGAGTGTTTCTGTTCCCTTCTATTCACTAACTTAACAGGATGGACTGCTTGTTGCGCGTACATTGGCTGATTAGCCATCATCACAGACGGCGGCATCTGCCCGTGCACGTTGATGTTCACCTAGAATACCCGATGACGTCGACGTCGCCAGATTACGTCACTCACCTGCGGCGACTTTGCGGCAACATAGCCGGCGGACGCTGAAAGCGTATACATGATATGGAAATGAGGAAAGGGGCAACATACCAAGGGCCCAGGCGGTGGCGAGAATGCGACTAAAAGAGACCATGACCGGCCGAGCGAACGAATGAATTCAGGACTAAAGGACTGGTCATATATACGGATACAAAATAGAAGGCGGTATAAATTATATAAAACAGACGTGGACCAATCATCGACCAACAAAATTGTTGGAGGACGTTTACAACCGCACCCTGTAACCCGCCGCGCCACAATGAGCTAAACCCCTTTTGCATATCGTAGCATGTCATTTCGGTAATGGGCTTTGGCTGGCCGATACATTAGAATGTCTTGTGGTATCCTTTATAAGCCGGCCGCTGGCCTTCTGCGTCAGATAAACGTTTACCGAGCTTGCCTTGGCTTTATTCTTGAGGACCTTAACTGGCGATCAGGAATAGTAGTCGAACGAGTGAGGGATTTCCACCGAGAGTTTGTGAACCGGTGTTGATTGTTTACCCGTT
Source organism: Rhabditoides inermis (assembly GCA_963966185.1). NCBI lineage: Eukaryota > Metazoa > Nematoda > Chromadorea > Rhabditida > Rhabditidae > Rhabditoides > Rhabditoides inermis. The sequence goes on from CAWZYM010000304.1 coordinate 356,512, forward strand.
TTGAACGGCAGCTCGTGAGCGTGATTCGCCGAGATATGACGGCAACTGAAGTGCCTCAGGGGTCGGGTAGTGCACCCAAGGTGGAGCAGCCAGCGACGATGGCAGCCGCTGGTATGAAGGCTCCGGGAGCGTACGTACCGGGTTCCCCGTGGGGACTGTGGAAGATGATTTTTGAGAATTATATGGCGTTGAGGGGGATCACTGATCCCAAGGTGAAGAAATGGACCTTGATTCAGGAAGTAGGAGTGGCAAATTGCCAGATGTTGATGGGTCTGTTGGAAGGAAAGAATTTGGAAAGTGAGGAGGTGACGTATGAAACCTTGATGTCGAAGCTGTCTCGCCAGTTCGATCCGAAGAAGCTGTTGACAGCGGAGAGGTTTCAGCTATTGTCAATGAAACAGAAGAAGGGACAATCCCTAGCTCAGTTCTTCGCGGCTATCCAGGAGCAGGCCTTGGCCTGCAAGTTGGAGTCGGTGACGAACGTGAGGGATATGTTGTGCCAGATGGCATTCATTATGGGAATGGAGTCGGATGATGGCCGAATCCGCTTGCTGGAAAAGGAAGAACAGACAGCAGGCGAGGCCTTGGAAATGGCTCAGACCTATGAGAGAGTAGGAAACTCTATGGGGAAGATGATGGGAGTGCATCAAAACAAGGCTCCGCAGATGGGATTGTTCTCGATGGAGCGGCCCAGGTTCGGGAACCAGAGGGGTTTCCGTGGAACGGGAGGCAGTAAGGTCCCCGGTAATGGAGCTAACAACGGATGCAGGACATGTAAGTCCCACTCACACTCGGATAGGGAGTGTTGGAAGAAAAAGAAGCCCTGTCATGGTTGTGGACAGTTTGGGCACTGGCGAGACCAGTGTCCTAATGCAAGGAATGGCGGATGGGCAAAAAAGGGCATGGGTCATGTGGAATGTGACTCAGACGAGGAGGAACAGGATGAACCCAATATGGAGTTTTACGCTCTGCGAAAGGGTGGGGGGATAAGCACCCGGAAGGCAGCAAAAAAGCAGAGAGATAGGGTGGTCCCACCATTGATGGTGAAAGTCCAGTTAAAAGGCCAGGAAGACATGGAATTTTTGTGGGATACTGGAGCCGTGATGTCCACAGTAGACAAAATGAGTTGGGAACGGTGGGGAAAACCTACCCTGGAAGAGGTGAACTACCACGCGGTAGGGTATGGAGGACATAAAGTGAAGATCCTGGGAAGGATGAAAATGCCCGTGATAGTGGAAGGATGGCAAGGCGTGGTCGATCTAAATGTAATAGATACCCCAGCGAAACCCCTGTTGGGTAGAGACTGGATGGAGCAGATGGGCACGTGGGCCCCGGGAAGCATGATAAGAAGGGAAGTCAATGAAATCCAGATGTCGGTAACGGAGGAGCAAGAACGATTGATGAAAATCCTCGAGGATAACTGTGAAATCTTCGGAAACGATCTGGGGAAATATAATCTGGGCAAGATTGATCTAAAATTGAAGACGGGGGACATTCGCCCTGTGTATCGCAGAGCCCGGACGGTTCCATACGCCGTAACGGAACAAGTAGAGGAAAAACTGAAGGAGCTAGAGAAAGACGGAGTGATCACAAAGGTGGATCATGGAGTTTGGGCAACGCCGTTGGTGATAGTGCCTAAAGGGGAAGGAAAAATTCGTATCTGTGGAGATTTCAAGTCAACTGTAAATCCGGCACTCGATATAAACCAATACCCGTTGCCGAAGCCGGAGGATTTATTCCAGAAATTGAACGGAGGAAAAGTGTTCTCTAAAGTGGATTTGAGGGACGCATACAACCAGTTGGAGTTGAGTGAGGAAGCGAAGAAGCTGGTGGTAATTAACACCCATAAAGGGCTCTATGTGTACAACCGACTACCGTTTGGGATTGCATCGGCCCCGGCCATATTCCAGAAAACCATGGAAGAGGTTTTACAAGGAATAGAGGGGGTGGTTATATACCTAGATGATGTGACAGTCATGGGCCGGTCCAAGGAGGAACACTTGGACAGAGTGGAAACAGTGTTGTCGAGATTAAAGCAGGCAGGATTGAGAGTGAAACGCGAGAAATGTGAATTCTTGAAGAACAAGGTGGAGTTCTTAGGGCATGTCGTCACAGGGGAAGGGATTTTTCCTGATCAGAAGAAAATCGAAGCCATGTGCAAAATGCCGGCGCCAAAAACCATGAAGGAGCTAGAGGCGTATACGGGTATGATTCAGTATTACGGGAAATTTCTGAAGAACCTAGCGATGCTGGCGGCCCCCATAAATAAGCTGAAAAGGAAGGATGAGGTGTGGAAATGGGGAAAAGAACAACAGCAAGCGTTCGATAGTATCCAAAGGCTCTTGACGTCTGCGGATATGTTGACGCACTACGATCCACAGAAACCACTGGTATTGGCTACAGACGCATCTGAAGTCGGGATTGGGGCAGTACTGTACCATCGTGTTGGGGCAGTAGAGAAAGTCATTGCATATGCGTCCAGGTCTCTAACCAAGGAAGAAAGGAATTACGCACAAATAGAGAAAGAGGCGTTGGGAATCATCTATGGAATGGAAAAATTTCAAAAATATGTGTACGGAAGGAGGTTTCTGCTACTGACAGATCATCAACCATTGGTCCGCATTTTCGGGGATAAATCACAGATCCCAGTAATCGCGGCAAGAAGGTTGCATAGGTGGATGCTAAAACTGTCCGAATACTCGTTTGACATCGAGTACAGGAGAACGACGGCGTTTGGAAACGCCGATGGGCTCTCGAGACTGCCAAACCCACTTGAACTACCTATGAAGGAGAGAGTAATAGAGGAGTTTGGAGTGTACTCGATAGAGCAGGAAAAGGTGGAAAAAGCGGTGTTAAAGATGGAAGTGTTGAAAACGGCATCACAGAAGGATGCTAACATGAAATGGATAACAAATTGGCTAAATCAAGGAAGGGCACCGGACGGTCAAATACCGGGGGGTTTCCGTGATAAGTGGAACGAATTAGCCGTAATTGAAGGAGTGATGTTTTGGGGAAACCGGGTTGTGATCCCTGAAGAACTGAGGAAGTCCGTAATAGAAGGACTCCATGCTACCCATTATGGAGCCGAAAGAATGAAGGCATTGGCTCGGAAGAAGATATGGTTTCCGGGAATGGAAGCGTGGATTGAGGAGAGAGTAAAAACTTGCGAGATCTGTGCGAAGTGGGGGGAAGAACTGCCAAAGGTACCCCTATCCGCATGGGAGGAACCGACTAAAGCCTGGGAACGCATCCACATCGATTTTTGTGGACCAGTTGAGGGATACATGTGGCTGGTGGTGTATGATGCATTCAGTAAATGGCCGGAAGTCATCAAGATGACACGGATTACCACAGGGAAGACTATTGAAGCACTAGCGGAGTTGTTCAGCAGATTTGGACTGCCCCAGATGATAGTGTCCGATAATGGTCCCCAGCTGGTGTCCAAGGAGTTCAAAGAGTTCTGTGAGCAGAAGAACATAGCCGCGGTAACAACTCCGGCGTATCATCCCAATAGTAACGGGGCTGCTGAACGGTTCGTGAGGACCTTTAAGAAACAAGTGAAGAAGATGGCTGAAGAACATCGAGAATGTTTGGAAGAACGGGTACGGAAATTGCTGTTCCAATATAGGATTACCCCGCACCCCGCTACGGGAAAGGCACCATGCGAAGTCCTGATGGGACGTGAATTGAGGTCGGCTTTGGATTTTGAAAGAGAAAAAGCCCGTGGGGGAATATGGAGGAGCGAATATCTGGCTCAGATGAAGAAAAACCACGACCAGCATGCCCGAGAGCGAAAGTTCGAAGTAGGGGAAGAAGTTTATGTACGGTGTACACCGTTGGAAGACGGGAACTGGAAACAGGGAGTGATAACAGGCGTAGAAGGACAACGAGTATTTCGGGTCTACACGACCGAAGGAGAGAAAAGGGTACATCTTGAACAACTGAAGCCATACAAAGGAAGTTGGGAAGATTGGGTGATAGAAAAGAAACAACCCGAATCTCCCAACATGGTGCCATCCGAAGTTAGGGATACAAGTGAGGCGAGCTCAACCCGGGTTACCGAGACGGAGAACGGGGAGAGCAGGAAACGAAAAACCAGCGAGATACCGTTGACACCACAGATTAGGAAATCAGTAAGGGAGGTAAAGCGACCGAGAAGGTTCTTGAATTGGGTAGAAATGAGGCCTGATTGGAATAGGAGGCCAGAGAATAATGGCGGCATTGGACTTGCAGTGCAGGCTAATGACCAACTGGGAAATTTGCATGGAAGGACGGGGGGATGGACCGTACAAAAGACGGCGGAGAGGGGGGGGGGCAGTCCGACACGAATGTCGAGTCGCCGCCCCCAGCCACCTGCGTCGCCTCGCAAGGAGAAGGAGGGCAACACTCCTCCGAGGACCCCCGGAAGGGATCGGAGCAGCAGCTCCGAGAACAGCCCGGTCAGGCCCCCGTTCCGATCCCGGTCTCGGTCGGTATCTTCGAGTCGCTCGGGCAGCCCGTCCCTGGCCACGGCCCGCAGCCGCTCGGTGTCGAGTTCCAGGTAGTAGATAATGACCAAGGAAAGGTTGAAATTTCGATGATTAGGGAGATGACGGGAGACGATTCGGCTCCGCAGGACCCGGCGGAGGAGCCGCCGAGGAGGGAGTCTCGGCCGCCTCGTCTGCAGAGGCGCCGCGAGTACGAGAACAGGAGCGAGAGGAGGGGACGGGGTGGAACCCGCCCGCCTCCGCCCGCGGTGCAGCGCTACATCCTGGGCACCCTGTCGACAGCCATGTTTGGATCCGACGTGACCAACCGCTCCTCGCGTCCCAACTACTCGCACCGGGAAGGCAACCCCCACTGCCGCTGCAACGGGTGCTATTTCAAGCGTCGGGGAGGAGGAAAGAAATAGAAGATGTACTAGTTAGATAGAATTCGTGACCAAGTTGTGGGTCGTATGTGAACGAATAAATGAGATTAGAGCCAAGGAATGGCTTTGGTGTGTGTTGTGGGGGTTTTCGGGGAAGTTGGCGGAGTAGCGGATCATCAGGGAGCGGGATCGTCGTCTTCGCCTCCAGTCGTCGTCTCTCGTCACCTTCAGTCAAGAAAGAAGAGGAGGCCGTTTAAGGAGGGAGATGTTGGAGGACGTTTACAACCGCACCCTGTAACCCGCCGCGCCACAATGAGCTAAACCCCTTTTGCATATCGTAGCATGTCATTTCGGTAATGGGCTTTGGCTGGCCGATACATTAGAATGTCTTGTGGTATCCTTTATAAGCCGGCCGCTGGCCTTCTGCGTCAGATAAACGTTTACCGAGCTTGCCTTGGCTTTATTCTTGAGGACCTTAACTAAAATGAGACGAATTACAAAGTTTTATTGATTATCGATATTTTTGTTAGTTGTTTTGTTAGTTGTTCTTCTTGGCGTACTTCTCTCCAATCGAGATCACATCAATCTCCGGCTTCACCTGAAAAGAAAGATATCTATCAGAAATCGATAATCAAATGTGCCTTGTCGAATAGACGCGGGAAGGCGCCGTCGCAGTGGTAGTCGATGCGAACCTGAACGGGAATCATTTTCAGAGGGAGAGCGAGAGAGAAAGAGAAAGAGAGAGAAAGAGAGAGAAAGAGAGAGAGGGGGGAGAGAGAGAGAGCGTGTACCTTGTCGTAAAGTGTGAGGTCGAACATCTCTCCGAACTCCTTCTCATCCATGAACAAATCAGCGTACATAAACGAGTATCCTCCAACGTCGCGGGTGAATCTGGATATTCCGGTTTGAATTCCCGCCACTGGATTTCCTGAATCAAGTACTCACTTCTCCATGGCGCGCATCGCTTGCGTGGGGTTGTAGGGATCGCGGCGCTTCACCTGTCCGGGAGTACCTGAAACGTATAGAGATACGTTTGTGATACGTTTCCCCTCGTACCGTACACGCCGAGATCGTTGAACATTGCGTAGTTGGTGCCCGGCGTGAGCTTGTCTGCGGGCGGAGCGCTCAAATATGTTTATTTTGCTTTTTAATGGTTTTATAGTGTATCAGTAGTATCCGTAACTAATCGATAATCTGGTTCATGTTCATTTCACGAGGGTTGAATCAATACTAATGGATTGTGTGACGCGTAGTGGTTCTTCCGTATGCATAATGAAGGAAGGCACAGTGTGCTATGATTGATTGGAGACGTGGACTTTACGGACGCAGAGCGATTGTTGTTAGAGGGAAAGGCAAGTAGTGACTGACCGCAGTTGTCCCTGTCCCTTGTCTCCCCTTCCGTGGTCGTATAGACGACATGGGTAGACGAGCAGCGGATACGTGTCGAACATTTCCACCGCTGTGTCCACCTGTCAACACATCAGGTACTATCAGTAGATCCAGAGTGAGAGAAGATCATCCCACCTGCTCCTTGAGCGTATCCAGCGGCAGCACGATGTCTTGGAACACCTGTAGAAAGGAGGCGGGGTCAGATGGGGCGTGGCCTCACTCACCTGCTTGGCGAACGTCATCTCCCTCACTGCAGCCGTGGTGGTGAACTTGAGAAACGCGGGCTTCGGAGGGCACATCCAACCGAACAGCGCGCTGAAAGAAGGCGGGGTTTGTGGGGGAGGAGACATGTAACTCACCGAAAGATGGGGTGGTTCCCGAACGGAATCATACTCTCCAGAACCCAGAAGATGGCGCGGTTGTGACGCAGAAGGTACGACTAGAAACGAGCGTGGTCAGAAGGGGCGTGGTCAGAAAAGGTTGTCTCACCTCGAGGGGAATGAACTCGCGTCCTCCGCCGGCACAGAACGATTCAGTGTGCTTGTACCACCAGGGCTTCCACCAACGACACACGTCGTTGATCTCAACGGGGTCTTGCTCCCTCTGCTCTCTTTCCCTCTGCTCCCTCTCTCTCTCTCTCTCTCTCTCTCTCTCTCTCTCTTTTTTCTCTCTCTCTCTCTCTCTACCTTCATCCAATCCGCCCAGGTCTCTACATCGGCAAAGTTTCCCACTGTGATAACCGCGCGATCCTTATCGTAGATCGTAGCCTCAAGGAAATCCGGCACCTATTGATTTATTGATTATTGATCGGCTTTGTTTTCCACCTTCGTATCTTTGCTAGTGGCTCCGGAGAGCTTCATCAGCTGGCGACAGTATGCGTCTTGGGAGTCAACCTGAAAGAAGGGCGTGGTCAGAGGGGGCGTGGCTACGCCCACCGGAATGTAGTGCAACTTGACGTAGGGTTTACAAGGAACGATCTTTAATCGCAGTGCGGTCAGCAAACCGAGAGTACCATGACTCCACGGCAGACAGTAGAACAGATCCGAGTGCTCGTTGTCGGCTGAAAAGGGGCGGAGTCTGAGGGGCGGGTCTCACTCACCCTTGACGCGGATGACGTCTCCCTTGGCGGTGACGACCTCGTATTCAGTTATGGTCTCCTGGTAGAGACCGACCTGGAAGAGGGGCGTGGTCAGAAAGGGCGGGGCTGGTCTTACCTTATGCGAGTAGGTAGTCATTCCAACACCGAACGCCAGTCCTCCGAGGGTGGCGTCTCCCACCTCCAGACACACAGCCAGAGTGTAGCCTTTCGGTACCAGGAACGCCACCGCTTCCCTCAATCAGGGGAATACGGTAGAAGGGCTAGGCATACGGTACCTGACTGTCACGTTCGGCTCGACCCACACGGTGCCGTCTTTCTCGTCGATTGACATGATCTCGTGCAGATCGATCGGGATTTGGTGGCAGGCGGACTGGAATCGTGTACCGTATGTTTATTATAGAACTGTGATTTTCCGTTCTGTGAATACAGTACCTTATCAAAGAATGTGAGTGAGAGAGATTGCCAATTGGGACGAGCTGTGCAGAGAAGTTTCCGATCTGTGGCAGGGAGGGCTGCCCATGTCTTCACCTGAACAGAGAAGAGATGTGAGTGAGAGGAGAGAGAGAGAGAGAGAGAGAGAGAGAGAGAGAGAGAGGAGGGAGAAGTACCCTGTCCTGAATCTCCTCCACTCGGTCGTCGTGCGTAGAATCTTTGTCGAGGAACGTTCGGTTCAACCAGATGCGCAGTTTGATGAACAAATCGAACAGCTGAGCAGTAAATGCAAACAAAAAAAAACACACAAGAAAGCGTACCAGACTAGCAGGTAGGCAGAATACGAGGATGACGAGGCCTCGGTTGTCCTCGAGGAGTCGAATGGCGCGCGCCTTTGCCCTGTCGAGAAGGGATGGAGAACGAACCATCTGATGATGTGCATAGAAGGAAATCCAGGAAACACATAGCTACAGAGAAACATTTATGTCATAACATGGTTCGGAGTAGTGAGGATGGGTGGATGGGATGTGCAATCGGTGGCAATCAAATGTGTGAGAGTGTTGAACAGGTTTCTTCCCTGCCGTATATGGTTATCAAGTTTGAAGAAGTGCAGATAAGAGACCAAATGAGAAAAAAAACCCGCATAGTTAGCGATAAGGGGAGATTGGAGGGAGGACAAGCCTAATATGCACAAGAAACAAGCCAAAGTGCGAGAGCGAGACAAACAAATCGATAGGAGTGGGGCAGGAAAGGCTAGATCTAACCTAGAGCACATCATGTAAACTTTGTGAGTAAAAGAGAGAAAAAACTTTATTACAAGAAATGCTACTGTATCACTATCATATAGCTAATAAGTACGCATCAGCTGTCCTCGATGTCCGGTCGGGGTGTGCGGTTGTCTGTCTTGTGATAGAGTTCTACCAACAGGTCGAGTGTCTCCGGAGAGAAGTGCCGCATCACATACCGCAGCTTCGCCTCCACCTCAGAGATGTTGTTCGAGTCGTACGCTTCTGGAAGATATTACATAGTACAGGAGATAAATTAGACGGAATAACTGTACGTCACAGATTGTGTTATATGATGAAATGCGTTATATAATGTACATAGAAAGGAAAGAAAAAGCTCACCGAGTAGTTCAATAATAGCGTCTCTTTCGAATGGATCGAGTTGCTCTAGAAACTCTTCCAGTCCGATGACATCATCTTCTCGCACCTCAGCTGTAATGAAGAATATAATGATTTCTCTCCCCTCACTCTCTCCCCCCCCCCCCTCTCTCTCTCTCTCTCTCTCTCTCTCTCTCTCTCTCTCTCTCGAAAGAACATATTAGAATAAGATCGAAAACATGTCTCACCTAGATGAATCTTGACCTTCTTGTTTTTGGCAGCTGGTTTGGCAAGTGTAGATGCAGCTAGGATGAGGGTGAGTAGTAGGAGATGCGCTGTCCGCATGGCTGTCTGAGAGTGTGTGGCAGTGACGCCGCCCATATCTATCTATAATAGACGCCAGCTGGCCACAAGTTCAAATAACTGGTTACCTGTTACACTCACAACGATTTCTCGATGATTTATTGTGGTCTACGAGATGATGTTCGAAGATTAATAATATTGACTAACGCGTAAGCGATGGGATACACTTTTCTACTTTGTTCCACGATCTTCAATCTAGATAAGAAGATCCAAATATCTGAGAAAAGGACGACAAACTAGCACGCACACAAAAAAAAATAAGATGCATACACACGTAAATAAATATGAATAATTTTCCGGACGTTACATCAGAACACTAATTTGATATGTCGTTTACGATATGGACCTCTATAGTCAGAATCAGCGATGCGAGTTAGCCGTAGGCTATGCGCCCAGCAGCCCCCGTACGAATATGAGTTTCCTGTCACGCTGGCTGCTCGGGGACGCTCTACCGGTGTCGGGCGAGAGATTGCATACGAGATCACTCTCACAGAGCATGCTGTTGGTTGGAAGAGAGCACGGTGTGAACTCGTTCACATTTATACATGCCAGAAGTGTTTAATTTTATTAGGATTAATTCATCTATAGTCGCCGCCTGGTGGATAGTTTCTGTTATTGCCAGCCGGGGTCAGTTGGCGAAACTCAGTTTCGAGCGAGAGAGGCCAGACAGCGCGGGCAAATGGTCGAGTGTCGCGCGGCCTCTTTGATTCGCGTGCCGGCTTTTTTGATCAATATTATCGTTTGAAAGCGCGCGCTTGGGTCTCCTCACGACTAGAAGGTAGATCGAATGCGACTCGAGGGTAGATCGATTTTCTACCGTAATCTGGCGAACTATCTCCCAGAATAATATTATACTACTGTCGTCACTCTCTGTGCACTACCGTACCGTACATCAATCATGGAGTACAACTTATTTATTATAACGCATATTCGTACAAAGTAGCGTACAAGATAATTCATTTTCAGTACATGATTGTTTGTTGTTTTGATTGACTGATATGATGTGTTTGTTAGTTTGTTTTATATTTATTGTTATGTATTATATTACCATTACGTGTATGCGAATAATCATTCTGTTCAGTGGAAGAGAATGAAGTCTCTCAGCAATGCATGCAGTCCAATTTCGTATATATTTCTGTGTTTCTATTTTGAAACGTATCCTCAATTATTTACATGTATCGTTTTGCTAGTTACTGTATTATAAATTTATTTAGACATTTAGGGCTAACCTAATGGAGTTGATATCGTTGATATCAACCGGGAACGTCGATGAGCTGACTCGCGCTCATTCCGATGCCAAGCAGAAGGGGTTAGTTACATTATTTATGTGTTCACTATATTCTATCCATGTTTACAGCGAACTCGAACTGTTCGTTTCCAAATTGTCGCGGCAATTGAATGAATATGGTATGCGGATTGCTACTGGAGAAGAGGTGCTCGTAGAGAAGGAGACCCGGCAACTGCTTGGAATGGTATTGCAGCTGGTTAAATCAGGTGAGACACTCACTTATAGTTTTCATTTTGTTGTTATTAGGTGTCTGCCCGAAGATTACTCCGATCGCTTGTCTGCAAGATATGCTGGAAGTGTCCCTGATCGGCCGATGCGAGCGCATCTTTGGCATCATCGAGGAGAACCTCCAGCCACTTAAGGATGTGAGTTTTTTTTCTGTTTCAACTTGTATGTGTGTTTTCTAGATTGTCGGCGCGCAGAACGCTGTGCTGCGTATGTGCAACGATCTCCTGAAGCGTCTGTCGACTTGTACGGAGACGAGCATATGCGGAAGAGTACTCGCATTCCTCAGCAGGTACCGCGATGGTCATAACATGATTCACATATTCATGTTGTAGATATCTTCCTCTCAACCAGGACTCTGGCCTCAACAAGTTTGGACACTTCAACACTCAGAACGTTACTGTATTCGAAACGGTGAGTTTATTATTATTATTATTATTACATTCGTATGTTGTTCATGTATTTCTTGTAGGTGGAGGAGTCGTTCAGTGCGAATGAGTTGATGGGAGCTCCGACGGATGAGGACATGGAGACAGGCGAGATAAAGGAATCCAAGTGAGGAATCTTGGTGTAACACCAACACGATGGACGGATTGTAGGGACTCAAACATACCGGTCGATCATAAGCTCTACACCATGTTCTGGCAACTGCAGACGTTCTTCTCCAACCCGCCGTCCTGCTACGAAAAGGGAAAGTGGTCCGTGTTCAACAAGGTACGTTTTTGTAAATGTAAGATCTGCTCAATATACCATATATTTCTGTTTGATTACCAGATTTGCATATAATCAATTTATGGTTACAGAACTTGCAAGAAGTGTTCAATCTGTTTGCCAGTTACAAGTTAGAGAAGCCCACGTCGTCCCACGATTCGAAGAAGAGAAAGAATATCGTGAGTTGTCCTTTTTTTGTTACAGCTTTCGTTTCCATTGTTTTACACAGTAGTGTTTTGAGGATTCCGAGGCGGAGGCGATGTTGACTGCGGCGGCGGAAGAGGATCAGTACTTTGCCAAGTACCTCACCTCGCCTAAGCTGCTTCAGCTACAGCTCAACGACTCGCAGTTTCGTCGCGGATTCCTCCTCCAGGCTCTCATTGTTTTCCAGTACCTAACTACGGACACCAAGTTCAAGGGGTTAGTAAAATTCGGAAAGGACAAGCGTTCATAATAATTTATTGCAGATCGACCCATGTGTTGTCGGATGACCAGCTTCGTTTCGTGGTGGAGTCACAGAAGAAGTGTTACAATCTTTTGCGTGAGACCCATCCTAAAGGAGGCCACTTCGCGTCTTCAGTCAAGGTGGATTGTCCATTGTCTACGATTACTTATAACTCTATATTGATATTTTAGCATCTACTTGAAAGAGAGAAGCGATGGAGTGATTGGAAAAACAAGAGCTGCGAGGATATGACCAGCAAGACTGACAAGGATGCGATGAAAGGATACAAGAAGTGAGACACGCATTTCTGATTGTGTATTTATTATATATTTTAGGCGCCCTCGCGTCGCTTTCGATCCAAGTGTGATTGATCTCGGCAGTGCGGAGTTGACAAAACTGTGGAATATTGAGCCGGATATGCTGAAGGCGTGCAAGGACCCGAAGAGGTGAGCCATGGGAGAAGAAAACTATTAATATATGCTTTTACAGGAAGTACGGTCCGTCTGTGCGTGAGTTCATTTCGGACCCTCTGGATGAAATGGATCCGGAGCAGCAGGTGGAGGAGCAGTACAAGTGAGTCAAGGAGAAGTGTCTTCTACGGTCTACAAGTAGGGGTATACTTTATACTATGTGTTTAGGTCTGTGCACAACGTGGACTTCCAATGGAGGTGTGCGCGTCTTCTCGTACAGGAGAGGGTTGGCCACCTGATTGTGCCATGCGGACAGAAGCTCGTGAATGAGTACCTCGAGACTGCCATCACTGCCGCCGCCATGGACTTCCCTGTAAGTACCACTTAGCATACCTCGTCGTGTATGGATGGAGTGGTTTAGGAACTGGCGGAGGAGATCAAGGCGAGGGAAGCGAAGCTGATGGCGGCCAAGGCTGCGGAGGAGGAGCAGAGGGCAAAGCAAGAGGCCGAGCGAGCAAAGCAAGAGGAGGACAGGAAGGCCAAGGAGGCTGAGGAGAGGGCAGCTAGGGGGGAAGAGGAGAAGGCGGAGGAACTGGAGGAGGTAGTGGAAGAAGTGATGGAGGAAGACGAAGCAGAGACCGCCAACGAGAAGGAGGTGGAGGAGCCCGCGGTAGAGAAGAAGGCAAACAAGGAGCAGGAACTGACGGACGATCAGATCGAGTCGCTGGCACTGCTGTTGGCCAGCCATTGGGATAAGCTCGCAGCCGCACTCGAGATTACCGGGCCAAGAAAGCGCGCGTTGAGGGAAGCCCATGTGAGTCGGCGTTTACGTTTGGTCTAGTTTTAATTATGATGTTTCAGAAACAGAAGAGCGACATAGCGCGGTCTCTTCTACAGGCGCACATTCAAGGGGACTGTGGGCGGTCGGTGAAGGGACTCCGTATGACGCTTCTCTCTGCTGAGTTGTGGAATGAGAAGACGAGCAAGGTGTTGGAGGTGGGTAGTCAATGAAAATGAGAAAAAAAGGTCGAGTTAAATTGGAATTATTGCAGGGGTGAAGAACGTCGTTCTCGGGCATCGTTTTGTATTTTTGTTGATGATTGATGTCTTTTTGTTCTTTTATGTATCCTTATGCACTCATTGTTGATCTTGTAAGACGGGACCGTGATTTACTTTTATTATAAAATATTTTTATTGACTTGTTAGGAATTATTGTTTTCTCATTCCAAGTGTTGAAAATACACTGCTATACCTTAATTAAATCGTTATGTGAATTGTAATATATACGCCATGTTGCGTACAGATGCCGTCGTTCTTTCTATCGGCGGATTCGAAGCGAGGTCGGAGTGCTTCCAAGAGGTCCAGCGGCGCCTCCAACCTCGTAATGAGGAAGGGAACGCTGGTGAGATATCATGGGTGTTGATTGGTTGAGCATGACCTCTGTTGCAGAGTGTCCGCGATGAGACCGCGAAGGGAGAGGCACCCAAGCAGAGCCGGCGCAAGAGGAAGATGGAGCAGGATGAGGTGTCTTCCGACGAGGGCAGCGGTACGTTAACAAAGTTAACACTTTTGCGGTGCTAAACTCATGTTTAGGCGACGAACGCCGCGGCCGTGCTGATTCGGCGTCGGATTCTGACTATGAGGACGTGCACGAGAAGAACTACAGACAGGCGAAGGAGCTGCTGGAAAAGCTGAAGCACGATGAGGTTGAGGGCGAGGAGGAGACGGCGGTGGGCCACCGACTGAAGGAGGACGCGCAGGCCAAGGCTGGAACCCTGCACAGGAAGACGGCGGACAGGGTGACTCCCCTCGACGAGGAGGAGATCAGCCACAGGGGACACAGGTTCACCCCCGTCTGCGCAGCCTTCTCTCCTTGCGGACTCTTCGTCGTCAGCTGCGGAAAGGAGAGCAGCATTGTCAAATGTGAGTTTTTGTTGTGATGATGGAACTCATTCAAATAATCTTCAGACAGCCTTGTGGAGAAGAAAGTGGTTGGAGTAATCAAGCGCACGAAGGAGCAGATGAAGAAAAAGAAGATGAACGAGGAGTTTGAAATCAAGGAGCACAGTGGACACATCTTCGCGGTCGCCGTGTCGCCCGATGGAAAGTACATTGTGAGCGGTGGACACGACGCTCTTGTCAAGGTGCGTGAAGCGGATAAGGGAGAACACTGATAGTGAGGGAATGAGGAGCTTACTGATTACAGGTGTGGGATTTTGTGACTCTGACCCACGTGAAGGACCTCAAGGGCCACCGCGCTCCGATTACTGGATTGACGTTCCGGCTGAAGAGCGGACAGCTTTTTTCCTCCAGCAGGGACAGGAGCGTCAAGGTATGGGAGAGAGAGAATTGCCTTTCACACAAAACCTTGCAGCTGTGGGACGTGGATCAGCTGGGTTATGTGGACACGATGTTCGGCCACCAGGACGCGGTGACTGCGGTGGACGTGCTGGTCCGCGAGCGGGCCGTGTGCACTGGCGGGCAGGACAGGACGGCCCGAATGTGGAAGGTGGCCGACGAGAGCCAGCTCGTTTTCAACGGACCCACTGGCTGTGTGTCGATGGACGCCATCGCCATGCTCAACGAGGACCACTTTGTCACTGCCAGCGCCGACGGGTATGTGCGAGAAACGGGGGGGGGAGGGGGGAGACTTGATGTTCAAACACATATGGTTCGATTAGTAATTTTTTAATTGTTTTTTTGGTCTTTTCATTGTGGATTAGCTTGACATCGGTTCATCGGTATCGACGTGTGATTTATTGCCTCACGATCTCTTGATTCTCGATTCGAGTCTCGCTTGTTTTGTCATTCCCTCTTTGTGTGAATGGGGCAATTTCTGTCCCCCCCCTTTTTTCTCTCTCTCCCTCTCTCTCTGTCCCAGTGCCATTGCCTATCCTCGACATGACCGATTATGGTAATGGTCGTGCGATATTGAGTGACTCTCACACGGGACACGGGGTACGGCCACGGCCACAGTCTACCGGTTGAAATATGGTCGTTGACATATAATTTTGAGTGATATAATTTCAATTCTAGCGAAATTCGATGAATTCAGTTTCAGTTGCAAGAAGGGATTTAAGACGATTTGGGATTGGGGGAAGAAGACGAAAGCGGATTTAAGGGAAGATCTTATGATGACGGTTGACGGCAGTTTGAAAGAAGGGAGAGGGATTATGAAAGCAGCAGGCGGTATTGGTTGGTTGTGCCTTGGTTTCTTGTACGGTTCACGCAACTACCGGTTCCCCCTTGTCTAATCTCTTGAGGGCCGCTTTGTTGAGTGGTTTGTGCACTGATCCATGCCACGCGTGTGATTGAACAAGTAAGGAGAAGAGGGTGAGGGGTTCGTGTGATCGGTGGTTTCAAGGTCCCTGGCTGACGATGGAGTTTGTTTCACGTTGTGAGGCGCGGAAGTGGCGGGCACTTGGCGCGCGAGAGCAGAGGGAGAGGGAGTGTGGCGAGATAGGAGTGCGAGACTACTCACTGAGCTGCTGTGCCGCGCGCGGGTTTTGTGCCGAGTCTTATCTGTTCCGAGCTCTTCTTTTGCCGGCCGCGTGAGACCGGTTTGGTTCTGCTCTCTCTCTGCCCGCTCGTGTTGTGAGATGCTCTCTCGAGTCACGTTTTCCCGACCATGTCCCTCTGACCGGATGGACGAACGAGTGAATGCAGTGGAGACTGCATGTTATTTGCAAAGATGAGACGGTGGCGAGTGTTTGCTCCTGGTCAAGGATCACATTTCATCGCCATTCCATGCATGCCAGTAAGAGCAGGTCGTGGGATTGATTAAGTGATGATATGTTAGCTATGTTGTTATGCGCTGTGAATGGTGGTTGCATATGGTTGAGAGGGGCGATGGACCGGTTACAGCATGGCAGCAGCAGTGCTTTGCATACATGCGGTAGTGAGTGTCCGGCGGGCGAGAAGGAGATTGCGAGACAGACAATGTGTGAATTGTGAATACACGGACACAATGTGCGAAGTGAATGGAAGCGCGGTCTCTGCTCGCCGCGGTACGGACCGAGTCTGCGTTGGCGGAAATAACCCGAAACGTATTCAATAGGCGATCAGCCGGTCCCCTTGGATGCGGCCTATTTGAAACGTATGCAATTGGAATGGAACCGGTGGGCCCGCCGGCAACCGAGCTGGCTTGGTTTCGCTTTCTGTTGGTGTATGCGTACCAGAGATTCTAATCTCGTTCGATGGATTTGGCTATTCTATTCAGCCAGAACTGTCGACTGACTCAAATTCAGGCTTACACGGCGGTTTTGAGGGGATTTTTGTGGTAGATCGAAAGCTAGAGATTGTGTGTGCAGCTGCGGAAACGCATACACAGTCACAGGCATGCATTCTTGCGCTACGAGGGGTTATTTGGAGGGTTGTTTGATTTTGTATGTGTTTGTCCGATCTGTTCTCGGCTCTCTCGTGTTTAGTGAGTGTGAGGGAGAAAGAGAGTGTGTGAATGAGAGGAACAGTCAGACGTGTTGGTTCTTCAACCTAAGTTGACGGCTATTTGCAGTGGCGAGTAGAAATTGTGCGTGAAGAATGTGATAATACAAGGTGGCGAGGTCAAGCAGATCGGTTGAAAGAAATGTGATGTTTGATTGGTATAGTAGTAATCTGTTTACAGTTCTTTGTCGCTGTGGTCGGTGTTCAAGAAGAAGCCGACGTACATTGAGAGGAAGGCGCATGGACAGAAGGGAGGCGCCAGCGATGCACGATGGGTGAGTGGAGTGGGAAGTGGCTGCACCCATCGTGGGGTAGCAGAGTATACTAGAGTGGCAAGAATGCATGTTGCGTGTCGTGGCCGAGTGTGTCATGTGTGATTAGTGGTGACGAATAGGAATGATGCAGCATCACATAGCATCGGATGTTTTGGTGGAAAGATACTGACTTGAAGCTATGGAGCCATGAGAAGTTGAGAAGACTGTTATGAAATAACAGATTGCTTTGAGGTGGTGTCGGTGGCAGCTGTTCCGTACACGGATTTGGTGGCCTCGGGGTCGGACGACGGGGAGATTCGACTGTGGCAGGTGGCACAGGACTACAAGTCGCTCAAGCTGGTGTACACATACGAGATGGTGAGGGAGAAGGGGGAAAGCAGATACAGTAGACAATGAAAAACAACAAACGAAATATGTTCAGGCGGGCTTCATCAACTCCCTCAAGTTCACAGCTGAGGGAGACATGCTGGCTGTGGCAGTGGGACAGGAGCACAAGCACGGCAGGTGGTGGGTCGACAAGGAGGCCAGGAATCAGGTGAGACAGTGACAGCATTACTAGTAACGCTCACTCGTTTCAACTGTAGTCGTAGTACTGGGTGTACTGTAGACTGTTGATGTTGTTTTCTCGATGACACCTTTTTGATTTGTCCTTTGATTCTTCGCAATGTTGACATTCACATTCGACATGATCCGTCGGTGTGTTCAACTGTGAAATGGTATTGAACGCGCGCCGCCATTTTTCAATGTTATCAGTGTTGGACGAATGATTGCGGCCGTTTGAGCATTGATAAGATTGTGAAATGGGCCTTGTTGGGCAGGAATGCTGTATGGCGGTACAAGGTTTATGACATGTGACCGTATTGATCCGGAATAGGGTAGGCAGAGAATACTGTAATTTGATATGTTCTCTTCAGGTTGTGGTGATCCCGCTTGCATACGAGGGAGAGGAGAGGAAGTGCCGATTCGAGGCTGCCAGGAAAGCGGAGCAGATTGCCATCGACAGTGACTCGGGAGAAGATGGAGAGGGCGAGGACGAGGAGGAGTAGACAGAGCCTGAGCATAGCAAGGGGAACAGGAAGGGTGTGTGTTGTTGTTGGTCCAGCTCTCGTTTTGTGTATTGTGGTGTCTCGTAATCGGATCTTTGCGTGGTTGCGAGGAGGCTACCGGTAGGGGAGGGACTCGTCCCCCACGCCCCGCCCACCTCTCCATGTCCCTTCCATGAGAATAGAGAGAGTATACCCACGCGTTGACACACACGTTGTTATTGATTCTTTATCGATTTTATGATTGTTGTCTTTGATTTGTCTGTTCTTTTATGGATTGTTACGCTGTTGAGTTGTTGAGTGCGGAATGAAGTGTTTCTATAGAAACAGCTGTTATTGATTTGAGTGGCGAAATGTGGTGAGCAAACACTTCGGGATTAGATTCGAGAGAGCTTCTCTTTTCTATTATCGGTGAATGGTTGATTAGCATATTGCGCGAGTAATCGATCGAGTTTCAGCGACTCGCGTGAATTGCGTGAAGATGTGTGTTTTGCAGGCCCCGCCCCCTTGGCAGTCGGCATTCCGCGCGCCTTCTTTCATTCACTCTCCACTTGCCCTTTCACTTGCGACCACCAAACCACTTGCTACTACTATTCCTTCTTCTCCACTACTCCTATGGAGCCCAATACTCTGCTCATCTCGAGTAAGTTGTTGTTTTGTATCCTTTTTTTGGCGTTACTTTGTTTGGCGGTTAGTTGAGCAGTGGTCGGCCGCAACTTTATCTCTCGTGAATCGGCATGCGTGTGTAATAAAAGTGGAAGTGAATGATGGGAGAGTGCGTAGGCATCAGATGTACTCTTGAGAATAGTAGTGGGTATTCATGTGACCGCACAGATGACATGTTTGCACTCCTTGGCATCCCACTTGCCCTGTGACAGATTTGGCTTTTTTTCACAAACTGCGTGTGGTTTTGTGGAATGTTTGAAGAGACCTCTGCGAGGAATGTGACTCATTGAGTGTTTGGTGAGAGACGCGGGGTATTGGAAAGAGTGGATTTGTGGAAGAAAATCTATACTGGTAATGAGTATATGTGCATTGCCATCTGATACGTTTCAGTCGTGGCGGCTCGCGGGTTGGTGCTGAAGGGACACGCCAAGATCGATGCTGTCACCACCATCACCGTCCACGGAAAGGTACACGCACTCCGCTATATTGTTTCTTTGGCTGTGGCTGACTGTGTTACCTTGCGCTCTTTGTTTGTGATTGCATTCTTGTGATTGCAGGGCGGTCTGCGGAGTCGTGTTGTCTCCGACGTGATTCAATGCGACGGCGACTGTCGCTGGGATGAGAACTGCGAATTGTGGGTTATCGATTGATCGATTGATGATTTCTTTGCTTATCTTCAGCAAGGTGAACGAGCAGTCGCAGCGCATCACTGCCAATGTGTCACACAAGAACCGTATCGGAGGCACTGACCTCATCGGAAAGGTGTGTGGCATTCGCTTGCGATACTGCCCCGAGGGGTTCTGGTTTTATATGTCGCTATTGCGAAATGGATTGCATAATGTGCTGGATGGAGTGGATGAATGGACATGAGATTAGATAGACGGATCGGGCGGGTGTGAAAGGGAAAGGGAAGGGCAGGAATGCACGGCGCTCATCGCTCTCTTTATTGCATCGCGTCCGCCGGATTGCCATCATGTTTTGTGCCGGCCTTCTGATGGTTTTTTGTGACTGTTATGAGCCAGGATGCGCGACTGATACAGTGATAGCAGAATGTTGATGGTTGATAGAGGGGAAGTGGATGATGCGCGTGATACGGTGTTGACAGGAGAGGAGGGTATTATGAATGTGTGTGCTCATATTTGGAGAGAGAGTGGGGAAGTGATGTTCAAGTGGAAAGAAGGGTGAGTCAGTTAGGCGAGCCAGGCGGGATCGACCAAAAACCAGCTCGCTCTCTCTCTCTCGCATCGCCCCACCCTGCCTGTGTGTTTAGTGTTTACTACGTTGCTAGGGTCGAGAAGAGAATGGAATGGGGAAGAATATGTGAAGGCGGAGACAAATGAGCGGTAATCATGATATATAATTATAATTGATTGTAGGTGGAGCTGTCGTACGATGAGGCTCGTCAGCCAATGCTCACGAAACCCACGTGGTTTACTCTCAAGAAGAAGCCCGGAGATGAGAAGCAGAGGGGGGAGGTGAGTAGGAGAGAGAGAGAGAGAGAGAGAGAGAGAGAGAGAGAGAGAGAAGAGAGGTATCAGAGGGTGTTGAAGGAGATGAAGATGTATATATCATTTCAGGTATGCCTCAAGTTCGCGTTCAGCTACGTGAAACCCACCCTCTCCATCTCCAACCAGAGCCTCAACACCATTCAGAAAGGTCCGTTTTGTTTTTCACACTCAGTTTTGTGTGATTATGATTGTCTAATATGTGTGATGGTTGTTGTTTTAGATTCTTCCATTGTGGGTAAGATGAAGCGTAAGATGGCGAAGCTGCGTCCGAAGAGGGACGGCGACGGCGACTCTGCCATCTCTCGATTCTCCATGCGCAGCGCTCATCCCGACATGATGATGGCACGGTGAGCATCTACATAATTATATGATTTTAATCGTTAAAGTTACTGATAGGCTCGGTGCTCCCAAACTCGTTCTTCCCAGATTTAGGCTATCAATGAGAGCGCGTTTGGAACGTGCGCGTTTGTAAATCCTTCTCTCTTGTTTCGCTGTATCATAGTAGATGTCTTACCTCAACGACCCCGTCTGTCGCTCCCCTGGGGGCGGCTTTCCCTGCTGCTTTCAAACGGTGGCTCCTCATTTAACTTTGTTTTGTTGTATCTTCTTTTTTCACATGTTATTATGCAACCGTATAAATTATTATTGATTAATTCTATTCAGTTCGTCGTCGACGTTGCCTCTGCCCCACCCTTCTGCCCAACCGTCGCTCAACCCATTCGATGAGCCGAGTGGTGGCGGATTCCAGAGGAGGGGAAGTATGATGAGGAGGACAGGACAGCACGGACTCAGGTGAGCAAATTGGTTGGTTGCTTTTATTGGTTGATATGCGTCGTTTGCAGTGCGAGCGCCTCGCACGCGGCGCTGTCTCCCCTGGGTGAGCCGCCGCTCGGTCGCTCGACGCCCCTCCAGTCTGCGTACATGAACCCTCTGATGTCGTCTGTGGGGCCGCCGTCTCCTTCGGTCTCCACCGCCGAGTCGTTTCATCGCCCGCCCAGTGTCACCAGCAGTGGATTCGGCAGCAACGGAAAGAACGTGCAGGTGCGTCAGCCAGCACACCATGCATAGACTAGTTCATGTCAGGCGGGTCAGCCGGACTCTCAGATGACTCGCGAGGATCTGCTGTCTCTGGTGGATAAGCTGCGAGTGGAAGTGCAGGTAGGGAAGAGAGAGAGAGAGAGAAAAAAGAGAGAGAGGGGGGGGAGGGAGAGAGCGTTTTTGTTTTAGGTGAAGGACTCGCGTCTGCGCGACGTGCAGGAGTATCTGGATGCGCTGGTGGCTCGGGTGATGGACAAGAACCCCGATCTGCTCGCGGTCCCCGTCGGAAACAAGGACAAGCCGGGCATGCGCCGCGGATTCTTCTCGCTCGCCTGAGTATCACTCACTGCGGCTACTTTCAGCTACTTTCAGTTTCAGCCCCTATTCTCTGTTCTCTGCTCGATTGTCCTGTCTGTTTCACTAGTCCTTCCGCGGGTTCACTGCTCATTTGCACCCCCGGTATCAGAAAGATGTTATACTACTGGAAAGCACTCGAACAGTATTGTATATTTCATGTATTTTATATGCGTGTCTAGAGAATTTACTCGCTTTATTGACTGATTTTGAATGAATAAAATTCATTATTATTGCGGTGTGTCTGTGTGTTTTGGGTATGAAGATGGGGTGTTTGTGTGTTGTTGTTTTGATTAGGTAGGATGCGAAACAAATTAGGGAAGTGATGACGCAGGTCTCATTGCAAACATGTCCATATATTCACTACTTTGCTTGCAAATTTCTTCAGATAATTTCACACGTTGTTCCATTTTCTCTTTACTTTCCTTTCAAGGTGATGGGAGCAAAGGAGAAAAGGAGAAGCATCTGACCTCTGGCCTACATATTACCGCTTATTCCAGTGAATCAAGGGTATATTGTTTTGGCAGCCGCAGGTTCACAGGTTTATTGGCTGTCTATTGACGATTCAAGTGATTGGTGTTATAGTCGTGGGAGCGTCTGGGAGAGCGCGCTCACTCCTTCCACTGTTTCCACTGCCATTCTACCCGAATGTTCTACCCTGTCCTACTCATCTTCCTCATACTATGGCTCCTCCATCAGTTCTGGTGGAGACGGAGGGCCTTCCCTCCCGGACCCATGCCCTTACCCTTCATTGGAAACTTCCATCAGGTAAGCGCAAGAGAAGAGCAGGTGACACGGCTCGTCATTTTGGTCGCCCCTCTCTGTCGCAGCGTGTCCGCAGACAGCGACCGTGCCGCGCGCTAATGCCCTGTGGGGAATGACCGCTCGCATCACCTGGCACTGCGCCAGCCCATTGTCAAAAATGAGCGGAGCGGTCGCGACGCGGTTTTTGTCTGCGGACAGCGGGACCCGGCCGAAATGACGAGCCGTGGGTGACTGACATGAGAGATTTTAGATCGACCTGGCGAACCCGCAGCTGTCGATGCTGGAGTTCCGCGAGAAGTATGGAGCAATGTTCACAGTGTGGCTTCCAAAACCGATGATTGTGCTGGCAGATCATGAAATACTGTATGATGCACTGGTGTGGCAAGGTAAACACAAAGCAAGGGAGAAATGAGGAATGACTATGTGCAGGAGATACGTTTGCTGGTCGCCCGGACTCGAGTCTCTACAGGATGTTCACAGGGCATCATCCCGATGGAGACGGCATCATCCTTTCAGAGAAGGTGAGGTACGATAGAGAAGAACACTAACAAACATTCGTTCCAGGACCGCTGGCATGTTCAAAGGCAGTTCGCTTTGCGCACATTCAGACACTTTGGAATGGGACAGAATCTCATGGAGGAGGTACGACTTTTAACACTATCTATCTGTCTATTTATCTCTCTCAATCTTTTTTTTCTCAGAAGATTCACGTACACGCAGAGCAGCTAATCGACCATATCAGAAGAAGGATCGAGGAGGGAAACAGGGTACGGTAGAGTCTATTTTGTGAGTTACTACGGTATTTTAGATGTCTGTGTCGATGAATATTCATCACTCACTTGCATTTTGTATTGGAAACATCATTCATGATGTGGTGAGTTAGGAGTTGAGAGAGAGAGAGAGAGAGAGAGAGAGAGAGGATAGGAAAGGTTGTTGTAGGTCATGGGGAGGACGTATGCGTATGGAGACGCAGAGTTCGAAAAGTTCAAGGGACTTATCGATGCAGTGCTCAAGCAGGTGAGAGATAGGGGAGAGAGGGAGAATGGGGGAAATGTAACGTCTGCTATAGGTTGCTTCCGTGCAAATGATGATGTACGATTGTTATTCTTGGATGTCTAACTTTCTACCACTCTACAAGGTAAGGAGGTAGTAGAGGGGAGAGAGAGAGAAAGAGCGAGAGAGAGAGAGAGAGAGAGAGAGAGAGAGAGAGAGAGAGAGAGAGGGAGAGAGGAAAGCATATATAGATTTGCAGGTGTACCGCAAGAACGGTTTCGAGCTGCAGCAGTTCTTTCTACACGAGATCGATCGTCACGAGCGTGAGGCGGATGTGTATAGGAAGAGTACAGCTATGGAGTGTTACAGAGGAGTTTGTGAAGGACGGCGAGCCGAGCGATTTCATAGAGGCCTACCTGCAAGAGATGCAGATTCAACCAGACAATCCACATTTCAAGTGGGTTACGGTAGTATTACTGTATTACCAAGGTTTATTAGCAAACTGACGCTGGCTATCAACTCTGGAGATTTGTGGACCGGTGGAATGGAGACGACTGTGAGTAGACCTTTGCTACTGGTTGAGATGGCAGCATTTTAGGTGACGTCACTTCGCTGGGCGGTGATCTACTTGTTGTACTATCCGAGTATTCAGAAGAAGTTGCAGATGGAGATTGATGAGGTGCGTTACATATGAGCACTGCCTAGTGACGAGGTTACTGTAGGTGCTGCTAGGAGAGCGAGTTTGTTTTGGAGACAGAAACAGACTCCATTATGTGATGGCAACCATCAATGAACTACTGAGAATCATCAATGTTCTCCCATGGCATATTCCGCATAGGTATGACCAACCCTCTCAATCTCTCTACTCTATCCGCGCTCTCTATCTCCTTTATCTAATGATAATCTTCCCGTTTCAATACGTGAATCATTTCATATGCTGGCAATGCCTCTTAATGCTTGAATATTATTTGATCAATGCATCAGTTCGGACCGTCACGTATTTTATTCGAACGTTCGATGTAGGCGTATAGTTCAGGGGTAGAGCGCTCGCTTTGCATGCGAGAAGTCTGGGGTTCGAATTCTCATATCTCCAACACGTTTTGCTGCAGGGTGATACGTGATACTACCCTAGCTGGTGTGCTTCTACCGGCTGGCACGGATGTGATGCCACAGTTTGGAGCTGTTCACTTCGATCCTAAACTATTTCCGGAACCATTCAAGTTTATTCCGGAGAGGTGTGTGAATTGTCGGGTCGGGGTGACGATGCAGTTAATTCTAAATGTTACAGATTCTTGGATGCCGAGGGTCGGTTCAAACCACACCCCAGGTTTAGCCCGTTCGGTCTAGGAAAGGTGCGACTTAACTGTAGAATGTAAAATTCACTGATCTGCAGCGGTCATGTCTCGGCGAGCGGCTGGCTCGTGTGGAGTTACTCGTCTTGTTCGTCACAATACTTCAGAACTTTGAATTCAAGCCGATCGGTTTCGATAGCATATTCAATCTGTTAAAATAATGAATTTGTTTAGAAGGAGAACCACTGCCAAAATTAGATCGGACTATGGGTATGACGACCGTTCCCCACGAATTCGATTGCGAAGTGAAGAAGAGAGTGGTGATGCAAAACAACCCATACATATACCAAATTTAAACGTGCGTTGAATAAAATGTTTGTGAATAATTTAGATCAACTTGTGAACCTTTTTGCAAACTCTCTTCAGTTTTGAGTTTGCGGGTTCATCTCAACACGAAAATTACGGTCTTTCCGGCGCGCGGGCTGTTTCGCACTTAATTCGATTTTATTTGTGTGTTTTTTTATTGTTTGTTTGTTTTAAATTATAATTTCGTTCAATTTACAAATTCACTTGTTTTAGGATTTTCCTCGTGGCTTATAAGCCACTGTATTGCTTATTATAAAATGGTTACCACAAGACAATCACTATTGAATGCACAAGAATGCTCGAACGTCGCGTCGACATCCAAGCCTGTGGCATCTCCTGCTCGGCCAAGGCATCCCCGGCTAAGTCTGCCAGGAATGGAGTTCTTACAGCCAACAATGGGGTATGTTGTCTATTTGCAAAATAATTTTCAAAAGTTTTGTTTCAATTCAGGAAAAGAGGATCACCAACTTCTTTCCCGTTCGAAAGCGCCACAATAGTGGAGATGACAAGACCACGGAAAAGGGAGAGGTGGAGTTTCTCGGCAAGCGCCTTCGTCGTGGAGTCACCATCTCGGACATAGCCGAGCTGCCAAACGTCTCCCCAATCCAGAAGCCAGTGGGAAAGGAGAATGTGACAAGTTCGTTGCAATCATTTCAACATGTGTAGTGACATTCTTTATATTTAGCCTGGTCGTCTAACGGCTGCACCAGGGTTCTTCGGTCTGCTACTGCGCTTGGTGTCTTTGATGCCCTCCCTGTTGAGCTTCTCCACGTGTTCATTGAAAATGTTCCTCGTGAGTGCCGAAGTTTGAACTTATTAGACCATTTATATTATATTTTATCATTATTCCAATTATATTTGCAGTTTCCCGCCTTGTTTCGATGTGCATGGTGTCTCGCGAGATGAGCTCCCGATTGGAGATGTATGTGGAGTCAAATGCTTCTCGCAATCGTTTCGTGCGCGAGGCACTTGCTTTCATCGAGCAGAATGACTCATCCAAGTTCTACACCAAGGAAGACCCGTTCTACTGTTTCGGTTAGTTTCTACATTGTTGATAACATGATCCACGTTTCGATGCAGGTGCTCTCATCAAGGCGGTGTCGTGTACTCGTCAGACGGAAAGTCGCATTCAGTTCATGCACACATTCTTCAATAGAGCTAAGGAGATGGTTATGTGTGTTCGTGGATGGGGTCGTCTGTTCTGTACGGTATGTAAAATTATAATGTTTTCAACGTGGTTTATCGTTTAGATGTGCTCGAAGTGGGATTTTCTGGAATGCGGAAAACTGATGATGTCAGTCATCCGCTGTGAGAATGGCGCTCTCGACAAGAAGATCCGGAAGCTCATGCGTGTTGACCATGGTTCTCTGCCTGTTATGGAGATGGAGGTTAGTTCTAGTTTAGACGATTCTTAACGACACAACACAAAATTAAAATATAGGTGCGTCGTGCTTTGCGCGATTTGTTCCTTGACCAGCCGTGTGCTGATCAGCGAGAGTCAGCTTTCTGGCTGTCTGCTGTATTGCGCTCGCAACCGACAATCAGTGACCAAGGCAAACTCCTGATGATCTTGTACTCGCCGACCCACATTCGTGATGACGGGATTGGTACGTAACTTTCTTTTATGAATGCGTTTTTTTTTTAAATTTTAGAGGAGGTTGACTGGAGATCTCTGTGTGACACTGCAGTTACTTCGTATCAAGATTCGAAGCTGCGCGTGGCCCCGCTGTCAAATGCGATCTACAGGTTAATGCAGTGCAAGGCTCTTGAAGTCCCTCACTACTCGTTTTCGCAGAACGACATCTTCAACATCATTGAGGAGATTTCAAGTATGTTGATAGCAAATGAATATATTTTATCGATATGTTCAGCTTTCCCTGACCCGTGGTCATTCGACAACTTCGTCGCGCTGCTGCTTCATCGAACGGCGTTGATTCCTGTGAGCATTATTGCTCGCATGACCCACGGTTATCAAGAAGAAGCTGGTCAGATGTTTAACTGCATGCGGACGGTACGTGGTTGTGTATGATTTTTTCTATTTTCTTACAGGGCATAATATTTCAGTTATTGTTCCGTTGGGGAATGAACGCTTGCGAAGTACTCAGTGAGCCAATGCTGCGTGCCATGAAGTGCCTTCCTGCTCGTCAGAGGAAGACTCTGCTCTGCGCTCTCACGAACGCTCATCAACATCAGATGAACGAATACATCAACTCTCCTCACATTCGTGAGTGCAGTTTTCAATTTCACGTTCATTTTTTTGTGTTACGAGTGTTTCGTTTCAGTTGCGAGGAACGATTTGGCGGAGGAGTTCTCTTCTCATGAGGCAGTTATGCCGCTTATCAAGCAGCTAGTCTCGGCTCTCTGAATGCAGCAATCATAATTTTCTCTCTGAAAGTCCATATAAGTTTTCTGAAAATTCGAATACCGACGTTCTTGTTGCATAGTTTATATTTTCTACCTGTGATTTATATGTTGCAATCTTGCATTCACAATCGACATTGTGTCATTATTGTGCTATCATAGTGTTTTGACACTTCAATGATCTGTGAGTTTCTTGTGAATAGTTTTACTTTGTACAGATTTTGTTAGTTTACGATTAGGTAATGCTTTTTACGATGGCGATGACTACATATATTTGTGTTGCCATCGTTCAAAGTTCACCTAGTGTTTGTTTTGGTTATTTCGTGTTGGTTGTGCCTGCTGACGTTCTGTGAATAAAATGTTTAGGCCAGAATGATATTATTCATTGTTGCACATCTCGAAAAAAGAGTGAGTGATAGACATTTATCTCTAATCGAAATAATGTGAGAAACGGAAGCAAAACATATGATAATAACAACAGCACAAATACGAATCGGTCACCGGAAGAATCAAGGGATGGGTAAAGATGAGTGAGATACCGCGCGGCGCAAAGAGAAGTGTTTTATACCGGATTCCATAGGACAAGGACAGGGGACGGTGCGGACAAAGGACGGTGCATGTGAGCAGGACAAAAGTGACATCGGTGCATAAGAACATAATAGGTGTGAAATAGATATATAGTTATAGTTGGTGAATAGTATACAAGTCAAAGTTACTCAAGGCAGTTTTAAAAGCGGAAAGTGATGAGCACCCCACTACAGTATCCGGGAGCTCATTCCAGACCCGCACTACTCTTACCGCAAAACTACCGTATACCCGCGAGTTGGAGACGGTAGACTTCCTCAGCTGACGCCGATTCGGTCGTCTCCCGCTCTGGCGCGATGGTGGAAGCAACTGGAGAATAGCACTCAACTCACCAGACTCCATGCCCGCTAGTATCCTAAAACAAAATATAAGATCGAGTTCGATGCGGCGATACTCAAGACGAGAGACCGCATTCCGAGGATCGCAAGTCTCTCTTCGTATGCCATATCGAAAGCGGGATAACCTAGCTTAAGGAGAGAGAACTTACTAAACCTATGCAGCACATCTTCGATCTGTGCAATGTCACCCTTTTGGGAAGGGGACCACACGACCGAGGCAAACTCTAGAATGGGGAGACAATAGGTATTAAACAAAATAGAATAAGTAGACAGCGAGGGAAATGAACAAGAGGCCGTGATAAGATACGAGATGCGATTTGCCTTCTTAACAATCTTCGAAATGTGTGCACGTGGGGAGAGATCAGGACTAATTTCTACACCAAGGTCGCTTACCGAATCAGTTACTTTCTGCAGCTCTACACCTGAAAGGAGGAGAGGGCAATCGTGACGCATTTTGATCTGCAGGTGCCGGCTCTTAGCCGAGGAGACCGACATTTGCCAGATTTCTGACCAGCGGTCAATCTCCCCAACGTCCTGACCCAGCACCCATAAATCAATCATAGGATCTACAATAGCGCGACTGACTTTGAGATCATCTGCATACATGAGTGCATCAGACTTCAAGTTGTCAGTAATGTCGTTGATGAAAATGAGAAAGAGAGGTGGACCAACTACACTACCTTGAGGCACACCAGAGGGACAGGAGAGAGATGAGGAGACAGAGTTACCGTTCTTGACGACGAAGGTGCGCGAGGAGAGATAGGAAGAGAACCAAGCAATCAGGTTATTGCAGATACCGTATGCCTTGAGCTTATGCAAAAGTAGTGGGTGGGAAACTGAATCGAACGCTTCGGCAAAATCGATATACACTGCATCAACCTGATCGCCATTTGAAATAGAATCACACCAGAGAGATATACAAAGGGATAGTTGGGATGTAGTAGAGTGTTTTGGAAGAAACCCAAATTGGCGAGTACAGAAGAGAGATTGGGAGAGAAGATGGGATAGTAACTTATCTTTGATACAATATTCCATGAGCTTGCAGAAGCCGGAGACGAGGGAAATGGAATGGGGCGGTAGTTGGAGGCGAGCTTGGCGTCCCCCTTCTTGTGGATGGGATTCACCACGGCTTCCCGCCACGCACTAGGAACGAATTCAGTTATAAGGGACAAATTAAAAAGTTTGACTAGCACTGGAGCAATCGATGGTTCTACTCGTTTTATGAAAAACGTTGGGATACCCTCGGGAGTGGAAGCTAGGGTAGATTTTAGATGTTTGAAAGCGCTAAGAACATCGGATAGGGTGAGAAGAAAGGGGGGCATAGTTTTGTTTGTGCGCGCAGGGAAGGGTGGGGGATTGATTGACGCAGGTGGGGCTGTGTAGACGCTGGCAAAGTATGAGGCGAAAGTGTTTGCAATGATGGATGGGTCAGACGAAATAGCACCATTGTCGCATTTTAGAGCACCTACATCCCTAGGGCCGCCCTTCATCTTTCGACCGAAATAGCCAAAAAAGCGCTTACTGTCACCAGAAGTAATCACTTTCCTCTCTTTCCACTTTGCGTGTCCGCTGCACGCCTTGGAGTACGCGCGGTGGGCTCGGACAAAAGAGGCGAAGGCCTCCTCCGAGTCGCCTCGCCTCTCCCACGCCGCGTCTGCCCTCTCGACGTGTGCGGAAACGCTTGTGGACTGAGGGAAGCTAACTGGAACGAAAGATTTAATGCAGCGGGATAGAATTGAAACAAAACTACAATACGACTGCTCCATACTACTGTTGCTAAAGCTAAATGTTTGATTAGAAATAAAATAGTTTCTATCGTCGTAATTTGCTTTTGTGAAACACAGAGGGGGGGAGCTGGAGTCGGAGATGAGGGTGCAAGGACTGGAATGGTGAAGGACACGGAGTTGTGATCGCCGGTAAGGCCGAGCGGCCTTCCCACACGGGTGCAGACGTCAAAACAGGACAAAACAAGATCGAGGATGTGTGCTCCGCGAGTGGGCTCGTGGACTCGATTATACATAGAGGTGAGATGCTTTTAGGCCCATCCCATCAGCAAGAGACATCAAGAAACCATACTTTGTGTTCTTTGTTTATATCAACATATAAGGCCAGCGAAACGCAATCGAAAATATAAAATTTTGAGGGGATGAATATCATAAATGTGATCTTCGACCTACTATAATAATAATAATAAGTTTATCGCATGTATGTTTGATAGAGTATGCAAGAAATTGCGGATGGACACTGGCGAAATATGTGATAATACGATTGTGTGACAAAGTTAAAAATGGTAAAACTAAAACAAAATGAGGTACTACTGCGCCTTGTTCAAGGGTACCGGCAGAGTGATGGTCACATATAATACACGTTGAAATTGAAAGAGACACAAGAAGTGCAGGTGGGACGACGTGCGAGAGACGCCCTGACTCTCCAGTCATGATGCACGAATCCGAGACGACGGGAAACCGCTAGAACTAGCCCTGACGAGCTCTCTAAACCGCCCCGCATCCCTCACTCCCACGACTTCAGATGAAAGGCTATTCCAGAAACTATGTGCTCTATGAATGCTCGTGAGTAGTCTGTTCGCTGGATCAAAACAAGGGACAATGCGCAAACTGTGTGAGTGTCTGGAGGATGTTGGAATTACATTGAATACACCATCAGATTCAAAAGGCAAAACTCGGTGAGTGACTTTGTATATGAACGTGACGTCATTGATGAAACGACGGGACTCGAGAGTTTCAAGTCCCAGCAGGCGGAGACGCTCAGAGTATCCAAGAGATAGGTGAATCGTTGGCAAATGCGACGGGTAAAATACCTTTGCACGCCTTCAAGCAGATTCACCAAACGCACGCTAGTTGGGTTCCACAACTCAGTACAATATTCCAACTTGCATCGGAAATATGTAACATATGCTCTCATTAAGACAGTGAGATTTCGCGTGTGATATGCCCTCAGAAAGTTATTGATCGACCACAGGGCGTTGTTTGCTATACGAGAGATATGAGTGTCAAAGCCAAGACTGTCAGAGATCCATACACCTAAGTCTTTCACGCAGACAGTGGCTTCGAGAGGTGTGCCGCCAGCACAATACACAAAACGCGGATTTCTTTTACCCAAGTGAAGAATGTACGTTTTAGAGGTTGAAATGGTGAGTCCCCACTTGCGCGACCAATTGTTAACCGCGTCTACTGCTGCCTGGAAGGCGGAGTGCGCCGACACATCAGACGGGTCAAACGAGAAATAGACCTTGAGGTCATCCGCATACAACACGCAGTGCATACCAGTTGGAAGTGATCTCACTATGTCGTTTATATAGATGTTAAACAAGAGAGAGAGAGAGAGAGCTAACAAAGCGGATTCGGAAAAATGACTATAGTTTTTTTTTTGAGAAATGTGAACGTATTTCAGAGAAAGAACTCTTATTCATCAATGGACTCGTTAGATTTCGTTTGGTCCCTGACATTTCTTCTTCTTTTCCCCGCGGCGTGCGGTCGGGTGTTCATTTTGCCCCACCGCCACCGAATGTTCGGTCATCGACAAGAATCCTTCCCGAGTAACCAGTGAGGCGGCGGGAAGTACCCTCATGTGGAAGCAGCTATGGCGCGAGGAGATACTGATTGGCATGGAAGCAAAGGAAAACCCGGAGCTCTACACGTCAAGAATGGTACTCTAATGGTCCAGGAATGATTATCGATCAAGTATCGTCTTTCCACCACTAACCTTGTCAGCCGACCTGTCTTTCCCCGGCGTTAGCCTATTATGTATCTAGCATCTTAGGCACTACTGTATGTTTCATATCATTATGATTATGATTGTGTTGTCATATTCAGATATAACGATTCCGAATAAACGATTGATTGATTGATTGATTGATAGATTTCGTTGTTGGGTTTCAGGATATCATTGATCATTGCAACGTGATTAACTATTTCCTCTAATTTTCATACACTAAAAAGTGTAGGGCCGGGTTGGCCAAGTGGATAGCGTCGCAGCTTGCTAAGCGTACGGTCGATGGTTCGATTCCCCTCGCGGGCAATTGTTCTGCCGAGTTACACTACCTCCCGGTGGGGCGCGTGAACCCACTCTCACCCTCCGAGAGCCCTACCATCGGCGGCGGCAGTCTTTCAAAATCTTCTACCACGCCTCGCATTCGGAACTGGTCACTTCGCGATGTTCACGCCCATCTACCATGAACAGTCAGGACTCGCGCCGCACTGTTCCAGCCAAGGAACCCCAATACCCCACTGTAGGATTGTGTGTGCTTCCAGATAACACATCATGCTAACATTGTATGTACATGTCGGAATCAGGCTGATAAACAAACAAACAAACTAAAAAGTGTATTTTGCAAAATCTGCTGTCGAAAACCGCTTTGGAGAGACTCACAACAAACTTTTTCAAAATGTTGCAAGCTTATTGGATAGCATAGCACACTGAAAGCACTCACTGAACGAGAGCAAGCATTCTATCTTCGAAGATTGTAACACTGTTCAGCGGTGTAAGAACGCAGACAGATGACTTATCTTCGCATTATACCTTGCGGGATTCGAACCCGCGACCCTTCGCCTGGCGAGCGCGCACGCTATCCATTACACTACGTGTCGTTGAGTGCGTTCTCGCAAAATAGACACATGAAAGGACGCTGTAGGGAAATTTCGTGTTTATTATAGGTTGCAATAATCAAGATACGAGTTTCACATCGTACAGGTATACAATGATATTGGAAGCAAATCGAGCGATGATGGCGTATTGAATGAGTAGTGTGGCCGCTGCAAGGAGGGTGAGCATTAAAAGAAAGGGAGCGCGGCAGCGACGGAGAGTGCGGCTGCCACTAGCGACAGCGAGCCAACCGCTGCCGGGTTGCACCGATCCTTATCGTTACACGTGCACTGGTTCACCCTGGAATATGTAAGTGTAATGGAAACAAAGTCACGGATATTGATTGTGCGGCACACCTGTAGCTCAGTGTGAGATCCCTCTTTGTGCGCATACCGAAGGAACGCACAACGTTGCTCGTATCCATCCTGTAATCATGAATTCATATAATTGAAAGAGAGAAAAAACGTACCATGAACAGACGCTACCCTTCATGGGCAGGGGTGTGATAGTGGCACATCCACGATCCTCATACTCGATTCCTCCGATCTTTCCCTGCGTGTAAGTGCAGTATGCCCCATTGCACTTGTCCCTCTGTATAAGAATTGTTATATTAGAAGAGGAAGGAACGTACTCGCCTTGCTCTCGTCGCACCCTCCGTTTTTGTCGTACTCGACACACTTGTAGCATTCCCTCGTCGCTAAGTGGTTACCCAAATTAGTTAGAGGGGTATATGAGTGTACCTACCATTGGTATTCGGACTGCACACAATATTCGCGTTACTGTCCGTCACAGCTTTCATGAAAGCTTTCGGCTCATCGTAGATGTTGGGGATGTTCTGCATTTTTGAGGTGATGTGAGAGGGAGGGAGGAAGAGAGAGAGAGAGAGCCTACCTTAACCTTGACGGCTGGGATGGTCAACTTGTCATTATAGAAAACGTATGCAGCGTCCTCACCCGGAACGGCTACTCCGGTGATTCGAAAAGCGAACTGGAAACACACATATTGCTCGATACGATAATACGGCGATAGAGAATAGAGAAAGGAAGAAACAGTCACAGGGACTCACGACAGCGGACTTGTTGACGTTCTCGTAGTTGGCGACCATGTCAGCCTGGCTCTCACCATAGACGCAAGAGGGCGTCGCTTCCGTCGGCTTCAGCTCGTTCCACACAAACGTCTCGTCGTAGCAGCCCTTGACCGTCTCGTACGTGCCTCCGTTCGGGATCAACAACTCGAAGCAGTTGTTGTTGCAGTCTTTCTCGAGAGATGATTCGCCGCGCAGACAGCTGAACCACGGTGAATTGAATTTGTAGTAGGGCGGATAAGTTACTCTTCTGTGAAAAGCAGGTCGTTGGGTCGCTTGGGAAGCCCGGTGAGCTGCCAGTTGCTGGCCAGTCCGAGACTCGCGCAGTACCGACAGCCGCCCGCCGCGAATGCGACTGGCAGAAGAAACAAAGACACGAGCAGTACGCGCATACTGAAAACAGCGAAACCAGTCAGCCTATACACCCAGAGAAGGCAGGAGAATAGCTGAGAGTGAACTTGCCGTGTATGCCTTTCCCATCCTCAAACACGGCGCTTATATAGGTGGTTGTAAATATTTACGGGCGGGCGGCTTTTGGGAGTGAAAGGAGGAGGAGGGGTGAGTCGACAGGTGCCACAC
Source organism: Rhabditoides inermis (assembly GCA_963966185.1). Classification (NCBI taxonomy): domain Eukaryota; kingdom Metazoa; phylum Nematoda; class Chromadorea; order Rhabditida; family Rhabditidae; genus Rhabditoides; species Rhabditoides inermis. Next base: position 391,118 of record CAWZYM010000304.1, read on the forward strand.
TCACCATCCACTCAGAACAAACACATGCTATCACTTGATTCACTTGATGGCCCTGAGATAGGAAAGTGAGAGGAAGAAGGAGAGAGAGAGATTTGGTCTGAGTGGGCGATCGTTATGGTATGGTTCCTCTACCAACGTTTGTTATATGATTAGGCTTATTTCAATACCCAGGTAATATGTGATGAAATGAGTTATAACATGCAACGAGATATCATAGCATGCATTCATTTGCATAGGCCTGAATGTTCGAATAGTGTGTACGTGCATTATCATACAGAGTTGACGAGAGTGAACGATTGAACAAGAAGATATGAAATTGATCTTACTGAACATTCTTATGCTGATTGAATATGAAATAATCATAAAAAATATTATCATATATACATTTTTTATTATCATATATACATTTGAACTCTACTATTCCCCATTATTTCCAGACCCAACATGTTCTCTGACTCACTTTGTCTCACACTTCTCTCCTCTCCCTCCCTTCGATCTTCTCTCCCTCTCTCCCTCTTTCCCTCTCTCTCTCTCTCTCTCTCGTGGATACGATTACGACCGACCATTCCGGTGTTCATATCACAAACCAAACACAGGACGGATTGCACAAGTCGATGTCAAAATCTGAAAATTGTGAAATAGAATGAGTGGGATGTGAAAATCTGAAAATTGTGAAATAGAATGAGTGGGGTTTTGAAGGAAATGCACGGAGTGATGAAATGAAACAGCCATCTGTACCAGTTCATCTGTACCACGTCAAAAATGGTTGTAAAAGAGTTTTTTTTCTCGATGCAAATTCCCATGGTCTCATTTCATGCAAATTCCCATGGTCTCATTTCAGCGTCACTTAGGGACAGTGCGTTTTCCACACGGATTCCGTGATCGATCGAACAAACGAATAAAAATGTAATACTTTATCATGATTTATGTATCAACGTAAATATCGAGAGAAATATTTCATCCGGGTACATACATAGACTGGGAAGTCAGTGGATGTCTAGAGCTCGGCAGCCTTCTTCTTCCACTCGGAGAGAGCGACGCGAGGAGGCTTGCCCTATAAGACCCATTAGTTTCATCTCTATCCCTCTCCCTCCCTCCCTCCATTCTCTTTTCATACCTGCACATCGGGTCGTCCCTGGGCTGTGATCACCTCTCCGTTCGCCGCAATGACAACAAGGGCGGGGATGCCCGACACTCCGTACTTGGAGGCCAGCTGCCTAAAACAAAACACAAACATGCTTTCGTAGATGTTCGATGGATGTTGAGAATGAGATCACCGAATCATTTCATCAGTGTATGTTCAAGCACTCTACTGAATGTGTTATCGACCCTGAACACAACCGATCGCATTCCAACAATAGTCTTGTCGTCGCCACCCACTTGATGAGGTCGCTTCCGAAGGGCACGTGGAGCCAGTCTCCGTGCGCCTCGTCCAGGTACGTCTTCAGATCCTCCTGGCTGCGGTCGAACGACACGAACACAACCTCGAACTCGCCAGAGTCCTCCAGCTCACCGTGGAAATCCTGCAAAACATCACACCTATATTGAATAGAATGAATACGCAACCAGTGGGACAATCTGTTCCTTCAATCAACCCCACAATATACAATGTATGATAATCGTGTCTTGTTTGTATACCTTGAGGACAGGAGTGAACATGCGGCACGGGGGGCACCAGTGAGCCGAGAAATACAGCGCCACGATCTTGTCCTGAAAAGGATCCTCTTCAATGAACTATCAACAGTGTGCAATATATGAGATTTAGAGAAGCTACTAGTATCTAAACGTCAACGTATGTCGTGCCTCACCTTGAGGGCCTCTCCTCCGTTCACATCCTCCAGCTTGGCATTCTTCAGCGTAGCGTTAGCGAACAGCTCGGACATTCTATAAAACACTTCCAGTGACAAACATTAGAAAGTCACATCATACAACTGCAAGACAAGTGGAAACTGTACAGCGCACTGCCAATCCACATACCCCATGATTGCCGGAGAGGTGCTTTTTCAGCGGATAGGAGCGATAAGGAATAAAACTGAGCGCACGCGGCGGGAGCAAGCAGTACACTGCCATTTCTAGTCGCGCCCACATCGGGAAAGACAATACGCGAAACTAGGGTTACTCAACAAACATGACTAGATATTAAAATGATGTTTCACAGTGGAAAGCGCACTTGAGTAATCAAATCGAAGGCGAAGGGTGTTTCGGGCGAGAACCACCCATAACGCAAGATCGGGTTGCATGCAACGCAACCCAATTGGCCAGCCCCAAAAAGCACGGACCGGACAAGGGAGATAAAGTTGTTACGATGATGATTATCAATGACATCAGTGGTACTAAATAATCAATCAAAGAATACATAGAGAGGGTGGTTCGCTCTTTTGTAGCGAGCACGTGTGATTCATTCTGTTCAACAACGGGACGGAGCGGAGAGTCATTCTCTATTTTCCCCGTGATCGAATTTCGCAACCACCGCCGACTCGACTGTGATAAATAAATCGAGGCTGACAAACAGATATCACATCATGACATTACATAAATGTCAAATCGATAGCATTATCAACAATGACAATTGTGCAACCATGGTTAGAAAATTGCCAACAAAACCACCCGCCCTCGTCGCTCGCTCGCCCAGTCAACAAACAACAACCTCCACCGATCAATAACCACTCACTCTCCCTTATCACGATAACAACATATGCACCTTCATACGTTAAGCAGTTATTCAGTTGAAAATATTTGACCAAATTTTTTTGGCGCCAAGTCGGCTCTGGCCAATGACGATCGAGAAGAGCATTCGAGAAGGTCAAATTTTTTGGTCAAAAATTTTAACTGAATAACTGCTTTAGGGCAACTGCAGACTCAGAGATTGATTTGGTAGTTGCGAAATAAGTAGAAGCCGAGACTTTGAGGTAGAAGTGTGGTCGTTCGTGACGGGACGCGGACCGGTATGTCTGGTCTGGTCTGCCCACCCCCGATCGATACCCTTTTATCTCGCGCAGTTCCAACAACCACACCTTCTCCCGAGATATCACAAAGGCTCACACAACTTGTACGTATCCACAACGAAAACATGCAATTGGGTTTTCGACCATTTATTCCAGCCGGCATTACACAAATGGCGGGAGATTCAAATTCTCAGGTCTCGCATGGAACAGTAATCCCCACCGCACATGTACAAAATATACAGCATATATACACGATTGGTGAGATAAGAGAAAGAATGTGTACAAATTAGAAAGATGAGAGTGAACTGCTATTTACACACGAGAGTGTGAGAGGGCTACCTAGACACGTTGACTGAGGAAACACACCTACACGACTCTTTTTAGGTGGGATTTTCTCATGTTTTGAGCGCTGATTGCTGACAGCGGAAAAAGAGCTGGCATCGCCTGAGACACACAGGGGGCGGAGCTAGAGGGGGCGGCGCCTACTGCTGCTCCTTCTCTTCCGCTCCGTAGACAGATTCGTCGCTGTACGCAATGTACAGGAACAGATCCTCCTCATGGTGGTCCTAGAACATCACATTGATACCACCTATATCTTCTCAATTCCCCCTATCCCTCTCACCTGATACAGCTGTCCCATGGTGGTCATGGTCTGGGGGATGACGTTGTTGACGAAAAAGAAGAGGGCGTCCTCGGGGCGGAGGTGGATCCTCTTCCTGATGAGGAAGTAGAACTGCCCGACAGTCAGGTCGGAGGGCACCAGGTACTTCTTCTTGTCCAGATCGCGCAGACGAGACTTGGGCGCCTTCTCCACAATCACCTTCAACACAATCAATATCGATCGATGCACTCTTCCGTGCCCTTTCTCTCGTATGTTTGTTGTTTGCACTCTGGCAAAGTGAGACGAGGAAAAAACCAGTGCCGCCTATCTATACAGTCTATGCGAGAGTGGGGCTGCATGCTGCATGGCAAACATCTCGCACCCAGTTTTTGCATACACCAATACCTCGGCCGCAATCTACAGTTACCTAGTAACCTCAATTTCCTTGCTCAAGAGTCTAGGGACCCAGCATCACGCACCACCTGCTCCTACTGACCCCCCCCTCTATGATATCATATGATTATTAGGAAGGGAGCGAAGCTTGAGGGGGTGTGACTCACGGGGATGCGGTCGGGGTACTTCCTGCGGATCTTGTCTCCCTCGGCGCGCCTCTTGTCGAAGTTGTTCTCCTCCTTGTACACCCACTTCATGTTGCTGGTTCTGCAAAAGAAAGAAATGAATACAAAAAAAAACATTTCGTAAAACTAAAGAGTATTCGCGAAACGACAGAACGACAATCAAAGAGCGACCAGGCAAACAGACTAGACATGATGTGTCAACACCGAATCATCCCAACCAGTTCCACATTGACAGAGCGTGAGCGGTGGAAGCAACACCTGTGTGCGATGCGCTCTCATCTAGATAGTGGCCCGGCCATTATGCGTGAGTCCGTGTCACACAGCGTGAACCCGTGCAGGGCCGCCAAGGTGAGCTGGTGCTGGTGACTAGCCCGATTGCGAAACGCCGCCCGCACACTCCCATCACAGCGCGCCGCCCGCCCGCGTACCCCGATAACACTGCACTTTCATACACACAAAACTAATCGATCATCGCACCCAACCCTACTATACAATGAAATTATGAAACGACAATGAGAAAAGAGAGAGATTTATCGAAACCTGCCGGCGACAATGACACAGTGAGAGAAATGTCATTGGATCAGACGACAAATATATGGATTTGATTTACGCATATAGGTAGACGAAGTAGTGTACAGAAAACCAGTACACAACAACACAGCTATATAGGCACACGCACAACACCCACTCGTCATGTGACTGGGCCCCGGCAACGCGCGCCTCCCCTCTGCGTCTCTGCCCGACATCAGCTGATCGAGGGCGGGACGGCTATCGATCGAGCGAGAGAGTGCGGCAACCGAGGAGAGCCGAGACACCCTATGAGTGAGAGTGAGAGTGGCAGAGTCTAGCCGTCACGAGGGACAGATGTGTCGCGGACACGCACACGGGATACCCCGTCTACGCTATAAGAGACAAACAGATCGATTAATCAATGCGCTGGTGCATTTGAACTAGACTAGCTGAGGTCACGCAATATGTAGAGAGCGTGCCAGGAATACTCTGTATTTCCTCATACAAGCTCCGCTTGCCCAACTAATCACGTGAGAAACTGTCACACACCGGCGATACGTTATCTAAACAGTAGGTTAACACAGCTGGAAGGAAGATGCCGCAACAGACCAGCCAAATCGTATATACCCGCATGTTTACGCTCCAGTTGCTCACTACTCTCGCTATCCTGGCTGAGACGCATCGATTCTAACAATACTGTAGCAAAACATTCTCTCACCACACACATAGAGACATGGCACAACAACACGCCAGTAGGAGAGGAGTAGGAGTAGGAGGCTGTCCCGGCTGCCGGCTCGGAGTGAGCGCCGCGGGGCGTCTGCTCCCACTGCTCCCGCCTCCACCAACTACTCCAAATCAAAACATCCAGTAGTCATATGCTCGCTCGCGTCATCAAATCGAAAACAAATGCGGGGCCTGGTCACACTCGACTGTACGAACGACCTGATAAACAAACACAGTGCGCTCGCAAAACGTATAAGTTATGCCAACTAGTCGAAAACGAGTTCAAACAAAGAGCGAGCGCGAGAGAGCGGGAGAGTGTGGCGTCTCTTCAGTCGGGCGCTTTTATACTTCACGGGTGGTTTCGTGCGAAACGGCGCGAGAGAAGGGGCATGTGACCCGACCCAATCAGACCGCCCCTTCCCCGCTTGCCCCTACAATCACGTGGGTCTAGATGATGACACGACGGGGGATCTCATTTGATCAAGGAAGGAACAACAAAGTAGTACACATAGACGATCGATCTATTAAATCCCTTGCATTGACAAACAAACTCATCTCTCTTCTCGCTTGCGTCACGAGCCGACAACACAGAACAGCTGATCGGGAAAAAGCCGGGAATCAGCTGATTCCAACTAGAAGTCGCGGCGAAAAAGAAGTAAATCGTTAATGGTCGGTCGACTTGAAACTAACTGAAAAAGTCGAATACGAGGTTGACATAACACGGTAATAAATACATCAAATAAGAAATACGATTCATTTCATAACTGCAATTGTACAACAAGACAGTGATACTTTTTTTTTTTTGAAAAAAGTACATATATAGAAAATAAACTCGAGGTAATTCTGATTTGAGAAATCGAGATACACATAAATATTCATTTGGCATAACTAGATGAAAGTGAATTTGGAGATTGCGAATTCGAATAATGCACATCAGTAAGAAAAATCGAGATATGAATCATAATTGGGCAGATCACCTAGACATGTACATAATTAGTTCAGTACCTCCTACGTCCATCCCTAATGAGACCGACAGTGGAACGGCCCTTTCTCTCACATGCATCCAACATGTTGTAGATACGCGACGGCACCCAATCCCTCCTGTCCACACTCCTGCTCCTCTCCCTGCTCCGCCTGCGTCGCTCCGCACTCCTGCTCCTCTCCCGCCCACCTCTACTGCCACTCTCCCGGCTCCTTCTCCCATCACGGCTCCTGCTCCTGCTCCGCTCCTCCCTGCTCTCTCCACGGGGCTTCCAAGTGACATTGTACACCACCTCGTGCATGTTTCCGTTTGCGTCGCGCTCCATCATAACCTATACACAAACATGGCAATGATTTCATTCGATCTGCAACCTCACAATCCGTTTTCCTCCTCCACTGTGGTTGTTGTTGTTGTGTCCGTTCCGTCCTCCCCTGCCGGTCCTCCCACCCTCTCGCTTCTGCTTCGAAGGAAACGTCCTTCTCGAACCAGGCGGGCGCACGGGAAACCTGAATCCACTTTGTCTATAAATTTATTCTCGCAATAAGTTGCATGCGGTGGGGTAGATCAGAGGAGAGTCAGCTCTCGGCAATAGCGCGCGAAACAAGAGAGGCAGACGATTATGGCACCGTATTTCGAACTGCAAGAGAAGTAGATCGAAAACTATCACTCTGGCGCAGGCTATATCTAGACGTTGACAGAATGCTCACCCAGTGTAGAGAGTCCTAGGCACGGCCCGCGTCTCCGCCGCTTCCGCCATGTATCCGTACTTCACTTCGAACGGGACTTCGATCGGAGTCTCGTCCTCGTTGAAAGGGGCGTGGCTGACGGGGGCGGGACTGCGCGAGTTGGAGGGAGTGGGCGACTGGCCGCCGGGACTGGCCATCGCTGCGACGGCAACTGCCTCACGCAGACAATGCCGGATGCTCACGCAAACTGCAGCATAATGAGAGGGGCGGTACCGCAAGTGCAACAGGATGTCACTCCCGCCGCAGACAACCGGAAGCGGGTAGATCGGTATTAGATATTTCAACAGTTACAAACTGGTGGGAACACGATCAACTCACAACAATAACTTTCTATCACAAAATTTATATACAACGTGTATAATGGGGCGACATAAACGTACACTTATGACATGAGAGAAGAAGAAGACTCTAATATAGACTACTATAGCAAATCTGATAAATCTAACTTTCATATGAGAAAAAAAACAATACATTTCGTACTAAACCGCGTACAATTTACCAAACCTGATACTGTAATCTGAAAAAGCAACAAACGTTAGCGAATGAATCTAGAGAGAAGATCACTTATTGCCTCCAGAGAGACGAGCAGACCGTCTGATAGGAGACACGGAAGCGTTGCTCGCGAGGGCGGGGCGCTCGGTGGAGCGCGTGGCAGCACTCAGAGCCTTGCTCAACATGCTTATGGCCGCACGAGGAGCAGCACCCTTCCGTTTCCTCTTCAGAGACGGCTTCTTCTCCCTTGTCTCCTCGTGTTCCTGCTCCTTTTCAACCGACTCCTCCTTCTCTTCTTCCATTGCACTATCTGCCAGCGTAGTCGTATTTGCCGAATCCGCCACATCCTCGGGCGGGTCTGGTTGCGGTGCGACAACTGGCTTCCTGACAACACTAGACTTGCTAGCTGGGAGAGACGACGACTCCGGCGTATTATCAGGAGGAAGAATAGGTGTCCGCTTCGCATCCACTGGTGACTTCTGAGGAGAATTCAGTTGAGGAGTGGCGACAGACGGAGTGTCATTCGGAGCGAGAACGAGCTGCGTGGGAACAGCGTCCGTCTCCGCCTCCGTGTCCGCTCGCTCCTTCTTCTCCAGGGCCGCCAGTCGCATCTCGCGAATCTCATCCAGCGTCGGCCTCGGCTCTTCATTCTCTTCCTCCTCCTCAAAAATCTTATTTGCCTTTTCTTTCATCGACATTTCAATATGCGTTTACCCACCTCCTTCCCTCTCTGCTCGCCCTCCTTCCTCTCCTCTTCCACAGCAGCACGAATGGGTTCCTAAAAACAACAGTCATTTGAGATCCCTCCTCACCCACTCGCCTGTCTCGCCTCCACGTCTGCCACAGTAGCTTCTTCGATGACTGCCGCCTGACTCGAGTCGACAACTGCTTTCTCCTCTCCTCGTACCTCCTCATCCACCACATTCTCTGTCTGCTCCTGCTCCACTCGAGGAGTCTCTCGCCTCTTCTCCTTCTCACTCACTATCCTCTCCCACACCGTCTCCGCCTGCTCGGAGGAGACGGGAGCGGGTCGTCTCTTCGGCTCTGTCACTGTCAGCCTTGAACGCAGAGGAGCCTTCTCTACAACTGTCGGAAGTAGAGGTGTCTTCTCCACAACCGTCGGGGTCGGTGTCTTCTCCACAGCCTCCTCCTGCTCCATTGCTTGCTGCTTCTCCAGCACAGGCGTAGTCTCCTCCTGCTCCTTCTCCCCTTCTCGCACCCTCTTCATAGGCGACGCCCCATCTCCATCCGTCTCCCTCTCATCTCTCCTCTTCTTCGCATTCCGATCATTACTCGACTCACTCCGACGCTTGTGGCTCTAAAAATACCACGATTGAACACAGGAAAAAAACATAGAAAGTGGGAACAGACCGTTCTCTCGTGCCTGTTCCTCCTCTCTGCCCGTTCCCTCTCCCTTTCCTCTTCTCGCAAACGACGAGAGCTGGTCGCTTCATCTGCGTGACTTCGGTGATGATGGTGACGCTGAATCAATCGAGTTGAATCAATCCAGTAATGCGAGAAGCCAATCCGTATCCGTATCACCTTATGCAGTGTGTCGTTTATATCGTCGTGTAGCTTCTGCAACGGATTCAGCGCCTTCTTCACATCCACCAGCAGACTGAAACAACTGGCGTTATTTTCTTCATCTCAAGTTTCCATCTTTACCCTCCCGTCTTACTCACTCTTGCAACTCCTGCCTGTCCCCATGTCGATCCTTCTCCAGGATTCTGTCCAGTCGCTTCCTCAGTTGTTTGTGGTCTCCTCTTTCCTTCTCCTCCTTCTCTCGCTTCTTTCTTTCCTTCTTGTTCTTTTTGTGTCTCTTCTCCGACCCGCTCTCATCACCTCCAGTGTTCCTGCAAACACCGATCAATACACGAAACACAGACGTTACACCTCACCTCGTCTCATCCATGTTTCCACCCCCGTTCCTATCCTTCTCCGCTTCTTCGACCACCATCACACTCTCGTTCTGTGGCTGCTGCTCGTTGACTCCGCCCGCACTCGCTCCTCCTCCTCCCAAACCCATCATCCAATCAGGATACTGCTGCTCTTGTGGGAAATTGACAGCCCTGAAACAAACAAATGAAACTGAGGAGGCATTAGTGGAATGGAAATTCTCACGGGAGGGAAAAAGTTTAGAAAAAAAAGGTTAGAGTTAAGAGTTAACAACAGCATTGGGGGTGAACAATGTTGTCTATGGTTCGACATACGAGAAATATCGAGTAGATGGTGCATTCATGTATATACCCGTTGTTCCAGTTCACGGGCAAGAGTGGAGCTAAGGAGGCGTCGGATGTCGGCGCCGCACTCATATCAAGCCACGTACTCTCCCTGAAATCATATGCTCAGGACCCAATGTCAGCTACATTAATCATGAACACGTAAACTAGAAATAGACACCACCAACTTACCCTCTGTGTGCAGATTGTGCCGCGTCTGTGATTCTGGCTTGCTTCGCCTCCTCCTCTTTTCTCTCTTGCTCCAGCCTCGCAGCCACAATACGGGGCACATCCACACCCGGAAGGGGCACCAGGTCCTCCTCGTCGTCACTCGACAGAACAACGCACTGAACACACCATTGGGGAGGCGAGACGTCCTGTGCCCACCTCTGGCGCGCGTTGCTGTCTCGTCTCCCTCTCCCTCCTCTGTGACTGCTCCTCCCTCCGCCGCCCCCACCCATTCCGAATCTCCTGCCCTATCCTCTCTCCGTCATGGTGGACAGGGTTACGCCACAAGGCGCGCGTCGACAGGGAAGGATGCGGCCTGCATAGCACACAACACATAACAGTACAATGCGTAATCATACTCACAAACAGCCCACAATCTCCCTGATATCTACACAGCCCAAACCCAAACGACTCACCAGTCCCCGTTGGCGTTGCCCCGCGAGCTGCTCCCGAATCCATGCGCATCCGCAAACGTGCCTGTATAGAAGTGGTGCGGGACACCGAACGCGTCACTGGAGAGGAGAGAATGCGGCGGGACTGGCATTCCCACTGCCTGCGTTATGGCACGCTCCAACTGAAATACAACAATGAGGGCCAGAGGAGGAGGCATTGTGCGTTGTGATTCTCACCTCGGACAATCCTCCCGTGGCCGTCCCCCTCTGCCTGGGTGGCTGTCTGCCGCGCTGTCTCGCCTCCCTCGCTGGACTCGCCATCCGACACGCGGGGTATGCGTACAGGTGCATGTCCTCGTCTCCATTCGACATCGAGTCCGGAGTCGAACCGCCCTGTACAAAACACTACTCGAGCAAACCCAAATAAATAGAAGTTTTTCCAATCCTTTCAATATAAAGTATTTTCCACCCCAAAACACCACACTCACCACCGCGCCTTCAAACGGGTGATATCTCGGCTGAGATGCCGAACCGGAACGACTGCTCGAGTCCATATCGTTGTCGTCGTCCTCATTCACCTCAACCATCCAGACTCCATCCCCGCAGGCTCCGCCTACTCACCATTATCACGTCGCCCTCCTCCGTGTCGTTGTCGTCGTCAAGTGTGACGAGGTCGACAGCGCGGCTCTCTCGACGAGCCCTGTCACCCACACCCTCTCCGAAAGCGCCTTCGCGGGTACTGAACCGAGCAAGTACATATACGCAAACAACAACAACAACAACAGTCCACTCACACATACTGCGAGTTTGCATCGAACGTCTCGATGGGGAGGGCGGAGGAGGCGAACGCGTAGAACTCTCGCTGGAACCGCTCCACCACACCACGGTCCATTCCACTACGCACCATGTGCGCCTGCAGCGTTCAATGTACAAACACATGTCACAACACAACGCCACTCACAGCGAAGTGCTCCGTCATGATCATGTACTTCTGAGCGCCCGTGATGGCAGCACGCACGAGGCGCGCCTCCAATGGAGCAGTGTTCCTGCGGGACGTCACCGACTTCTCAAACGTTGGTAATAGGTAATGATAACCAACAAGTTATAGTAAACTCACAAGAAATCCACATATAACTTTCATCTCCCTCTGCAGCCAGGGCGAGATGAGGTCGATGCGATCCGCCGAACGAGCCATTTCGGGAGTGAAGCTGGACACAACGGTGGACATGAGCGAGCTGCGACATACGACATGGACTCACCGTGAATACGAGCGGTTCTTCGATACATTCTTCCATTCCACCGAAAAGTCCTCGTAGAGCAAACGGCGAAAGTCAAGGTCTCCGATAAGCTTGCCTCTGCAAGTGGCGAAGTGAGGAGAATTAAGCAACTCTCACTCACCGTGTCATGGAATTGTCCTCGATGTCGCTCTTGAGTGACTGCATCTTGTTGATCTTCTCTATCGTCTTTTCGAGTGCGCGATGAGCGTCGCTTTGTCGCTTGCAGCCGTTTTTCTGGCTATATCACCCAATCCATAAAAAAATGAACTTCACTTCACAGCGTACCTGTAGTCTAACAACTCGTTCCTGCCTCTATTTAGCCTTCGTATTTTGCGTGTGATGAGTCCCAGCTCGTCTATGATCGGCACTCTGTCCGATTCAGCGAGAATACGCGACGCCTCGAATGCCTTCTCCAGATCCGCCATGGTTGTCCTATAGAACACATATTGCAACGTGTCGCTAGAACTGTCAAGTCGCTAGAACCGTTTTCGGGGAGATGGCAAACATAAGATGTGAGATAAGTCAACATAAAGACGAGAAGCCCTTCTACTCACACAACTCCGGCGTGTGTGAGATGGTCGACGGGCGACTTGCACATCGGGCACTTGCGAGCGTGCTGAAATATATAATAGCTTTGACCATGTACATATACCAAAGTAACTCACGCTTAGCCAGCTCTTGATACACTCGAAGCAGAAGCGATGTGCACACGGCGAACACTCGGTAACATTCTCTTCGGCCATACTGCAAGTAAACAACAACATACCGGATATTCGGATCACATGGTTTCGCAACTTTTTTATCTCGAAATATTATGTTCAGATACGGAAATATTAAACTCACGCTGGTTCAAGACAGATGGCGCATGTATTGTCTACCTGGTCGACCTGCTTGGAAGAGCCAGGTGCGTCTTGAAATGAAGACGCATCGGCTGCAGGCGCATCATGTTCATCAACACCGTTCATTTAGTGTCAATGTAACCCAGTTCAGAGTTAGATTAGATAACCTGAAAGATATGAAAGTATGCACTGACGTTATTGCGCTGTCACAACAATACAGATAATCACAATTTGTAACATAACACATGAAAAAAAAATCTCAAAATCCTAAAATAATTATCGCGCTCTAATAATATCCACACCGTGTCAAAATTATTCTAAAATATTAGCACCGGAGCGCGCGAGCTAATTTTTATTATTATAAAAATCAGCTGATATTATTTAAAACATCTTTTTATTTGTTCACCATGATAATTTGATGTTCATTGTATCATAATAATATGAAGATCTGTTGTTGACATATGTTTTCATTTGTTTAGCCACCCACCATGTCGTCCCAGTCGCCTGATAGCCCCGAGGAGGCGGCACGCAACAGAAAGCCGCCGGCGGAGAAGAAAGATGAGGGCGCTTCCTCATCATCATCTAAGCTGTTGGACACTGACCGTGACAAGAAGGACAAGGCCGGGTCGGACAAGGGGAAGGCCGGCTGCGGGCTGCCCAACCTCTACTCCTCCTTCGTCGAAAGCTTCGAATCCGCCCTCTCCACTGTCACCGGCGCAGGTATATTCGGTTGATGTTTGTTTATTGATTGTTTGTTCAGACTGTCGCGGTCCTACCTCGATTCTGCGCACCTTCGATCTGGCCGGGATCGCGGAGTTCATCAAACGAGAGAAGCCTCAGAACGTGATTGTCATGACTGGCGCCGGAATATCCACATCCGCAGGAATACCCGACTTCCGGTCGCCAGGTACGCTTCAATCAATCAATCAATCAATCAATCAAATGATCGATGCTTTTACCAGGCACCGGCCTGTACGACAACCTGGCCAAGTACAATCTGCCCGATCCGCAGGCCATATTCGACATCGACTTCTTCGAAAAGAACCCCGAGCCATTCTTCGCCTTATGCAAAGAGCTGTTCCCCGATCATCTCAAGGTAATGCTTGATGAAATGCTTGATTTATCAATAATTGAGCCATGTATAGCCTACAATCTGCCACTTGTTCATTCGCCTGCTCGAAAAGAAAGGCATCCTACGACGCTGGTTCACACAGAACATCGACTCTCTGGAGTATCTCACTGGCATTCCAGAGGACAAGGTGGGCGTGGCTAGAGGGGCGGGGCCTATGTGTTATAGGTGGTGACAGCGCACGGCTCGCATAGGCAGAGCACATGCCGCAAGTGCCGGGCCAAGTACGATCTGGAGTGGCTCACAAGTGAGTCCCTCTTTCGATGTCGTTCTCTCTCTCTCTCTCTCTCTCTCTCTCTCTCTCTCTCTACATTCTCCATCATATTATCTCCCTCCTTTCTCCTTCATCCCTACCGTACCCTCTCTCCAGACCAGCTCCGGGACGATTCGGTCAAGGTGCCCCTGTGCGAGAAGCACAACTGCGACGGCGTCGTCAAGCCTGACATCGTCTTCTTCGGAGAGAATCTCCCCGAGCGATTCTTCAAGTGCGCTATATCCGTGAGTGGGGGGGAGATACTACCGAAGATTGGGGGAGATAGAAGAGACTCAGCCAATCCACCGAGTTTTCAGGACTTTCCGAGGTGTGATCTTCTCATCATCATGGGAACGTCTCTCGTCGTCCAACCGTTCGCAGGCATGATACACGAGGTACCGTATCCCAAAGCTACTGTACTCCTTTTCAATTTACCGTATCCAGGTCGCTGGCGATGTGCCCCGCCTGCTATTGAATATGGAAAAGGCGGGTCGATCGGGGCCCTATGAACGCGCCATGGGAATGCCTGGTCTCATGTACGGTCAGAAGGACAACAAGAGGTAAGGGGTACTGTACTTTATAGTAACTTTCTCATAGTAAGCCTTTTGATTACGGTATCGGTTGAGGGACGTGTTCCACAAGGATACCTGCGACAACGGTGCGCGGCAGTTGGCGCACCTTCTGGAATGGGACGAGGAGCTGTGCGAGTTAGAAACAAACTGAGGGGCGGGGCGAGAGGAGGCGGAGTCTCGTGCACAAATACTCACACATTCCAATAATTGTTGTTGTGTTCATGTACTGTATGATAACACATTTTACAGCCTCATTTCACAGATTTGCAGATAAAATATTCTTTATCGTTTATCGCAATAGTGGGGTAAATCACACGTCATTCTTGAAATGCCAATCGGGAAACATCGTAACTGTTGAAGTGCGAACTTCTAAGGAGGAGAAGAGGGTGTGGTTAACGGGGGCGGGTCTAGTTGTCCTTGAGGAGCCAGTCGGGATGGCCCTTGCTCCACACGGCGAATATGACGAAGCAGATGATGACGAGGACGTGGAAGGTGAGGACGACGATGATACCAGCACAGCACGGCACGCCCTCCAGACGAAGCAGGAACAGCTTCGACTCCATCTTGTCCTTGCCCTAAAAGGAGGTGATGAGCTACGGAGAGTAGACGCGGCTACCTTCTTTCCCTTCTTTCCTTTCTTTCCCTTCTTTCCCTTCTTCTTCTTTTTCTTGCCAGACTTCTCGCTCTTGTCCGCTTCCGTTCCCCCATCGTCTCCCTCGTCAGCCTTCTTCTTCTTCAGCGCACCGATCTAGATTACGGTAGAATTACGGTAGCTACAGTAATCTAGTGAGTGGCTGATACGGTAAGGTGGCCAATAAAGAGTGGGCGTGGCGAGTGTGGGCGGGGCGTACCAGGTTGGAGATGGTGGAGGTCTCTCCCTTGTCGGGTCCTCCGCCTCCGCCATTCGTCGTGTCGGCGTTGGTATCGGTGAAGGAGACTCCCTGGTTGGCGTCCGCCGCCTCAGCTGCCTTCGCCTCGGCCATCCGAAAAGGGGCGGGGTCAGAATGGGCGGGATGGCGGGCAACTCACTGGATTCCGCTAGGAGTGGCGAGGAATGGTCCCCAGCGCTCCTGCTCACCAACTTTTATATCATCTACTGTCTGAAGGGAAATGAGAATTAGAAAATCCTATGTTTTGCGCATGATAATGCTTGATTATCGAAATGAGCGTCGCAATGCGAATGTGCGAGGCTCCGCCCCTCAAGGACCCGCCCCAACAATGCGGCTTGTCGCCGTGGCAACGAGGGTCTGTTTGTGCATTCAGGGCACGCGATCTCGCGACAGGTGCCCATATCCCCCCAATACCTTCCGTTCTCCCCACACACTTTCCCCGATACGTTTCACTGATACGTTCCAATGTCTACCACTGAGTTCAATCGTCTCTACATCTGGCCCTGTGTCGCCGAGTTGACTTCCACCACTCTACTCTCCTTTTTACGTTAGTACACGCAAGCGTTCCTCCCTTCTTATGCGTACAATCATTGTTTCCAGTCACCCTCATCTCTTCTCCATCACCCAATAAACAGCTCAGCTACAGTATCCTCGAAGCGGCTACCGTATACGTGTGCATGCGGATCGCATGTCCAACTAGTGGAGGACACTTGAATCCAGGTGGGCGTGGCTGTGAGAGGCGTGGCTAAAACATCTTATCTCAGCCATCTCAATCGCCACGTTCCTCATCTCACATACGCGAGGCCTTCTCATGTGCGCCTTCGTCCTCGTGCAAGTGTTCGGTGAGTGGGCGGGACTTGAAGGGGCGGGGCTTGACGTCGTCGGTCTAGGCGCTTTTCTTGGTCACGTGATCGCCCGTCTTCTCATCTCCCCGAATACATATCGGGACTATCTCTTCGGGACGGAACTGCAAGAAGATCAGCTGACGAGGTTCCAGGTGGGAGATAAGAAGAGGGGCGTGGTCTAAATGGGCGTGTCCAGGCGTTCGCCCTGGACTGTCTGCTCACTTGCTTGGTGTGTCTCGTCTACTCTGCAGCTGTGAGATGGGACGAGGAGGCTGCGTGTCAGCAGACAGCCATTGTCAAGGTCATTTTTATCATTTCTTATTTATGTTTCTTTTATTTTAAAGTAGACGATACACCTATTGTGAATCGACGTCGAGTTTTGGCGAAGTATAGTTACAGCCCCATACGCCTGTTCGCACGAGCGTCTTTATATCTCAATCTTAAAAAATAAAAGATCCTAAAAGATATCCTAATCTCATTTTCAGGCCATTTGCACCTTTATATCTTTTCCGCTCTTCGGTCAATCAGCCAATTTTGCCCTCATCCTCGCATCGGCCGTCGGATGCAACATGTGAGTGGTCTGACCACGCCCCCGCCAGCCCCGCCCCTTCAGATTCACTCTCGACTGTGCGTACATACACTTCATCTACCTGCCGGCGGTAGCGAGCATAGTTGGAGCCGTGCTCGCGGCGATTGCCGTTCAGTGAGTTGCGAGTAATCAGATTGTCCTTGATCATGTCCACAGTCTGCACGATATTTGTGTATTTTGGAATTGCAGGCTCATGCAGGCGACGTCCTCTCCTTCCGAACCATACACGCACGATACTCAGCAAACACAACAAACACCTCAAATATAAACAAACTTTATTTATTAGTATTATTGATTCATAAAATAATATATATTTGTACGCGAGGGAAGTGCTGCGATTATTATGTCTATCTATGTGGCTTACATTTACAGCATGAAACAATGAATTACAAACAGAGAAAAATGAAAACATTCAAAATGTCTCGACACCGGATGGCACTATTCGTGTCAAAAAATTATATCAAGCTATGTACAGAAAGAATCACAGCACGAGGACTGGAGAGAGAGAGGGTGGGGGCGGGGCGAAAGAGGGCGGGGCTAGGCGACTAACTGATCGGATGAGAGAGAGAGAGAGAGGAGGGATACCCATGTCGCGAGAGAAGGCAGCTGAGGTGTGGTTGGGAGAGAGTGGATGGAGGGAGAGGGGACTACTGTATCCTACAGTTCTTCTTCTTTTTCGGGTTCTTGGTGGGCGAATCTGTCCTGTCCTCGCTGTAGCCAGTGATCACTGGGGCACGCTCCTGCACCTGGTAGCGTCTGAAAGAGAGGGTGCAGCGAGGGAGAGAGAGAGGGAGGGAGGGGGAGGGGGGAGGGGGGAGGGGGAGAGACGGAGCTCTCACCTGACGAGTCTGACGAGTTCGTGGAATGCCTGATCGACGTTGATCCTCCTCTTGGCCGAGCACTCGATGTACTCCACCCCGCACTGCCTCGCCAGCTCCTCGGCCTCTCCCCGCGCCACCTGCAACACAATCATGTCACGCCCCCGTAGCCACGCCCACTCAATTCCTTGTACTAGTTCTGAATACTGACTAGACTTGCGTTTGCACTTGCACATCTGGACAACCCATTCAGTTGTTTCGGTCCCTGTTTTTATGATGTTCTCGCCTCCTCCCTCTTTCCGCCTCTTATCGCCACACCCTCTCTGTCCTCTCTGTCCTCTCTCTCTCTCTCTCTCTCTCTCTCTCTCTCTCTCTCTCTCTCTCTCTCTTCCCTCTTTCTCTGCCGTTCGTTCAGGCCTTTGTCGTTCCTCTCAACAAAGAATGCCAATTTCTGCTCTCGGCGGCCGCGCAAAAATTCCAATTTGCAATTCGAGTAGGCGAAAAAAGGAACAAAATGATGAGTCGATGGGAGAACAAGCTATACCCGAATAAGAAGTGAACACTTGCAAAGATCGTGTTGGCACGCGAGAAAAGGAGAAGAGGGAGGAAGATGGGAGAGAGGCGAGAAAAAGAAATCAGACGGAAACGCGGCTCTCCAAAAAGAAACGACGCGTGTATTCAAAAGTGCGAGTTGCGTCTTCACTTTTCGAGGAGTAAGTGAAGCGTGGAAATCAATGGTCTCTCTCGGAAAAGAGACAAGAGAGAGGAGAGAGAGAGAACAAAGGGAGAGAGGAAGAGAGGAAGAGAAAGAGAGTCCCTCGAATTGACGTGTCCACTTTCAATGTACCAATTCTCTCGTTTACGATCTCCAAAACCCCCACTCATTCCGCAAAAAGAGATACTACGACTACGGGTTGCAAACCCCCCATTACAGCTCTCTCCCTCTTTCCCTCTCTCTTCCCCTCTCTCTCTTTCCCTCTTCCCCTCCCTCCCTCTTCCCCTCTCTCTCTTTCCCTCTTCCCCTCCCTCCCTCTTACCCTCTCTCTCTTTCCCTCTTCCCCTCCCCGATGAAATGCGGATGAAGTGACCTCGATATATCGCCGGCTGACTCTGACAATCAATTGATCTGACACTGATTGGCTCGGCCGCATTCAACCATTTTATGGTCCGCCCGATTTTGCAACATTCAGGACACGAGAGAGAGAGAGAGAGAGAGAGAGAGAGAGAGAGAGAGAGAGAGAGAGAGAGAGAGATGGCGGTCGCGGCGGCCAATCCCCTTCATCTTCTATCTTGATGCAATCAGCTGTTTTTCTCCTGCGCAATCAGCGTTCTACGTATCCGGGAAGCAACCCGTGACTGACCAGGCGTCCCCTAGGGACGCATCCACCCCACTCTCGCGTGCCGAGTATCATAACTCTCTCTCTCTCTCTCTCTCGCTCTCTCTCGCTATCAGTTATGTTATCTGTCATCTTCTCACCACCCCGCAAACAAAAGAAGCGAGAGAGAGGGGGTATCAGATGTTGCTGGAGCGAAGCAGCGATGCAACCACGAGACAAAATACGACGCCATCTCTCTCTCCCTATCTCTCTCTTTCTCTTCCTAAAACAACGCGGGACGGACTCATCGCGTATTACTCACTGCGTATCACAGCCTCGAGCGCTGCGCATCGACTGTTGCAAAGGAGGGGGAAGAAACCCATTTTCAGACGCCCAATTTCATGGAGACAAAAGACTGGCATGGGAAGAACACTCTTTCGAGTAGCAATAAAACCACTGCGAGAGTAAGGGTCACAGACCGCTCCTTGCCCCCAGGGTAATTATACAAAGTGTAAACGAACATGCAAACAACGTAGACCACACGTAAACAACTCACATGTCTCTCCACATCCAGATCAGCCTTGTTTCCCACGAGCAGAATGGGGAAATCGTCTCTGTCCTTGACTCGAGAGATCAGCTTGTGCAACTTGCGCACCTCCTCGAAACTGAAACGTATCCCGTAAAAAGTAGTCGTTGAAACGTATCCAAACGTATCACCATTTCCTGTATTCGCTCCCCAATCCAATCTCGCCTGACACGCAATTTATAGCACACCTTTATGCATCGTTTTACGTGGTCGTCGCAGCGCCAATTCGGCTAGATCAAACACAGAGAGTGAGAGAGAGTGAGAGGGGCGGAGAGAGTGTGGGGAGGGAGAGGGCGCAGAGCAGTGAGAGGGAAGGGAGTGTGACTCGACCAGGCTTCTTCCCTTACCTATTCACACCGAATCTCACCCGCGCGACGAGACTCACAGATCGATTGTGTACATAAAAAGGGAGGGGAGCGTCTCTCTCTCTCTCTCTCTCTCTCTCTCTCTCTCTCTCTCTCTTTCCCTCTCTGTATTCTTTACTTCCATATCTTTCTCTGCGACCTTTCCGCACCTTTTTCACACCGAATCCACCATGGGAAAGCAAAACATAAATAAACCAACACATCTCGCCTGGCCCCAGTCGAAATCGAATCAAATCGAGGGAGAGGGGAGAGAGGTAAGAGAGAGAGAGAGAGAGAGAGAGAGAGAGAGAAAGAGAGAGAGAGAGGGAAGGGGGAGGGAGAGAGGGGAATGTGGTATAGGAAGACGAGTTCGGGACGCGAGCAATGCAAATCCACCCATCGTAAATATCATGTTCCCCTCTTCTCTTCCCCGATCCGTACATGATGTCGTAGTGATGGAATCAGCCGGCCATCTCCCCCCTCTCTCTCCCTTACTCCCTCTCTCTCTCTCCCTTCCTCCCTTTCTCTCTCTCCCCCTTCCTCCCTCTCTCTCTCTCTCCCTTCCTCCCTCTCTCTCTCCCTTCCTCCCTCTCTCTCTCTCCCTTCCTCCCTCTCTCTCTCCCTTCCTCCTCTCTCTCTCTCCCTTCCTCCCTCTCTCTCTCCTTCCCCCCTCTCTCTCTGTCCCTTCCTCCCTTTCTCTCTCTCCCCCTTCCTCCCTCTCTCTCTCTCTCCCTTCCTCCCTCTCTCTCTCCCTTCCTCCCTCTCTCTCTGTCCCTGCCTCCCTCTCTCTTTCTCCCTTCCTTCTCCTCTCTTTCTCTCCCTCCCCTCTCTCTCTTTCTCTCTTCCTCCCTCTCTCTTCCTCCCTTCCTTCTCCTCTCTTTCTCTCCCTCCCCTCTCTATCCTATCTGCCATCCAAGGCGATCAACAATGGGCACTTTCGAAGGGTACCGAGTGTTATGACAAATAATCTGACAGTGGGAGAGAGAAGAGGGAGGGAGATAGAGGGACGCTTCTTGTGAGTGAAGACAAGGCAAACATCGAGAGCAGAGCACACCTCGGACCCTCAGAGAGAGATGGTCCCCTCAGGGCAGAGATGGT